>JACTOM010000667.1:1474603-1558610 GCA_015832385.1 Elymnias hypermnestra
CGTCCATCGGTTCGTCGGACTATGTGCCCCGCCCATTGCCACTTCAGGTTCGCGATTCGTAGAACTATGTCGGTGACTTTTGTTCTACTACGGATCTCTTCATTTCTAATTCGATCACGTAGAGAAACACCGCACGCTGAGTGACTGAGCTTCCGCATGAGGCCCATAGTCAGCGACCACGTCTCAGAACCATAGGTCATCACTGGCAACACGCACTATTCGAAGACTTGCAGCACCCAAATTAGCCTTCATTTTAGAGCCATCTTATCAAACAATTTATAGTGACAATTATACTTACTGAGAATTATACTTAGACTTTTTAGTTTAAGGTCCATTACATTACATTAGATAACCTTTTTGCTGTATTTATTTCATCTATATTAGCAAAGAATATTTTATTAAATCAATGTTGCTGGCCCAAGTGATGACAATATTTCTTACTTCTCTGTAAAAGCTCTATCTTCCGAAGTGGTTTTAAGCATATATAATTTCTTCCAAACTATTAAAACTCCACTAATATTTAATACAATATATTATACACTACATTACTTCAGAACACTATATTTATTATTTACAAGACTTTAATTATTTATCACTTTATTAATTTTAACACTACTCAAAAACATAGCCGAACTGCCTCGTGTATCTTTACCCGAGTTTTTATATGGCTTCCCCGTGGTGGGGCGAGACATCGGTAAAGATACAAGAAAGAGCACGAAAGAGCGCTTCCGTATCCTTTTAAACAATAATTGCACTACTTCCGCTTTAACAATACATCTCCCAATAAATTTATTATTGCTAACACTTAGTCGACAAAACCCGCCTTTAATCGTACGAGTGTTACAAAGCTGCGCGTGACTGCTCAGTTTCATTCAATACCCATCAAATACTTTTAAAAAACCCAAAATTTAAACTCATTTGTCTAAGTTAAAAAAAGACATATTGTAGTTTGTAAAATAGAGTAAGTCAAGCCATGTTCTAAACAAAATTTCCCTTTTTGTATAAACATAGTTATTCAAATGCTTTTGCATGGCATCTGAAACCCTTTGTGGCAACATCCGAGGGTATTAATAAATTTGCAGTCTCATTAGGAATGGCTGAAATTTTACAGAGTTCTACTTTATTGTTGGACGCACAGAAACTTCGGGTCGTACCTAACCAAACTTTCTGCATGTTTTGTTTTCCGTGCATGCCCCTCAGAAGCACAACTAAATTATGCAAAACTTTAATTGTCTCGCCCACGTTGGCTTCATTATTATGCGGAAGTGAGAAGGTGTTTGTTTTTGCACAGAACTTTCACATTTGTGAATACGTTGGATATATGCCGTGACATAAATGTTTGTTATTCCATATGAATACTTCGTAATATATATTTATAATCGTGTCATGTTTGTCACCAATGTACTCTGAAACTATTTAACTGATTATGATGGTTGTTTGTTTCCATTTATTGGGTTTTTTCTACTTGAAGCTCATGAGGTACGAGTTTAAGTTATCTAAACTAAAATAAAAAAGAGGTAAGATTTGCGCTGTTGTATGTAAGTACGTAAGTATGTATGCATATATGTACGTTTGTTACGTTTTCACACAAAAACTACTAGATCGATTTTGAAATATTTACCATCATTATAAAGCTACATTTTCACTGAGCAACATAGACTATATTACTTTCTCAAATAAAAATGCATTAATTTAACTCAAGGTGTGAAAAAACTGGTCCCAGAAAACCTTTCATCGCGTGCGCTGCGAAAACTATTGATGATCGTATTAATATCTACAAAAAACTTCAATATACCACATGTCCAATTACTGTAGTTAAGTCACTATAACTACTTTTTTACATTTTAAAAGTTGATAAAAGTACAGGCAGTAATTAAACCATGTTATTGATACCGTTGTATTGAAATCATAGTCCTATTAAAAATGTTATTAAAGCCGTTTCAATACCTGTAAAATACTATTTAAAATATGAAAATCGGACATTCCATTCAAAAGATATAAAGTATTTAAAAATGTCAATCAAAAGAAAATATTGTCGAACTCTCGAGTGTCAAATTTTGTGTAATGGGAAGTTCTGAGACAATTAAGTGTTATAAACTAACTTTTTTTTTTAAATATAATGGAAGAAAGTGTTGCATTTTCAATGTTTGTTTTAATATTAACAAAATATACCATTTCATCGTACTGCCCCCTTCAGAGGTTCATTTACCTACTCCGCCACAAAATGTTGGAATAATATCCCCCCTCCAACTAAACAAACGAAATCAAAATTTACTTTCAAAAAACTATTGAAACTATTCCTTCTTGAAAAACAAAATAAATTCCACCATCACGTGTCGGAACTTTCTTTTCTATAAGCCATATATTCCATTATTAATGTGTATATATCAAATATATCTATGTTGATGTATGTATAATATTATTATATTTAATTCGTATTAAAAGCTCGTAACTTCCGAAGTGGTTTTAAGCATATATAATTTCTTCCCGACTATTAAAAGTCCACAAATATTTAATACAATATATTATACACTATATTACTTCAGAACACTTTAATAATTTTAACACTTACTATTCAAAAACATAACTGAACTGCTTCGTGTATCTTTACCAGAGTTTTTATATGGCTTCCCCGTGGTGGGGCGAAAAATCGGTAAAGATACACGAAAGAGCGCTTCCGTTTCCTTTTAAACAATAATTGCAGTAAACTAATTATTATACTACTTCCGCTTTAACAATACATCTCCCAATAAATTTATTATTGCTAACAGTATATATTATTATTAATTTTGCAACATTTTTATCAGGTCCAGTAGCTTTAGATAGTATATAAGGATATATTAAGTTGTATCGGGCTGCGTTCGTGGCGGCACCTGGACTAGGAATCCAGCTGAAAATCAGCGGTGCGTGGTCTCCAGCCTAAATGCTGAGCTGGGTCCATTTTCTAGGTTATGCCACACATCGCATGGTATTGTAAAATGTACTAAAATATATTGCGATGTGTGGTATAATGTATAAATAAAGATATTTTCTTTCATTCTTTCTTGTTTCAATACCCTTAAATGAGTTGTTAATTTTATGCAGCCTACTAGCATACATAACAAGCTTGTTTTTGCTTCTAAAGTTATATGAAGTACATTTACTGTTTTTATTAAAAGAGTCAATGTTTTTTATATACGTACAACAAGTTTTCTAATATGTACGCAGTGAACTGTCATTATGTTAACATCCTTGAATTTGTTTCTTAGCGACTCTCTTGGACTCATATTGTAAATCGCACGAATGGCCCTTCTCTGCAGTCTCCTTCGTTTCATTCATTCTCATTAAACCTTTAATACAAGTTTGTCAGTTTAGAGTACTCTTAACCTGGGCCTTATTTTAAATGTCCTGGATTTGTTTCAGGAACGTTTGTCTTGGTCTTCTCCTTCCAACTTTCCCATTCGCTCTTGACTCTTAATTCCTTTTGTCAGTCTCCTTTCATTCATTCTGTGTACATGTCCAAACCATCTAAAGCTTACCTTTCTCAATTTTAGTCACTACATCTTCTTTTATACCACAACGTTCTCTTATAACACTATTTCTTACTTTGTTACTCAGTTTCAATCCACTCATACTTCTCAACGCTCTCATCTCTACCGTATTGATTTTACTTTTATGCTTCTTCTGCCATACCAAAATTTTAACTACCATACATAATTGCTGGCACCAACACTCTATTCACAGCCAGTATGGCTCTTTGTTTTCTATTAAATTTTTCTCAATATTTGCCCGAAGTTGGGAAAAATCTGGCGCTGTGATCCACCATCCATTCGTTAAGCCGTCGGTTCTGCACCAGATCTCTCTCCAAACGTGTCGGATTGCCGTCACGTCGGACTATGAGAGTGAAGGGATAGAGAGTGCATTTATGTACTATACCTGCCATCCCGCAGTGGAGCAGCGTAGTGTATCTGTGCTCTTAAAACCCTCTCTCATATGAGTGAGGAGACCTGTGCCCAGCAGCGGGACGTTAATGAGCTCCTACTTACCTTATGTCTTTTGAGATACGACCTGGCTATTCAAAAAGGTGTATATGAAGTAGGTCCTCTAATAAAGTACTCTATTCACCACAATAAACATTTACAATATATATTGACGCAGGTAAAAGTTCAAAGTTACACGTTAATTAAATTAAATTAAGGGCAACGATAATATATGGGTTTACTAAATTGTTGTTAAAGTTATCTTTAATTAAGACACTTGCGGTATTAGTTCCCAACTACGGGGGAAATAATAGGCTTTATTTGCTGTGTATTGTTCACGTTAAATAACATTTTCGATGATTTTCAATTTCAAACAATAAGGGTATTATGAATTAGATGTCTAATAGAAGATTATTTTAATAATTAATAATATATGAACATAAATTTTGCATTAAAATCATTACTTTCACATAACTGTCAGAAATGTGGGTGTATTTTAAGACGGTTAATGTACTTAGAATTCACACTCATATACAAGATTATAGGTAATTAGTCGTATTCCTATTTGGAAGTGATAGGGATGACTATTTTACATGTTTTTAACTTCTTCCAAAATAAGTCGAATTTTTTTTTTATAGCCTTGGCAGGCAAACGAGCTAGCGGGTCACCTGATGTTAAGTGATTACCGCTGCCCATGGACACCTGCCGCACCAAAGGAACCACCGATGCGTTGCCGACCTAATAAATGGGAGTCTATTCGCCTCTTAAATTCTTGTAGATCATAGCCAATCTGGAACATCGTTGACGGGAGTTTGTTCCACATTATGCATGTGCGCGGAAAGAATGATCGACGAAAACGTACTGTGGCAGAGGTCCGTGCATCCAAGGTGTGTGGATGAAATTTATTTCTCCGCCGAGTTGTTAGTTGATTAAATCTTGATGGCGGTACCAAATCAAACAGCTCCTCAGAGCATTCCCCGTTATAGATACGATAGAACACACATAGAGAGCTAACGTCCCTACGGTGCTCCAGCGTCTCCAGCTTACTGGACAATTGGGAGTCGTCGACAATTCGTATAGCCCGCCTCTGTATCCGGTCAAATGGAAGCAGTTGGTATTGGGGTGCTCCAGCCCATAGATGAGAGCAGTACTCTAGGTGCGGTCGGATTTGGGCCTTATATAAAAGCATCCTGTGTTCGGGCGTAAAGTACCGCTTGGCTCTATTAAGTACCCCAAGCTTTTTAGAAGCCACTTTGGCTTTGCTTTCCAAATGCCCACGGAATTGTACTTCGCTAGAAACGTCGACGCCAAGAATTCCAATACTTTTCGAGGTAGTGAGGGGGATGTTTTGGAAGCGTGGTGCGAGGTTGAAGCTAGTTTTTTTAGCTGTGAAGGCGCATACTTGGGTCTTCATTGGGTTAAACTTAACAACATTCTTCGTACCCCAATCCGAGATCTGCGCTAATGTTCTTTCAACCTCAGTCACCAGATTGTTCCTGTGAGCAATTGCAGCTTCCAAAGCATATTATAGAAAAATAATCAATTTCAATAATTTTTTTTATTTTGCTTTTTAAAAACGATTAAACAGCGCTTATTTATCAATATTAACATAACAATTATGGATCCACATATAAAAATGCGAGACGAAAAACAATATAATTTCCGTATTTCTTCGAAATTACTATCGTTGAAGTCTCTAACAGTGAAAAAAAACTATGGGACTCGGCTTGCAGATTATTTTAAAAATATAATCGTATTGTTAGCTCACCAATAATGTAACAACTAGGAATTTATGTCAAAGAAACAGTACAAAAAATTGATCTCAAAGGAAGCAGGACGAAATTTGTATTACAACTAAACTTAAGATCGTTCTTCAAAAGTTAGGTAAAAAATATATGTGTCGGAGTGCGGTAGTCTGTAGAGCGCTGGCGCCATCTGTCTTTCGGCGTGGTACAGAGTCAATAGTGCCAGTTCAGCGCACGTCTATCGGTAGTTCTCGGGTGACAGTCCGCCAGGCGGTCGACTATTGAAACTGTCGTATTCCTAGCTGTTATTTTTAATGAGTTTGTGTAATTTGATATCGGGAACATTAAGTGCCTGAACATTATATTCTGAAGTATTCAATAAAGTGTTTGATTGCATGAAAGCCCACAGTATGGAAATAAAATTATGGATGCCATTAATGACGATGTCGGCGGAGAACCCTACGCCCCTATGCTTTATGCTTCACCTTCTCTCTTATTCTCTGACACATATGTAACATTTACATTAAACTTACGATGATATGTGATTTGTCGATATAGAAGTTTATTTGAAATATATATAATGTTATTTTTTCATACCCCTATGCTTTATGCTTCCTTCTTTCTTATTCTCCGACATATATTTCTAATTCGACGTTGTTTCTTTCTATAGAAAATCTCGGGCATTCTGTTATTAGGTGTAATATGTTTTCTGTCGTTTCTGGTTCTGTGACATTGGCACAGTTAGTTTTAGGAACACATTCTATGTATCTAAATAATTTCCACTTCGTCCATAATACTCTTATTAATGCAATTAATTATTTTGATTAAGGCTTAGGTTTTGATTTTGTAACTTTATTTAAATAATGCTTACTAATTATACACCTATAAAAGGAGCATTGCGTTGGTCTTACACTCATATTAATATTCTATTGTTAATGTTGTCATAGTGGTCTGTTGGTGTGTCTATTAAATAGATAGCTGGTAGAGTGGTAACTAGTCTAGGCCGAACCCTCCCACCAGTCCATACTCAGACAAAATATGTCCTAAATTTGACTAGTTCGGTATCGAATCGAGGACCTCTCCTATCGAAGCGATAAAGATATCATAAAGACAAATATTACTTATAACCAACAATGTTTTCTTTTGATTTTTGTCTGTCTGTCAGTTTTTTCTAGCTAAAATTTGAAATGGTTGGACCGATTTTTGCGGTACTTGTCTAGACTAGACTTTAGCTAATGTTATAAAAAAATGATTTAGGCTAATTCTATTCAACTATTATTTAAACGTTACCTAAAAAAATGTAACACGTTTATTTTCGCTCGAGATTAAATCAAAAGCCCCTTAAAAAATGTCCGTTAGAAATGATTTATTGGGTCGACAAATGTAATTTATATTGTAATAATGGAGGTCCCGGGAATATTAGAGATTCAATTAATTAAAAAAAGGGAATCCAATGTCTTTCCCCATAAGCTTTATTTAAATCAAACTACGTTGACACGAAAGAACTCTTGTTCCGATGTGTCTAAAACCTTTATTACGAAAAAGCATGAATTTGTTTTTGAATAATTGAATAAATCATGGTAATGGAGAAAGGTTTTAAGCAAATGGATGTTTTTATACAAAAAAAAACATACTGTTACCTGATGGCCGTTTCGGTACCTTCACATTTGATAATGTATTCGTTACTTTTTAATGTAACTCGTGTCAGTGGAAGGTCAATGGAAAATGATCTCGTATCAGTGGAAGATCTGCTAAACCAGACATTGATTGATATTGACATAAAAGTTTATTTCGTTTAGCTTTTATGTCCATAATTTAATTTCGATACTGTGGACGTTGACGGGTAATGTTGGTGCAATCAAACACTTTATTAATTAACTCAGGTTATAATGTTCAGTCATTTAATGTTCCCGATATCAATTTACACAAACTCATTAATAATAATATCTAGGAAGGCGACAGTTTCAATAGTCGACCGCTCTGGCGGTCCGTCACCCGAGAACTACCGAGAGACGTACGCCGGACTGCCACTATTGACTCTGTCCCACGCCGATAGACAGATGGCGCCAGCGCTCCACGGATTATCGCACTCCGACATATCTAACTAATACAGTATTTAATTCGTAACATCATTTACGTCGAGTTCGATTTTAGCAAATTTAAAAATACTCTAAAGTTTTTAAATCGTTCCAGGGATTATTAGACTGAGTTAAATAAAAACCGTATAGATATATCGGTGGGTATCATTGGCATCCTTGGAATATGAGCTAACTCACCAGTCGCAGGCCCAGTTATAAGTCTCAACAATTTTCTTTAGATTGACATTTTGAAATTCGTTATATCTTTTGAATGAAAACACTGATTTCAATAATTTAAAAAGTTTTTTACATGTATTGAAACAGTATTTGATAAAATGTTATAGGATAAGAATTAATACAGAGATTTGAATGAGATGTTCCCTCTTTAAAATATTCGTTTAGAATAGCAACCTGCCTTCTCATGAATAGTAGAGTATATTATATCTACATATTTTGTCTCTCGTAGTACCATATAAGTGGATGAGATTTGAATTTAATGTATAAAATTTACCCCTTTTGAAGTGTTTTAATTTTACTATTTGTCTTTAAAAACAACACCTCTTACTCCAACCTTTAGTCAGGATGCACCCGTGTAGGCAACCGCTCTTACCGTTCGTAATAAAGCTCTCTTGCGAAGAGCGCAGAGAGTAATAGCGGTCAGGACGATCCGTGGATACCTTACGGTGTACTGGACGGCAGCAACGCTCCTGGCGGGTGACCCTCCATGGGAGCTCAAAGCGGAAATTCTCGTCGCTACGTATCAATGTAGACAAGACGCAAGGACTAGAGGCGGACCGCCTAATAATGACGTGGTCCGGAGAATCAGAGTCGTAGCCGAAAGGACTCTGATAACAAAATGAGGGAGGATCTCGGGACCCCCATCACGTGTCGCGACGGTGGAGGCGTTCCGCCTTCTGCTGGAACAGTGGTTATGCAGGAGTCATGGAACGCTCTCATATAGACTGGTGCAGGTGCTCACCGGACACGGCTGTTTCGGGAAGTACCTGCATCATATTGCAGGCCGGGAGAAATCACCCATCAGTGCGGTGACCCCGTCGATACGGCGCACCATACTGTAGCAGAATGCTCGGCGTGGGCATCGCAGCAGCATCTCTTGATGTCGATGATTGGCGGAGACCTCTGGCGGACTAGCATTGCCCGTGCAATAGTCGCTAGCGAAGCAGGTTGGAGATCCGTCGCCTCCTTTTGCAAAAATGTTATCGCGCTAAAGGAGGCACATGAGAGAAACTAATTTCTTATAATTAGAGTAAAAAGGGAGAGTGAGCTGAAATGGATCAAATTCATCGAATAACATGTTGTACTGTTTCCTCATGAATGTATTCTCTGAATATCTTATTTTAGAATGCGAAATATGAAACACACTATTCCTACGGTGAGAATTATTTCGCGGAATTAATTAATTTTCAAAAGAAGATAATCAATTTTAAAACTCAAGAGTTTATATAAAAATGTTTGATCTCGCAAATTACGTCTATTGGCAACAGAGAGGGGAAGATTAAACTTGTTCTTTGTATGTGGTTTTAGATAGATAGATGTATACTTTATTGAACACCACAGAAATAAGACGAAAGAAAAATACAACAACTTAAAATTAACTAAATTTAGTGTGCAATTGGGCGGTCTTATCGCTACATAGCGATCTCTTCCAGACGACCCTTGCGTTTAGGGAGACAGTCAAAGAAAAGAAAGAAAAGGTAGGCGGTGTTACTATAGAAATAGACATACATACGAGTATATTATCTACATCTGTTCTGTAGTGTTGTGCTTAGATACTGTACATAATACATACATACATAGCATCACGCCTCATTTCCTTCGGGGTAGGCAGAGACCACGTCCTTTCCCTTGCCACGATCCTCGCAAATCTCCTTCGCTTCTTCTATTCTCATTAAACCTTTTATACAAGATCGTCGGTTTAGAGTACTCTTGATCTGGCCCTTTAAAATGCCCTGGATTTGGTCCAGGAACGTTCGCCTTAGTCTTCCCCTTCCAACTTTCCCTTTCACTCTTGACTCATATACCCTTATTGTCAGTCTCCTATCATTCATTCTTTCTACGTTTCTAAACCATCTAAGCATACCTTTCTCAATTTTAGTCACTACATCTTCTTTTATACCACATCGTTCTCTTATCACAATATTTCTTACTTTATCACTTAATTTCAACCCAACTTCTCTCAACAACTCATACTTCTCTCAACGCTCTCATGTTTACCGCATTTATCTTACTTTTATGCTTCTTCTGATATATCCAAATTTCACTACAGTATATAAGTGATGGCATCAACACGTCTCTATGCACAGCCAGTGTGGCCCTTTGAGACACCGTCTGAGTATTCATAAATGTACCATTTATTATATTCCCTGCATTTTCTCTCCTTTCAATATCACTTTTACGTGTTCCATCTTCTGTAAATTTAGATCCCAAGTACACAAATTCTTTCATCTCTTTCACTTGTTCCCCATCTATCGAAATATTGCCATTCATCATAAATTCATCTCTTTCAAAAAGCATAACTTTCGTTTCGTATACATTCATTTTTATTCCTATCCCTTTCAAAGCTTCATTCATAATATTTATCATCTCCTGTAGCTCTTTAGCGGATGATGCAAGTATTACTTGATCATCAGCGTAGAGTAAACATTTGATGAGTAATTCATTCATTCTTAATCCATACATACTTTCTTTAAATCTGTTAAACAGTTATCCATGAATAAGTTAAGCAACACATCCCTGTCTAACACTTCTTTCGACAGGAAACCACTCCGTATGAGCACCGTTTGTTCTGACACAAGCACTAGAACCCTCATAGAGAGACTTCAATGCTTGAATCAGACTCAGCTCATTCCTCACCACTCGATCATAGGCCTTTTCTAAATCTACGAAAAGCGCATTAAACTATTTGGTGTTTTTGCCAAACATTTTTCAGTTATTTAGCGTAAAGAAAAGACCTGATCCGTACATCCCATTCCTCTTAGAAATCCCGCTTGCACGTCCCATATTTTTTCATCAGTTTCATTAATCACCCTTTCAATCAATATCTTTGTATACAATTTGCCGACGACACTAAGAAGGTTGATACCGCGGTAATATTTGCACTCCTATTTTTTAATAGTAATAGATACTATCTTTTTGAATATCTATAGTTAAGACAGAACAAAGTCTGTCGAGTCAGCTAGTAATAATTAAATCGTTCTCGCCTCTTTGATAACTGAAAATCAAAGACCTTTGCAAGTTAAATCTTAACTTCTTAAACCACTCAAGTAACTTGTAGAGCAAAAACTGCGCAATTACTAAAACTTACAAAAGCCAGCTCGCAGTGAAGTTTGCACAATTTTAAATTAGCAACAAGTTCTGGGCAAAGGAGAGGACCCTATTAGCAAATGTAAGCGTGAGGATTAATTAATGTTAGTCAACTCTGCAAATAGTTTGCGATGGTAACTTTAGCTTTTATAACATGCTTAAACATATTTATCTGTATAGCTATAAATCGTTCTTCTTGTTGAAGGATTTATATCCGATTGTGTCCGTCCGTGTTTTTTTTCTTACTTAGTAATCTATCCTTGCGTGGTTATCGAAAATAACAGTAGATTGTCCCGCTCCCGCGTGAACGTTTTTGCTTCGAGTGCCCCGCGGGTCGAGTGACACTATAGTGAATCTTGCGACTTTAATGTTCATGAAAGACTACCAAACGTTATGATTTTTATGTTTACTAATACTTAAACTATACAATGCTGCCTTTTTTTATTAAATTAAGATTCTGATGTAGCGTCATGTTGCGCTGACCTTTGAGATAGTGAAAAAAGGCAGTATTGTGTTTATAGGTTCATATCTTATAAATTATTACTTACCTCAATCGTTTTTATGGTTATTCATATCACCTTTATTAATAAACACTCACAGTTTATAAAATGCCACAAGCATCTTTACTAACCCTCAATTTCTAACAGATTTTTTTGGTTTTTCTATTGTCTGGTCGTATCTCTACGCATATTGTGTTACATTATGACTGAAATTTAAAGGTGGGAAATAGTACCGATTGCCCTATTTAAGACAGTACTAGGATATCATGTCATCTAGCAGTTGAAATGGGCATGAAAACAAAGCGTGTGAGTTAACAAATTGCTTTAATCTTAATAGAATACAAATCATAATGATCACAATGTACGTCTGGGTTGTTAGTTGGTTATTCATAGTACAGATCGCGGTAAAGCCCATTTTATAGTTTTTTTTTTTGGACAGATTAATCGTTAGGTGCGAGTTTGCTGTCAACAAAGTCAAATAGTCGTCTTATTTTGTATTCCACATCTACGTACATGTACATTTTAACATTAGTAGTGTTAATTTTGAAATCTATTTGTTAGTATGGTTAGTTATATGACTTAGATCTGGACCTCTTTCTTAGAGTGAAGGCCACCTCTAACTCTTTTCACCCATCCCTATTAATGTCCTTCTCCATTCAATTATGCCCTTCCGTTTTGGGGTTAAAATGGTCTACCTATTATTATTAAGCTTGTTAGGTGAACAGATCATCTCCACTTCAATAACAGTGCCTGATTTAGTGCGCCCGTTACTGCTAAGTAAAGATTTATTACCTAAGATATTCTACTATACAGAGGTGTGTTAGCAAATAGGTACTACTAAGTAGAAGTTTATTATCTAAAAGGTACTACTAAGTAGTGTGTTATTACCTAAGATTTTCTACTATACAGAGGTTTATTACCTAATAAGTTTATTACTTAAGAGGTACTGCTAAGTAGAGGTTTATTACCTAAAACGTACTACTACATAGAGTTTTATTACCTAAGAGGTACTACTGAGTAGAGCTTTATTACTTAAAACGTACTACCACATAGAGTTTTATTAGCTAAAATGTTCCACTATACAGAGGTTTATTATCTAAGAGGTACTACTAAGTAGAGCTTTATTACCTAAAACATACTACCACATAGAGTTTTATTAGCTAAAATGTTCTACTATACAGAGGTTTATTACCTAAGAGGTTACTACTAAGCAGAGAGTTATTACCTAAGACGTTCTACTATACAGAAGCTTTTTTTACCAAAGAGGTACTACTAAGTAGAGGTTTGTTACCAAAAGGGTACTACTAAGTAGAGGGTTATTACTTAAGACGTTCTACTATACAGAGGTTTATTACCTAAGATATTCTACTATACAGGGGTTTATTACTGAAGATATTTTACTATACAGAGGTTTATTGCCTAAGTGGTAATACTGTGTAGTGGTTCGTTACCTATGATGTTCTACTAAACAGAGGTACTAAAGATTTGTAGGTATAACATTTTTGAATATAAACTGATAATCAATAAAGTTATTATAAAGTTAGTCTTAAGTCTCGTCAGATGAGATACAAAAGGGCCTATTAAAATTCGGGGCCAATTACATTGAAACTCAATTGTAAGATTTCAAGAGGACGTCTGGAAACAAGAACGAACAACTGGAGTTTTGTATTTCGAGATTGCTTTAGAAATGAACTCCCTTGATATATTTTTCAACATGCGAAACCAATCGGGGATTTGTTAGTGAAATTTTGATTGAAAATAAAGCTTTTCTAAAAACAATTCCATTGGTATTCTAGATATATACATATTTTTTAACGTAAAAACTTTAAGGTGCTTTGCACTTCATTTTCTGGGTATTGAATGAAACTGAGTTAAAACCTTCGAGTAAATTCGGTTTACGTTAACTGTATTAGGTTAAAAATGAAGTAATGAGTCAAAAAGTCAAGCTTTTTTTGACTTGAATAAACAATTGACTAGACAAAGGCACATTGGATGAATCTGAACAAAACAAAGGCGCTGGAGAAGCAATCGCCAAGAGGAAATAGAGTCGGTTATTCACGGTCCAAAAGCATTCACGATATTAACTGATGGTATTCTCTCACAGCACGTTTATTCAGAAACTTATGTCAATTTTCTTTTCTATTGCATATGACAAAAATCAAATGCCATATGTGTTTATATACCTATTATTGAGTCTCATGGATTCTCGTTAAGAAAAATCGCAAGTTTGAATCTTGGGCAGGCACTGTTAAGTTGGAATGTGGTGCTGATGCCCTGCCTCTGCGAAGGCAGAGGCCGGGTGGTAGAAGGCGTCTTTTTGAACGCCTTTTGCCTCCTCCTTAAACCACTCTTTGCCGGTTGCAACCGGAAGTGTCAGAGCGAATGCGTAAGGAAGCCTCTGACTCTTCCAATTCAGGTTGATGAGGATGGCGCTAAGTTTTAGTGGGTATTCTAGCTAAACTAGCGAGTCCCACACTTCCTGCCCTCGTGCTAGGGGTGCGTAAAAGCATTTCCCACCGGCACTGTTAAGTTTCTCTTTATAAAAATAAAACTTATGTGCTGATTTGTTTTACAATTACTGTGCTTTTCGATAATGGAAAATATCGTGAGGAAACCTGTATGCCCAGAAGTATTGTGGGGAAAGAGCAACATGCCAACCAGCATTGAAGCAATGTGGTGGGTCTATGCTCTAAAAACCTTTTCTTCTATAAATTAGGAGGCCTATGCAAAGCTGTGGGACTTTAATAGACTGCTACATACATGTCAGAGTTCAAGGAAAAGCGTTTTATATATTTGTTACAAAAAATATGTAATTAAATATTCGGTTTGGAAATTAATTAGTTTAGAAATTTATGTCAGTGATACATTAAACAATTGTTTTAAGATGTTATTTATTTATGATTATCTCTTCTTTTTCAATAATTCCTGTCGCCAAAGGTTGTCTGGATGAAATTGCTTATAGCAATAAGACCGCCTTTGCACGCTAATTGCCAAACATTGTTTGTTTTTTTTTAATTTTTGTAAATGTGTTTCTTTGTGTTTTTATGTGTGCAATAAAGTGAAAAAAATAAATAAGAATTTTCGGAGAAGAGAAAAAAGGAAAAATACGACTTATTGACAATGAGAGAATGTTGCCACTTTAAACAAATTGCAACATCTTGGAATTACAATTCTCTGCTTTTTAAGCTGCTATATTTCTATTACTTCTCGCTTTGGAAATATTTGGTTTAAATTTTGAATGTAAAGATATACATAAAATATGTTATATATATTTACAGTCGTCTAAACTTCAGTTATGGTTTAAAAGAAAATGTTACTGACTTCCAAAAGAAAAAAGGGGGACAAGAAGGTAGTTTAGAATAGAGATTAAGAGTATATACGTAATATAATAACAAAGTCACATAATTTCAACATATTTATGTAAATATTTGGTAGTTTTTTTGTGCTTTTGCCCATCTGCTATAATACTAACCCTTGGATTGTCAGGCCGCGTTTTATTGGCCTCCGTAATTTGCCCGTGTTTTAACGGGACTGAAATGTTCATGAAAGACTACCAAATTTTATCATTTTTATGTTTGCTAATAGTTAAACTATACAATGTTATCTTTTGTTTACAAAATGAAGTTCCTGGTGTAGAGTCATGTTGCACGAAACTTTGAGATAGTGAAAAAATTCCGTCTTGTATCTATAGGGTCATATCTTAAAAATTAAAAATTACCTCAAGGGTTTTCATTGTTATTGACATCACTTTCGAAAACACAAATAAAGAAATACTCACATTTTATAAAATAAACACGCACCGTTAGTACCGGTTACTTTGTTACTGGCTTATTTTTTTTCTATTGCCTGGTGTTATCTCTACTCATATTTGTTACGACAGTTACTGGGAAGCCAAATTAATAATACACATTAAAACTTAAAAAGAAAGAGATGCTTGTACTTCTGATTGTCCGAGTAGAGACAGAACTATCGTATCATGTCAAATAATAGTTGCCATGGGCAATCTTAGGGCTGATAGATATTTATACCAAAAGGTGTTTATACCAAAAGGAATTGTTATTTAGCGAGAAGACCCCCTACTGTAGGTGTGTTTAACAGTAATTTTTGGATGTTATTTTTTAATTACAATAATGTATATAAATAAATAATGATTACTCGTGTAACCTAATATTTAATGTACTATTTGAAAAGCTTATAAGCACTTTATAAAAGTTTTCGCACAAACGTTTTATTGCGGTTAAATAAAAACTTAGCTATATCGGAACGTTAATATAACGAAAAGTTAGCGGATACATTAAATCGTTTAAACGTCAGAGTCGTACATTTTATGACTTCACGAGGTTTCGCTTTGACTTTATTACTTGGTTTAGCCGTTAGCGGGAAGCTTACAGAGCAATCCATGAAATAAGCGATATTATTATTTGTTTTATCTGGACAAAGGGTTCTCTTAATGAATTCCAATGGACCCGTTCTTACGCCGCTTGTATCCAGCGGCTGCCAGCGAACTGCATGATGGCATAGGTCCACCTGGTGGAGGGTCTGCCGACGCTCCATTTTCCGGTGCGAGGCTGGAACTCTAGCGCCTTCGGGCCCCAACGTCCATCGGTTCTGCGAACTATGTGCCCTGCCTATTGCTACTTCAGCTTTGCAATTCGGTAGGCTACGTCCGTGACTTTAGTTCTCCTACGGATCTCCTCATTTCTAGCCCTCTCCATTGCCCGCTGAGTGACTCTGAGTCTTCTTACGAGCCCCATAGTCAGCGGCCATGTCTCGGAACCATATGTAATCGCTAGCAACACGCACTTAGTCTTCAGGCACTGAGGTATTATGAATAACGAATATAACATTTATAAAAGTAAAAATTGTATCTTTAGATATTCTTCTTTGCCGTTTCACTCTTGTCAGTACAGTTAATAGAGCACACAGGAGCTCCCATCGCAGTATTACTTGGTATATCCATCACATCAGCGATATCACTTGAGGTCTTGTGTCTTCTACCTTTTCTTGAACGATAAGACGGTCTATGGAGACATTTCCATGCCGCCACGAACATGCCCAAAAAATTTAACCGACGGCGCACTTGACTCGATAAGCGCTCTTTAATGCCAAGCTCATCCAGCATGGAGGCATTTGTTCGAAACTCGGTCCAAAAGATTCCCGGAATCTTCCTCCAACACCACATCTCCAGAGCGTCTATATTGTGACTTTCGGTTTGACGCAGGGTCCATGTTTCGGCGGCGTACAGGAATATGGGAAACACCAGCGATTTTAGTAGCTTTTGTGTTGTTTCTGTTCCTCCATATTTTCTTCAGCTTATCCATTGCATTTTTGCTCATTGCCCTGCGTCTCTTGATGAGATAAGGCAGACGTATGATTGCACAACATCTCAGTGTGCTATTTCTGTGAGAATTGGTGAGATTTCATTACCTCTGTCGACAGTCATCATCTTGGTTTTGTTGTGGTTTATCTTCAAACCAAAGTCTAGGCTTACATGTTCCATTATTTGGAGAAGTTCTTGCATGTGGCTACTACTAGTGGCAAAAAGGCTAGTATCATCTGCATATAGTAGATTGGCAATTTTGTAACCGCCTACGGTCACTCCATCCGTCCAATCTTTTATACGCGTATTTAGATATTATAAATGTTTTATCTTTACTTTTTCTTGAAGAGGAGTAAGAGGAAGTCTGCTGCCACAGGGGCGAACTAGATCTTTAAAAAAAATTGTTTATTACGAACAAAATCAACTATGGTACGAATAATATATATATATTTAGATATACAAAGTCTCCGACCCGTGTTGGAGGGCAACTTGAAATTTTATAAAATAAAAAAAAACGAATATAAGACATGTGAAACCATAACAACTGCATTAGTTAAAGACTAAGTTGCAGTTGTTAAGTTATACAATGTTACAGACGTTCCGAAAAGAAAAAATACACTTAACCAACAATTTAGATTAAATTTAAAATTATTGTAAAGACATGCATGTGTACGTGCGACTTTGCGTGTGTGTGCGTGTGTGTTTGTTTGCGTGTGTGTAAGTGTTGTGTGTGTGTGCGTGAGTGTGTTAAAATTGAATTTGTGTTGTTATATATTAATATTTTTACATACATTACTATTTAAGAGGTAAATTTTAAGATATTTATTTATGTGATTATGTAATAAAGGACTCAGAAAAGGGAACAGACGTCGAGATACGCAAACTGAGACAAACCTTTGTTTTTTATTAAAAGGAGGTTCCAATCTTTTATGTGTTATCACAATGTAGATGAAATATTTATTTAATTAAATTTTTGTATTACTTTCACTTTGACAATAAAAAGAGTTAATTAATTGATCTAAAGAAGATTAATTATTAATATTGTTAAAAGAAATATAATCGATTAAGTTCGTTGCGAACGCTAGTTACTTTTAAATTGTCGTAAATTGGAAATAATACATGATAAAAAAGAACCAATTATTCTAGTTATTGCTTTGATTTGATTCCAAAACTCATCGAAATTCGTTAAAGCATAATAGACACAGGTACAGAATTATTTGCATTTGCAATATTCGTAGAGATGTTTTGTTTCCGCTTGTTTAGCAACGGTACAATGAAATAAAGATAACAACGGGTAGTTTGTGGCTTATAAAAATAGTTAATAATACTGTTAACTACAAGGAGCATCGCTGGTTTATTTTCTCATTTATAACGTGCACTTAAATAAAACAAGCTGACCGATACCAAATACCATTCCTAAGTTCTTTGAACTTATCTATACTTAGTTGGTAACTAATTATTCCTCATGGTTTCACTTGTGCTGTTACATCTTCTCGACGGCCTCGCTGGTGCAGTGGTGCGAGTATTCGCTTTGCTAGCGGAGGTCCTGGGTTCGATCCCTGGTAGGACGAAATTAGGAAATTGTATTTTCTAATTTGTCTGAGTCTGGACTGGTGGGAGGCTTCGGCCGTGGCTAGTTACCACCCTACCAGCAAAAACGTACCGCCAAACAAAGAGATTTGTGTTCCGGTACGATGCTGTGTAGAAACCGTAAGGGGTATATCGCCTCTTAACAGATTAGCGCGCTTCCATCTTAGACTGTATCATCACTTACCATCAGGTGAGATCACAGTCAAGCGCTAATCTGTCAGCAATAAAAAAAATCAAACATCTGGTGATAAAATATAGGGAAATCCGTCAAAGTCATTTCCTCCTTAAATCTCACCCGGAAAGTCATTTTCTTAAATTCCAAGTCAAACAAGAATTAGTGAGTTATCATCTTCACATTATCCCATTTCTAAAGGCCAGGTTTGTTTGGTTTTTAAATCTATAATGGATATTAAACAATATTTGTTTTATATATAACGGATGTGACGTGTGTACTTGTTGCTGGGGTGGTTGAATGGTTAAATATAAAGAGACTGCACTTGCCTCGGATCGTGTCGGTTCGGAAACTGGCACGGTCCCCTCGGACCGACTCCTTGTACAGCACCCCTAGTGCGGGAGGCCGCATTAGACGTGCTATAAAAGGAGCCGAGAGTTCTTAGTGACTGCGTCCGGGCACGGACCGTTTTTTGTGATAACCAGTACTGCTATAATAAATTCACCTGACTTCTGCCTCTGTCATATAGGCAAACTCATTATCATTTATTAATTATATTGTGTAGATAATTATTGGCATATTCAAACTTAATTGATATATTTCCTTTAATATCTCAAGCTGACTAATAAGTTTAATTAAAATATTTGCCTTCTAATATCTCAGTTTAAATAATTGATTAATATATTCCTATTATCTTATAATGTTTCCTTCTGATGTCCGGCCCTCTACTCTCTTTTCAAACAGACATTTATATATATATATAGACAGTGTTATAACTGTAAGAACATTTACGTCGGGATTTGTTACTATTAACCTAAATAAAGGCCTTTATAAATATAGAGCACCTTCCTGGTTCACATACATACATACGCATCACGCCTCATTCCTATAGGGGTGGGCAGAAACGTCCTTCCACTTGCTATGATCCTTGCATTCCTCGTTCGCCTCTTGCATGGTTATTAAATCTTTCATACAAGTTTGGCGGTTTAGAGTTCTCTTGACCTGGCCTATTTAAAATGTCCTGGATTTGGTCCAGGAACGTTCGCCTTGAACTTCTCCTTCTAACTTTTCCTCTTGACTCATAAATCCTTTTCGTCAGTCTCTTTTCATTCTTTCTCTATACGTGCTCAAATCATATAAACATACCATTTCTCAATTTTGGTCACTTCATCTTCTTTTATACCACAGCGTCACAAGTGTTCTATATAATGCTTATTGAATATTAAATAAATAAAGAAAATTTGTTACTTGTTGTTTCGGAATCCCGGAATTATCGAAAACGCGAAAAGTACGAAAAGTTCAGATTTAACCAAAATAGCCTATATACATCAAACGCGACTGACAAACGTCCGCTAAGCAACGAGTAAGCGTTCCGTAGGATTTCTTTATCTTATTTTTATAACTCTTTACAATATATTCATCTTATCCTATGTTATACAAATATCTCTTTCTACATATAATGTAATAGTTTGGTCTTTATAAACAATAACAAAATTAAATATTATTATTGAAAAAGTAACCCTGCTCACCTGTTAAGTTTTTGTTGTTAGGTTATTAAATATCTGTTAAAAATACGACAATTATTGGACACTATTTTCAACCTTTATAGTTCGATAAATAATTATTTACTTTAATGTTTTAATCTTTAAAATTAGTAGTGTGTTTTAAGAATACATTGGAAGAAACTCTTCTGATTCGGGTTAACGGCATACTGGGAAAAGTTGCCGACAACCTGGCGAGAAACCTTTACAAAATCAAAGCGAAGAACTTTTCAAGTAACAGGCTTCGAATGCCGGACTTTTACGGAATTAAATTAAAATGTTACAATTTATGGGTGGGCGGGCGTCATAAATTTTTGCTCCTAATTGGCTTTGCCGACTTACTGCCGCAGTAAACTGTTTTACAGCTCAATACTGCACTTTATTAAAAATTATAGTATGTACACGTGACGATGCTTTCATCTTTACAATGTTTTGTATACCTAAACATACAGATCCTTAAGTGAAAAACTCAAACTCAAAGAAAAGTGTGTGAAATTTGAAAGGAAATTAAATTTGTCGACAAAATTACGGTTACAAATCTGAGACAAGATGTTATAAAGCAGATAAAACGGTTATACTATTTAAAACAAATTAATATGCTCTAAAAAGTAAAAAATGAATCGTCGCTTCAACCGATGGACGTCCACTGTTGGACATAGGTCTCACGTTATGATGTCCACAAGGCCCGATCTTTCGCCGCCTGGCTCCAGCGGCTACCGGTGACCCTATTTATGTCATCGGTCCACCTTGTGGGGGGTCTCCCTACACTGCGCCGCCCGGTGCGGGGTCGCCACTCCAGCACCTTCGGGCCCCAACGTCCATCGGTCCGTCGGACTATGTGCCCCGCCCATTGCCACTTCAGGTTCGCGATTCGTAGGGCTATGTCGATGACTTTGGTTCTGCTACGGATCTCCTCATTTCTGATTTGATCACGTAGAGAAATTCCGAGCATAGCCCTCTCCATCGCACGCTGAGTGACTCTGAGCTTTCGTATGAGGCCCATAGTCAGCGACCACGTTTCGGAGCCGTAGGTCATCACTGGCAATACGCACTGTTCGAACAGTTTTGTCTACAAGCACTGAGGAGTATCGGACGAAAATATCTGGCTGAAAAAATGAATGCGAATCCTTTTTTTAGACTTCTTCTTCTAAATAAAATGAAATGTAAATATCGGACTACTTCAACATCTTTTAAATTATAACGATGATATAATGTAGTTACAATTATTGTTTTATTTAGAATCGGCTTCTTTCTTGATGCTGATTTAAGATTCAAACGGTTTTCTTATGGATTTCATCATTAGAACTAGACCCTACTGGAAGCACCACCATTCATTTAGAAAAAGAATCATGTAGTTCTGTTCACCCAGTCGAAAGTTATGACGTAACAAATATTAAAAAAAAACAGACGAATTGATAACCTCTTCCTTTTCTTGAAGTTACTTAAAAATGGAAATGAATCCGTCAACGCCTGTTAATGTGGTTGAGAACGATATTTCTATGCCTATTGTGGTCAATATTATCACGGGTAAAGAAGCTTGCTAAGAGCCAATGGACATGAGGATTTGATGCAACATCATAGACAAATGGGCGGAGATGCTGCTGTCATGTAACCTACGGAGCCTCTTTTACAATAAAGACCAGAGAGGACAGGTGGCATGAAATCTGATTGGAAGAAGTTGAAGAGGGGCCCCGTGGGTATATCACTTTCGATATTGCGGATGTACTCTGATCTGAGTGACCTTAAAATGATATTGTGTTACATCATCAATAACGTTAGATATAGGTCAGATATAAGTCACTATTTCAATCTAGAATAAAGCTTTAAATAATGTCATCATTCGTCATCTTCGCTTCAACCGAAGGACGTCCACTGCTGGACATAGGTCTCACGTAATGATGTCCACAAGGCCCGATCTTGCGCCGCCTGGCTCCAGCGGCTACCGGCGACCCTCCTTATATCGTCGGTCCACCTTGCGGGGGGTCTTCCTATACTGCGTCGTCCGGTGAAGGGTCGCCACTCCAGCACCTTCAGGCCCCAACGTCCATCGGTCATTTCACCATTACGTCTACGTAAATAACCTATGTATGACGTCATTTTAACGTCATGTTTGCACTGACAACTGATTTTGCTGGCGTATTTTTTATGGCTAGTGTATTTTTTATTAAACTAAGGGTAAGTAGCAGCCCATTAACGTCCCACTGCTGGACACAGGCCTCTTCACTCATATGAGAGGGAGTTTTTAAAGCATAGACTCACCACGCTGCTCCACTGCGGATTGGCAGACATAGTACACAAGTGCACTCTCTATTCCTTCATTCTCATAGGCCGACGTGACGGCTTAACATACTCTCCGGGGCATGAGGGTGGATAGTACGGCCAAATTTTTCCCAACTTCGGACAAATATTGAGAAAATCTTAATTGAAAACTCAATATCGGTTTCAAAGTGACCCGGGACTCGAACCCAGGACCTCATGTCTGTAGTCGAACATGCTAACCATTAGACCAATGAGGCAGTATATTATTTCTTTACTTAATCTATTCACAACGTCCTTAGTTTTATATCGTGGTTATAGATATAATATTATATTACGTAACATAAAAAAAGACTTAAATAAACAAAGCTTATAGCTTGGAGTAGATCCTAGTAGTTCAATATGTAATGAAACTTGTAAGATATTGAACTACTAGGATCTACTCCAGGCTTTGCCTATTTATGTCTTTTTTTACTTGGTAAGTGATGATACACACCGTCAGAAGAGATTACACTGAAGCACTACTCTGTCAGCAATAAAAAATATATCATTTACTACTGCCTCATTGGTCTAGTGGTTAGCATGTTCTACGACAGACATGAGGTTCTGGATAAGAGTCCCGGGTCTCCGCGAGTGTCGGATTCCCTTCACATCGTATCATGAGAGAAGCGCTAAAAACCCTCGCTCATATGAGTGATGGTTTTTAGTTTTTAGGTTTGGGCCTGGACCCAGCAGTGGGACGTTAATGGGTTGCTACTTACTAGTACGTTTTTAAAGATAGCGTTTCAAGAATTACAAGAACCGATTTGTAACATAAAAATAAAGGCCTCACCAAAAACTATTTTTGTTGGATTAAAAGTAACTGAAAACCACAAGTGAAATTTATTTATTTAGTTTCCCAACGTGACATTTTTTCAGGATTTTCATTTTTTTTAAAATTGATAACATTCAATTGAGTTATATTCAAACCGGGACCGTAACGAACGCAATAAAAAAAGATTAAACAAAACAAGTCCGATCGTCATAACATCGAGAATTGAAATAAAAAAACATGAATTTTGGAGTTTGTTCACATTTTCCCTTCGTGTTTGTCATATTCAAAAACTTTTATGAAATGAATTAGGAAATTGAGACGGATATATTGTTAGAAACACTTGTCTATTGCTGACTATAATCTCACCTAATGGTACACGGTGATACTCTTTTAGGTGTAGTGGTGATAACCTAATGAATCCCTATGCAATAAAATCATCTTGTATAAGTATACATTCACACCTTCACTGGGGCAAGTAAAATCATGTCCTTCAATCAGGTGCAGTGGGGGGTCGTATTGACCCCCCCAACGAAAATTTCACCAGTACGCGGCAGGACTTTTAAAACCCACCAGCACTAGGGTAAATAAAAATTCTATAACTTTGCGAAAATGTAATAAATACATATATTTTTTGTACTTTTAGAATGACTTTGAACCCAACTTTCTTAGGTTCGATTCGCCCCGGGATCTGTCAAAGAGAAAATGAGATATTAATCTGAGAAAACGGCAGGCCAATATCGACCCGAACCGCACTAGAAAGTATTTTTAGTAGTGATGGGATGAACAAAAATAAGGGAATATCGAACGGATTCTGTTCCCGCTGGGGGGAAATCCTTTGTGTGTTGTTTCTACTTTGATTAAGACATTGCAAGCTCGTCACTTGGTTATCTGATATATAAGTAAGATGATCCGTGCTTCGGATGGCACGTTAAAGGTCCTTTCACACAGACCAGCTCGGACCGAAGAGCAGAGTTTTAAACGTGATTAAAATTGTGTGTTGGATAGTTGAAATAAGGTGTATTTTTACATTTCACCTGTTTTGTTTAGGCATTCTCTATAATAAAAGAAGTAAAATATAATTATAAACCTTATCTCAACTATCCAACCCTCTATTTTATTCGCGATCAAAACCTGCTCTTCTGTCCGAGCCGCTCTTTTTGAACGGACACTAATCGTACGTTTCTAAATATATTGAACGTGTAGGTAGGTAATAAACAGAAATTATGGCTTTTTCTAAAATAATTTCTAAAATATTTGCTTTTAATTTCTTAATCCTTTTTCTCGATGGAAGATATTTCTTCACTGCTGTAACTATCACTTTCAATATGAGAAGAGTGAATTACTTGATGTGAAATTGATGCTATCGAATAAAACGTTAGAACAACTCAGACTCTGCACAACACGAAAGAGACCTATCGCCGCACTAAATGGAAAATTTTAACACTCAGTGCATGGTAGGCCGAAAAAGGCCTGCCGTAATGTTTTTGTAGAATAGCTACAACTTTAGCCATAATCTGAAATATGTATTTATGTCTTACGTAATTTTTAAAACAGCTGAGATAATCGTTTCGCACCAGCGAGAGGAATACAGTTTTCTTTGTCCGCACCAACTGTAATTATTACCGTGGCAGGCCTAAAATGGCCTGTTCCGTAGTGAACGTGTTAATAAATTATACATTGAGGCTCCCTACGTTTATAGAGTCATGTATAAATCCTAATTTCATAAAACAGTGTCTTTATAATTTTTTGCATTTTAAAAGCTAATAAAAATGCCGACAATGTTTAATCCATCCACATCCATAAATATTAAAGACCGTTTCAATACTTGTAAAGTATTTTTTAAATTACTAAAATCGGACAATTCAATCAAAAGATATAACGAATTTTAAAATGTCAACCTAGAGAAAATTGTAGCGACCCTTATAACTAGGCCTGCGACTGGTGAGTTAGTTGTGTTTTCGTTATCTAAGTTAATAATATCAACTTGTTAAGGAAGATGTTCATAGATTGCGTTATCAGCAAGTTGGATTTGCGTCTTTGAAGTGCGTGGAACTCCATCTTCTCCTTTAGCTTTTCCCGTTTTAATACATATGAGGGCATACTCAAATTCGTCTGTGAAGTGATTTTAGCGTCTGGGATTTGGATAGCTTTAGTTTTATTGGTGTTGCCATCGCATCTCCTGCGGCTGTCACGTCTTCCAGTAGCTTTTGCATCCCACTTTCAGAATTTGTTATAAGCACTGTGTCATCAGCGTATCTTATATTATGGACTCGTAGTCCATTAACACACTTTCGTGATGGGTTTGTAAAACGTTGGTTAAAATTGCTTTAGAATACAAATTAAAGAGCACAGGAGACAGTATACATCCTTGACGGACTACTCTACTTATCTGATAGCTTAGCCTCAATTCTGGTTGCAGCTTCCTGATCCTAATAGAGATTTCCGATTAGTCTTAGATCTTTCTCAAGTAGCCCTTTCTTTTTAAGAATCTCCATTAAATTAGCGTGGTAGACACGGTCGAACGCTTTTTCATAATCTTTAACACACAGACACACTGCTAGTGCTCAATTGCACGTTCTACAAGAATATTTAGCGTAAAAATGACTTCCTTTATACCTACCCCCGGCCTAAAACCAAATTGTTCTACGCATAAGCCTTCAGAGCATTTGCTTTTTGTGCGGTTGTAAATTATTTTCATAAATACTTTCATCGTATGGCTCATCAAGCTTATGGTCTGGTAGTCCTCACATTTCACGGCCTTAGGCTTTTTAGGTATTATAATAAAAGTAGATCGGAGTAGATCTTTGGGAGTATAACCTGTATTATAGTGTTATTAAACAGTGCCGTCTGTTTATTTTCATGTTCGTACCCATATGCATTAGCAGTTCCAAAGGAACTCCATCTTCTCCTTTAGCTTTTCCCGTTTTAATACATATGAGGGCATACTCAAATTCGTCTAGGATTCTCTCCTGGTCAGGTCACTATCATGGAAGAATAGGAGCATAATCAGAAAAGCTTTTGAATGTACTCTTTCCATCTTCGCAGTTTATCATTTAGATTAAGCAACATCCATTGTATTATCTTTGATATATCAGCTCAGCAGTTAATATAGTAAACTAAAAAAAATTATCGTCGAGCCCTACCGCTCATCACTACACTCTCATGTCAAATACCCTGAAATGTCTCATCAAAAGTACAGCCCAATGTTTAATTCCAGAGGACTTCGATTTGGGATGTGTTCTGCTAATGTATATGTTTCTATAATAATCTTGCTCAAGGTTTTCTAGAGATGCCAATGAATAAATACAAAGTCTTTGTGAATTGAAAGTTGATAGAAAAATCATATTATATGTTGCAAGATTACTTAGACTATAGAAACGAGTGGGAGTGAACGAATTGCTCTAATTTGAATTTAAATATATTAAATTAATATGATTTTGTATGTAGTATGTTTTGTCAGTTTGTTGTGGGCTCTTCTCAAGGCAGGGTTCGCACCCTCGTAGCTTTAGGTTTTAATTAATACATCATCAGACGTACATAAGAATTAGTGTGTGGAAAAATTATATTTCACAATTTTAATAAAGATAATGTTGTTTGATTTGTTCATGGTCCTTCGAGCCGGATATGAACCAGCGACCTATGAATGATGATACGAGTTTCAAAATACTTTAGATATATATTCGTTTTAAAGTAAAATCTATAAATTTATTAGATTATGAATGTATGTGTGTATCTAACAATCTGAAAGGAAGTAATTTAAAAGTAAGCGAAATTAAACTCTTTATGTTAACGAGAATAAATCTATAGTCTGACATAGTATACTTTCCATTGCTACGAGTAAAACCTTGGGGCATTGCTAGTTATAATACGAAAGCCATGATGAATTCTCGTTAAGAGAAATCTTGGCTTCAAAACAGATAAATTGATTCTACCTATGTCCGTTATAGATTTAAAAACCATTCAACCAATGTGTACCAAACTAGTTTTCATTGGAAACTTAATAATGTAAATGTAATTTTAGATTAAAATCATTGAGTCTTTGAAGCAAAGCGATTCCATTTCTAATGATTCAAATAGCAACGTGAAACTTTCAATAAACACAGACTTTCTCATATCCTCTCGAGATCGGGAACTACACGAAGTGAATTAATATACGATCTTATCAATGTGGCTCAAACCAGTTTTACTGGAGAAACAATCTTGTGAAGATGGTTTCAGACCACTAAACTCACTTACTCATGTTTATTCGCGATTAATTTGACAATCCTTTCAGGTAAACGTTCCACATGTTACGCCAATAATTTTCTAAATATATTAACACTATCACTTCACTTCTCTCTTCTCTTTTTCACCTCTACGCTGATGACCTTCTTATTTATGTTCCTTTTTTTTGTGATGGAAAATGCCTTTACGCACCCTGATGAAAGACTAATTCCATCGGGAGTATGGGACTCACTGATAACAGAATATCCACTAAACCCAGCGGATCCCTCCCCACCCGTGAGGGAGATCACTAGACGTTCCCTAACTTATTTATGTTGCTGCTTCTGTTTAAAACAATGCCAAAGCCATCGTTTGGAGGTTGCTTATTGAAGTATAGGTAGATAGTTCACGGTCGTTGTTATCTATTTACAATAAACAATAAACAATGACTTAACATTTTATTTTACAGTCATATTAAATACTGTCTAATTGGTTTCCCTTTTTGTGCTCACATATAGTTTAACTGTTAAGAGATTGCTTATGCAACAAGACCGCCTTTGCGTGTTCCTAAACTAATGTTAATAAAGCATTTATCTATCTATAGCTAGTTACATGAATAAAATGGTGACAAAGGCCAAGCACACTTAAAATATACACCGGAGTTACAGGATTTGTGTAAAGATGATAAAAAGCAATTCGCAACAAAAAAATATCTCGCTAATTCAAACTGAAGTTGTAATTCGAGACACAAAAGGAAGTGATTCGAGTGTCTCCGTGGAATTAAAATTTTTCAAAGTCTCATCGAGACACAACACAATTTGTCCTGAAAAATAACACCACCTCAGTTTCAAGAGTAATCCAATTATTCGAAATAACGGACAAACAAAGTAAGGACGTCTGCACCAAGACCGAGTGTACACTGTGTGAAATATCGCAGCTGAACTGCTTAGACAAAACGTTTATTATTTCGTCTATATTTTAGCTGATAAGCAAGCAAATGATTGTGATTTCAACTAATTTTCATAATTTTTAATTTTAATATTTAATTTTGCATTAATTTATTGATTTTCATTTTGACATTTATGACTTTATTCATTAACTTTTATTTTATTTGTGTCTCATAATTTAAAACTAAATTTAATTTGATTTTGTTTAATTGTTAAATCTCTCTTGTGTTTATCTGCACATTTTATTTCATTCATTAATTTATTTTGGTTATGTAAATTCTATGGGTCTTAACCTGAAATAAATCAATTATATTTTATTTTATTTATAATTACTAGTGATGATACAGTCTAAGATAAAAGCACGCTAACTTAACAAGGTACATTACTTCTTAGCAAGTAAGTCTCTTCATTCTCTTCAAGTCTCTTCATAGCATCGAATTGATCGAAAGTTCGTACTTTTGGCCTTATCTTGAGTGACGACAGTTACAAATTGCCTTCCAATGAAATAAATGCGTAATTTAGTGCGCATGCTACAGAACTAGAACTTATTTAACATACTTTATTAAATTTCGCAGATTTATTACGTTTTCGATCCAATCCAGGCCTATTTTTAAGCTGTCATAAATGAAAGAGTAAGCAACTTGTTGTTTAGCTAATGATTCAATATCTTACTTTATTTTATATTATTTTAAACTTTATTATCTACATTTTAGCTAACTTTCGATCCTGGTCTGTTGAAAAATGTATACACACCACGGGACAAAAGTATGGCATTGCCACCCGCGTCCCTAGGTGCGTAATTATATCACTACCACTTGCAAACGATTTTATTTTTGTCTGTTCAAGAGGAGAGTAGACCGATGACTGATTTCTCAGACCTTCCAATTAATATTACATCCACGGTATTTTTTATGGCTGATAGTTTAGCGCTTGACTGTGCTCTCACCTGATGGTAACTGTTGATACAGTCTAAGATGGAAGCGCAATAATCTGATAAGAGGCGATATAACCCTTACGGTTTCTACACAGCATCGTACCGGACCACAAATTTCTTTGTTTTGGCGGAACGCCTTTGCTGGTTTCGCCAGTTAAGCTGGGTGGAGGGCGGTTGCCTTCTTTTGCGATACCGTCATCTCGCTGAAGGAAACAAATGAGAGAGATAAGGGAGCAAGAGGCTGGAGTTCTCCCTCGCCTTCGGAGAAGGCTTGGTGGCAGAAGTCGCACTTATGCACTTCATGCTTCACTCCACTGAGTGGTAGATCCTCATAGTCGGTACCATTCGGGTCACTAGAGTAGAATGCAGTTAGGGAACCTCTAGTGATCTCACTCATGGATGGGGAGGGATCCGCTGGGTTTTAGTGGGTATTCTGTTATCAGTGAGTCCCATACTCCCGATGGAATTAGTCTTTCATCGGGGTGCGTAAAGGCATTTCCCAGCGCAAAAAAATGGTGGTAACTAGTCAGACTCAGATAAATTAGAAAATTCAATTTCCTAAATTCGTCCTACCGGGGTCGAATCATGGACCCCTGCTAGCAAGGCGAGTACTCGCACCACTGCACCAGCGAGGCCGTCAAATAGCTAAAGGACTTAAAATTTTATTACGCTAAGTAAGGACTGTAACACATCACGCAAGAAGAAGGGGCAAGCGTGAGAATTTGGAAGATCGTTCATTCTTCTTCAATCGTCAAAATCTATCGATTATACATAAAGCGTTACTGTAAAATTGTGGAAGACTTCTTGACATTGTGAAATACATAAAACAATATATTTTATATAGATACTATTTACCCTTTACCAGACGTATTCACGTCCAACAAAGGGCCGTGTCCATTTTTCATCCATTTTTCGTTTTTCATTTTGTAACTAACAAAATAAAAGAAGTATTAATCCTCTCATTTGATACCAATATTGAACGGGCTGGGAAAAAATATGCACTGAATTTGCCATTTTGTTCCAGGCCATATTTAATTTCCCTTTTTTTTTCATTGTGTACTATTTCTATTAGTGAAGCCCTTTCATTTATTATTCCATATGGACGAGATGATAAAAAAGGAATATTGGATTTACATTTTTTAAAGTGACACTTTAGGGTAACATTTTTACGAATGAAACGCGTGATTATCGTCACGAAGATGTGGAGCGTTTTTAATGCTCATTCGTTTGAAGGTTAGGTAGTTTTAATATTTACAAATAACGTGACATTTTAATTTACTCCACTCGTCATTTGAGATTTCAATAAATGATTTGTATTAATTTTCGACACTTAATATTTTAATGACAATTAAATTAATTAAACTCTTAATATATCTTCCTTTTTTCTCCCTCTAAGTCTCGAAAGTCTAAATTTTAAGATATATATAAACAAAGCTAAAAATTAGATGTTTGTACTTTGTACGCACTTTTTTTTTAAGTGTGTTATATTCTAATAATCAAGGTCTGTCATTTAAAATAAACAAATAATGTAATTGTTAAAACAGATTGCTATCTAGATCTTGGATATACAACGACAGAATGTTCTTAATTATATCGTCATCAGATCTAAGGATGTGTGTTATATAAGGTAAATTTTTCAACAAAACTAAAGCATCAAAAACAAACAGGGCAAGTTAAATAATAGCATTTAAAATGACAACACATCGTTATCCTTCAAAAACTTATTGCTATATATCATATTACGTTAAAGTTACTTTCACTCTCTTTTATTTTGGTACAAAAATAAATAGCGAAAGTGAAATGTTTTGTTGTATGTTTTGTTTCCACATTTCTGGATATTTTTGATAATTTAACCGCTAACTTAATATCACACTGCTTAATAGATGGGAGAAATAATAAATCCCTATCATATGTCTTCTGTAATAAAATTAAGTGTTTTGAGCAAAGTCTAGCTTAAGACGTTTAACGTCATCAACAAAAAAGTTTTGTAATGCATCTGGATGGCTAGGCAGCTCCTCAAAACGACTAAGCAAAAAAAGGTCGCCCACCTGGGCCACGTCTTGCGCCATGATTGCCACAAACTCCTCCAGTTTATAATGATGTGTAGGATTCAAGGTAAGAGGAGGTCCCACACTGTGACAGAATGTCCCGCTTGGGGACCAAAGCGATATCCTTTGGGGTTCCACATCGTAGCGGAGCTCTCACTGCCAAGTATAGTGGGCGCCACGCTTGACAGTGAGATATGATGGAATGTAGTTGCCACTTTTTGCGAAGCCGTCATTTATTTGAAGGAAGCAATGGAACGAGTACGGGAAGCTGCAGCAAATGCTGTTCCCATTCGGAGGAGGAGGCTGGACAACTGGAGGCGTCTTAACGAAAGCCTCTTGTCTCCTCCCTGAATATCCTTAGTCAGTTTCATCCGGGAGTGTCAGGGTGAATGCACAAGGGAGACTCTTATATTCCCAATTCAGGGTGAGGCGGGTGTCGCTGGGTTTTACTGGGTATTCTGGCCTTGCCGGCGAGTCCCACACTCCCTGCCTTGTGGCACGGTTACGCTTATGCATTTCCCAGTGAAAGGTCAGAGAGTGGACTGGCATAGCGACTGCAGAGGAGTTGTTACACCTTGCGCAAGACCCAGAACGAGTTATTGAGCTGACGGCCAACCTCCAGTAATGGAGAGGGACCGTAGGCAGAAGAAGAAGTATTAAGTACTATTATATGTTAATTATGTCTATAGTTCTACAAATACCTATAATGAAAAAAGAAAACATTTGCTTATTTTAATTATTGGACTTACTTCTATACTACTCCTTACGTGCATTAAATATCTTTAGCTATATTGAGTACACAGCAACATTGAACTTTAGTCATAACTTAATTTGTTAATGTACGTTTGCTGTCACAAAAATTACGGACGTATAACTTTAAGATTAGTTATTTTTGCCTTTTTTTGAAATACTGACTTTCTACATCTAGATTGTAAGTGGAAATTTCGAGTTTGAAAAATTTATTACCTTTTATTGTAAGGACTCTTATACCACTGTAAAGGGACTCCCAGGCATACCAATAAATACATTAAAGTTCAAAATCCAATAGTCTATTATAATATTTAAGCTGGGAACGAGGGGGTTATGTTCCAATTTCTTTTCAATACACCAAGAGACACCAAAGTTAGTACACAAAATTTTAATCTTCTGACACCGAACCTCCTTTGCCAGCTTTTTAAAATAGGCTTTCAATCTCTGAAAATCTAATCACCCCTATTTTCAAGCAAAAATACCTTTCCACACCCCTTTTCAGATCTAAAACCTAATCTGAAATGTGGGACACGCTTGCACGCCAGAATATCCATTAAAATCTAGCTCTACCATCTGCAAACGTTAGTGGAGCACCAGAGGGTTAGTGGACGCAATCTGTCCTGCTACTCTGGATGATAGCAGGCAAGAGAAGCACAAATCGATATTTCCTACTACTCAACCCCCTGCGCCAGAGAAGAGCACCATACCTAATCTCTCAAATCCTTAAAAATCAAAGCAGTCAATAGATCCACGGATTTGAGATATAGGCACTCACGGAAATGTTTAAGATTTTTGGTACCAGTTTCAAATGCCAAGGCATATAACGACGATCGAGCGACATGTCCAAAAAAGCACCTGGTAGACTGAATTAGCAATAAATTGATCATATACGGGAGCGTATCAATCATCGTAGTCGTCGCTTCAACCGATGGACGTCCACTGCTGGACATGGGTCTCAATGACGTCCACAAGGCCCGATCTTGCGCCGCCTGGCTGTAGTGGCTACCGGCGACCCTATTTATGTCGTCGGTCCACGTTGTGGGGGTCTCCTTTCACTGCGCCGTCCGGTGCGGGGTCGCCACTCCAGCACCTTCGGCCCCCAACGTCCATCGGTCCTTCGGACTATGTGCCCCGCCCATTGCCACTTCAGGTTCGCGATTCATAAGGCTATGTCGGTGACTTTAGTTCTGCTACGGATCTCCTCATTTCTGATTTGATCACGTAGAGAAACTCCAAGCATAGCCCTTTCCATCGCACGCTGAGTGACTCTGAACTTTCGTATAAGGCCCATAGTCAGCGACCACGTTTCGGAGCCGTAGGTCATCACTGGCAACACGCACTGTTCGAAGAGCTTTGTCTTCAGGCACTGAGGGATATTGGACGAAAAGAGATGCCGTAATTTCCCGAACGCTGCCCAACCGAGTTGGATTCGGCGGCTAACCTCTTTGTCGAAATTGGACCTACCTAGCTGGACTATGTGTCCCAGGTATGAGTATTCGTCAACAATTTCGAGAGCTGAGTTCTCAACGATGACCGGGTGAGGCGGTACATCGATATTCGACATGTTCATTTTCAGGCCCACCTGTTGAGAAACTCTGCTGAGGTCATCGAGCATTGTACGTTGTAAGAGGATTGCTCAAGGTAGAGGACTTTTCCAACGACTGACCGCCAAACTTCATTTTGAAGAAGTCACTTGATGATGATGAAGACAAGATGTGGTTGATATTCCAAGAACGGACTTTTTTCTATGGTCTGGTATATTATATCGTCATGGATATCAGTGGGAAATGGTTGCTTTATTCTAGCCAGAAATTTGATAACATGTTAATCACTCAACGAGATATTTAGATAGTCCTAAATTTATTTGTTTTGAGATAATTTAAAATGGATAGGTAGAAATTTCTGTAACTCGTAGAAACCTTTCGCAACCCTTTTGGGTCGATAATGTAATTTAAATTTATGATGCTTTCCTAATTATTAATATCGGATGCCTAAATTTAATTTGTAGACATGCCTTTTTACTCTATTAATTTATATTACGCTAATATATTGACTTAGAAATAATTTTGTTATAACATGATTTAGGGTCCAGTCATCATTATTATGTATGATCAAACGAGCTTTGTTCAAGTAACAGTATATCTTCACGTTTATTGGGTACAACGACCTTTTATTGTGAAATTTATGTGGCTTATTGTTATTTAAAATTTGTAAGGATACCTAAATATCCTTGCAACAATTCTTAAATACATTTAGCTTGCCAACCCTTCGTACAAAAGCTTGCTGTCTTTTCTCCTTATAGGAAAGACGCTTTTAGACTTAAGATTTTATAAGCCCCTTCTTAGCATTCCTGCTTTTATACTCTACATATGCAACTATTAGGTTGTTGTTTTTCTTGCCCTTATCCCACTATGTGGGGTCGGCACAGCATGTTTCCTTTCGCCACTTCACTCTATCCCCAGTCATTTCTACATTCACACCCTTTATACACATATCCTCTTTCACACAATTCATCCACACTTTTTTTGGTCGCCCTCTCCCGGCCCTGCCGCTTACCATCATATTTAGAACCCTCTTACATACATGGCTATCCTCCCTTCTCATTACATGTCCATACCAGGCTAACCTTCCACTCCTTAACTTCTCGTTCACTGGTGCTACTTTCACACTTCCTCTAATATACTCATTCTTAATCTTATCCAATTTTGTCACTCCACACATCCATCTCAACATTTGCATCTCCGCTGCATGCAATTTCCTTTCATTCTACCCTTTGTTGGCCCAGCACTCTGATCCATACAGGATGACAGGTCTACGATCGTCTTATAAATCTTCCCCTTTAATTTAAGGGGCATCGCAAATTTTTCCCGAGACCTGCCTCTACTTCATCCAACATAGTATTGGATGCTAAATAACTTTATTACTCTGTTTAATTTTAAAAGAGAATGTCAATTTGAATACAAACAACAGAAGTCTGTACCATTTATATTCAAATTCAAAAAGGCTTTGAAGCAGTTTTAAATCGTTAAATAGAAGTTTTTCCACAAACTATCTCCTATGTACGACTGATGATTATATTAAAGAAGGCATAAAAACTGTTGCGTGAAATTTAAAATATAAATTGGACATTAAACAGAATAACTGAACTTTATAAAAACAATTAATCTTGCTTTAAAGGCATTAAGTTAGTTTTACAGCACTCGGAGTGTTAAATGATGAAACTATATCAAACTAATTGACGGCCACCCATTTGTTGGACGTTGACGAGTGTTAATGAGACTCAAATTAGATTCCACGCTAACGGACGGCACCGAGTGCTCGTTATTAGTTTAATATTGTCTATTATAACACTTAACTAATGTATTTATGAGCCAAATTTGTTATCACGCAAATAAATTTGTTAAAATTCCAACTTGTTTTATGTAACTTATATCATATAAAAAGTAAGTAAGTAAGTAGCAGCCCATTAACGTCCCACTGCTGGGCACAGGCCTCCTCACTCATATGAGAGAGGGTTTTTAGAGCATAGATCCACCACGCTGCTCCACTGTGGATTNGCTAACCACTAGACCAATGAGGCAGTCCAACTTATATCATATATTCTTAAGGATTATCTGAAATTTAAGTTTTATTTCAAACAGTGTTACTCATGTAATTTTTTATGCTGTGGTTTGATTTTTATTAACATTAACCTCCAGTGGTTTCTACTATATTTGCTTTTTCATTCTGTTTTCACATTTTTAGGCCATTTCTTATACTTTATACGTTCCATTCGTGTTTCACTCCAATTTTATACATAATTAATATTAAAGTTTGTGGTTACTTGTACTTCTTGTTTATGTACAGTTTTTATGCGTGTCACTTTTTATATTCTTATAATATTAGTTGGACTTCACATCTATACTGTCATGTCCTGTTCCTGGCTTTCGCCATCCTAGCTTGTCTTTTCGCAGGAATTAATTAATACATTTCTGTCGTTTGCTTCGTTTAATATGGCGGGAATGGAGTTTCTGCATAGATCCAAGCTCAGCCTTTGTTTCAGTTCCATTCTGCTTCCGCTGTGCTGCGGACAGTCTAATATAAGGTGTAGAATAGTTTCCTCTACGCTACTGTTGCAGATAAAGCTTGAACTCTCTTTACATTTGAATCTGTGCAGGTACTCAGCCAACCCGCGGTGTCCTGTTAGGACCTGAAGCAAGAGAGGACTAATTATATGTAACTTATTTTTTTTTAAGAAATTATGTGCGTGTTGGACCGGAGTGTGGGTAGGAAGAGTTTTGAGACTGAGGCTGTCTGTCCATTTGCGTCACATTCAGCCAATTTCTCCACAGTTTCCTCTCTTATACCTTTTTTGATGTACGAGGGGGGAAAACTGTCGTAAGCGAGCATCGTCACAGTTTCGTCACAGCCTCCCTCGCCAAAAAGTCAGCTCTCTCGTTACCTACTACCCCCACGTGTGCTCTCAGCCACTAGAATTCGACGACCCTGGCCCTCATGTGATTAAGGATTCTTTCGATGGCAAAGACCAGGAATTGAAAAGTTTCGGTGCCACCGAACGCTACCAGTGCCGACCTGGAATGTATAAGAATGCTCACGGATGCGTCGCTGGCCTTTAGGGCGACTTCCACCTGATACAGTGTGTACAGCTCGAACAGGGTCGAAACTTTTTATATGAAGTCTCTTTCCAATTCCCCCAGCACGTCAGAGCTGCACCCACCCCTCCATCCATTTTACTGTCATCCGTGAATATTCTTAATCCGGTTGTGTGTTTTGCGGCTTCAGATTCCGCTTGCATATCGTCTAGACATCGAAACTCCACCATAACCTCCTCTGAGGGATGCGGAGCCTTTCTTTCAATCTCCCTGCCGCACAATATCTCCAATAGTCGTCCTCTCTTGGCTTCGTATAACTTGGCCGCTTCTTTAATACGGAGGTCTAGTGGCAAAAGTTTTTCATCAATTAGAAGCTCGCTCATGAAGCATATTTTTGATGCTTGGGAAAGATGCTTGGGAAAGGTCTCAGAATGCACTGGGAATATTCTGTGACCTTTCAAAGGCTTCTGATTGTGTGGAACATAGTACTGTCATCCTTAAATTAAGTCATTATGGTGTTAGAGGTGGGGCACTTAATTTGTTGAGTTCCTATCTTCAAGATAGACTACAAAAGGTATTCGTAAATGGCGTAGAGTCGTCGGAATCACTGGTAAGACTGGGTGTCCTACAAGGATCAATACTTGGCCCTTTTCTATTCTTAATATATACGAGTATTAATGATTTAGCGTACCATGTGAAAGACAAATGTGATGCAGTGCTATTTGCTGATGACACGACCTTGATATTCAAGATTGATAGAAATAAGGAAAATTTCGACGATGTAAATAGTACTCTGTCACATGTCTCTCATTGGTTTTCAGTAAATAATTTAATATTAAACTCGGCAAAGACTTAGTATGATGAATTCACTTTGCCAAATGCAAAAGATATGTGTACAAATATTCGAATTAATGATATTCCTGTAGAGAAAGTAAAATCTACAGTATTCCTAGGTATAACATTAGATTCTGGGCTTCAGTGGGGCGCCCATATTAAGACTCTGGCAAGTAAACTCAGTTCCGCTGCATTCGCTATTAGAAAATTTAGACAATACACTGATGTTAAAACTGCTAAAATGGTGTATTTCACTTACTTTCATAGGATTATGTCTTGTAATTCCATATTTTAGAGTGAAGAAAGTTCAGAAATCATTTGTCGGGTTGAGCATACGCATTTTTAATAAGATACCTCAATCAGTTTTGGATTTGCCTCCGCATAGTTTTAAGAAATATGTCAAAAACATCCTTTTACAAAAGGCATATTATAATGTTGAGGATTATTTAAGCGATAGAAATGTTTGGATTTGATTCCAGTTGCTCACAGAAGCAATATATTACACATTGTAGCATACAAAACTATCTTTAAAAGAGTAACCGTTGAGTTTCTTGCCGGTTTCTTCTCAGCGGATTCAACTTTCCGAACCGGTGGTAGATTTGTTACTTGTTGTTAAATTTTTATTTCGTCTGTAATTTTAATTTCGGTACCGCCCATTTCTATGCGTGGGGTCTCGCATTTTAGCTTTCTCGTCACTACCACCGCGTTTGTTTTTTGCGGTGCGAATCTTAGCTTGTTTGCGAGGCCCCTCTCATAGATCAGTACCGGTGCCGCTTTCCCTTCTATTTCGCGCGTACTGAATCCCGAGATGACCAGGACTATGTCGTCGGCGAATGCTTGGCAGTATTTCTTTTGTTAAGTCGTCTAGCAGAGGGTCAAACAGTTACCGGTTACCAGGCACAAGAAGAGTTCAGTGTCTGTCTATATGGCGGCCAAGCATATGTCTGCTGTGAACCCGTCCGCGCCTGGTGCCTTTTTGGGGTTAAAACTTTTGGCCGCTCATACCAGCTCGTCCCTGGTGAAGGAGGGATCGTCTTTTTCTGTTTCATCTTCCTCTATTCCTCGGTCTGCCATCCGACGTGTCTTTTTATGTTCCTCGCTGTCTTCCTCCTCTGAGTTTTGTGGGAAAAAGGTCCTTGTCAAAAGGCGGACAGAGTCCCCAGGACTCAGGACAGCTCCGTTTTCCGTTAGGGCACGGTCTTCCTTATTATTCCGCATATGCCGTCCCATACACTTTCCCGGTCCTTGCATATCTCCTTAGCTTCTTTCATTCTCATTAAATCTTTCATATAAGCTCGTCGGTTTAGAGTGCTCTTGACCTGGTCCTTATTACAAATATCCTGAATAAAGTCCACGAACGATCGCCTAAATCTAACCCTTCCAATTTTCCCATTTACTCTTGACTCATAAATCCTTTTTGTCAGTCTCCTTTCATTCATTCTCTCTACGTGCCCAAACTATCTAAGCATACCTTTCTCAATTTTAGTTACTACATCTTCTTTTATACCACAACGTTCTCCTTTCATATCATTTCTTATTTGGTACTCAGTTTCAATCCACTTATACTCCTATAAAATACGATTGATAATATTATGAAACAACTTATAATCTAAAGAGACGAGGGTTTTCCGCAATCCGGTCTGAGAAGAGGCCACGTTTTACAATGTGATTTTAAATTACTTATTATTAGACCAATCCATCCACTTCTATGCTTAATATTGTAAGATTTGATTTTAAACTCAATATTTAGAATTTGCTTGTTAAACAATACATAAAAGCAACAGATAGGCATTTTAGAAAAAAGCAAAATGACCCATATCGAATAGAATAATTTACTTTTATGTCCGTTTGTCACACCCCAGCGGGTTTTTGCACCGTAACTTTTGTTACGGAATTTGCCGTTGGTGAAAATGGACTTTTTCGTGCATTCCAGTACATAGGGTTCTGGTCCTTTTTGCAATGCAGTAAGTATCATATGTATTGTCATGTTGCCGCTATATGTTTTACAGTTTGGTGCAACATTTTATGCCCACGAGCCACGCATAGCCGTTCATTCGAGTTACGGCTCGTTCGATTAAGTCTGCAGCTACGAAAAAAATGTCTAATCCCAGTTTTGTATAGAATATTTTTTAAACAATTGATTCCCAGGTATACAATAAAAGGCCGCGATGAGTTATCATGTGAATATAAAAATAAAATGAAGAAATCACTACGATTTATAAGACTTTGTTATATAAATATACGAGTATATACATCGCTGCTTTGGATAGTGAAGTAGATCTGCACAAAAGTTTATCACACTTTAACTTTCAAGAATATAAATTTTTATAATTGAACCATAAATATCTATAGTAAATATAAATATATGTCGGAGTGCAATCGTCTGTGGAGCGCTGGTGCCATCTGTCTATCGATGTGGGGCAGAGTCAAAAAGTGGCAGTCTGGCGCGTCTTTCAGCAGTTCTCGGGTGACGATCGAGTTTTGAAACTGACGCGTTCCTAGCTATTATTAATGAGTTTGTGTAAATTGATTTCGGGAACATTAAGTGATTGAACATTATAATCTGAGTTAATTAGTAAAGTGTTTCATTACACCAAAATAATCCAACCAACGCCCATAGTATGGAAATTATGAATGCCATTAATGACGATGTCGGCAGAAAGCCCTATGCCCATGTTTAATGCTTTCCTTCTCTCTTATTCTCCGACATATCTAAATATAAATGAAAAATAAATGTGTTATATAAATGATATTAGGATATTGGTGCGAGCTAAAAATGTTATGATGATATTAGTGCGAGCCATAAATGTTGTAAGGATTTGGCTGCGGGCCAGAAACTTTATGATAACATTAGTGCGGGCCATAAATGTTACAAGAATATTGGTGCGGTTCATAAATTTTACGATAATGGTGCAGGCCACAAAGTTTATTAAGATATTGGCACGGGCCACAAATGTAACAATTTTGCTATAAATTTTATTAAAAAATTGGTGCTAGTTAAAAATTTTATGATGATATTAGCGCAGGCCAGACATTTTATAATGATATTAGTGGAGGCCATAAATGTTATAAGTATATTGCGGGCCATAAATGTTATGATGATAATGGTACAGGCCACCAATGTTATACTGATATTGGTACAGGCCATTAATGTTATAATGGGCTACAAATTTTATTAAAATATTGGTGCGGGTCACAAATGTAGTGATGATATTAGCGCGGGCTAGAAATTTTATGATAACATTAGTGCAGGCCATAAATATTATAAGAATATTGATGCGGACCATAAATGTTATGATGATATTGGTACAAGTCACAAATATTTGAGACAAATTTCATTTTTGTTTGCATTTTGAACCAAATTTATCGATACCCTATTTGTAAGGCATCTTACTTGTACGGGTTGCATTGTAGTGGCTTTTGGACTGCTGGTTGCTGACTCCTGGGCCCGTAGACAAGTTAATTTGGAATTGACGTTTCTTATTATAATTAATCGACGAATTAAACGTCATTCCCATACATTTTTTGAGCGTTAGCAATCATCGAAAGTAACTGAATTAGATGTATATTTAATGATATTTTTATGAATATTAATAATTAACAAAAAACACGTAGACATATGTTGTTAAATGTAATATGTTCACCGATGTAACTAAAACATGTAAAACTGAAGTTTGCTAATCATTTCTAAAATAACAAGAACTTCAAATTTATCTGCTAAATTAGGAAGTAGTGCCTTCTCCAAATAATTAGGTAGATCTTATATCGATGTTATTTAAATGAACGCTCCATTCAGTCGTTTTGTGAAGCCGATGAAAAAATAGCTGAATCGACAGCATTTCCGCTATTCTGATTCGCTCGCACAGTTGTCGAACGGTCACGCTAACTGCTTTCAAATCACATGTGAAAGTTCTAGTTCTTGTATAATTTAATCTCTACCAACCCGCTTCTTATATAAATATAAATATATCTATTTCTACACATTTTTGATTGTAATTGTAAATTTAAGTCGCTTTTTCAAATACAGTCTGAATTAATATTGTTTTCTCTGTGGTAAAATTCAAATTCAAATTCAAATATAAATAAATTTATTTGCCATCGGTGCCACAGGTACATCGGTGTTTACATATAAAATAGTTCCACTGTATTTGCCATTTAACGGCATGCAAATATTTAGTGATGTCAAAATTTTAGTATGTCAGTAATTATTCATGTCAGATGAAATTATTTCATATTTTATTATAAAAGCTTAAGTCGTCCTTTAGGAAATCATCTACACCATAGTAACATTTTCCTACCAAAAAATTCCGCAATTTGCTTTTCAACACTATAATTCTTTAAAGTTTTTAAAGTAAAGCGGTAATTTATTATATATTTTTACTGTCATTACTATAATATTTTTATCCATTAGACTGGATTAGACTGGATTTAAAACAAATATTTATTTTTGTTTATGTTGCATTTCTGTTATTATCGATTGCATTTTTGCGCAATTGTAATGGAGACGGTAAATCAATTTATGAAAAGATAAAAGACACCCTTATAAGTATATATAAACGCTGTTTCTGACGTTCCCCCCACGGAGGTCCTGATTTCGTGGAAATTGACCAAATCGAATTATTATATTAGGAAATAAAAATTCTTAAATTTGCCCAATTAGTTATCCAACCTATTCGTTCTGCTAACGAAACGAGTAGTTGCATCATTGTGCCAGCCAGGTCCGATGCATTACGATACAATGCTGTGTAGAAACCATAAGAGGTAAATCACGCATTACCAGGTTGCCTGGGGACCTCAGCGTCACCTCCTGGTGGCGTTGATCGGCGGCGACCTCTCGTTGGGAAGCCTTGTAGGCGCGACGCTCTCCAGTGAGAGAGAAGGAAGCGCACGAGAGAGAGAGGGAGAATGCAGTGGATGCACCCCCTCACCGCCGAAGGAGGCGGAATATATGGCGGCGCATGTTTGTGCATCTTCTCCCGCCTCCGTGAATCCCTCATCCGGGACACCAGGGCAGAATGCGAAAGCAGAAAACCTGGTGCCTCACTAATGGATGACGAGGGTTCCGCTGGGTTTTAGTGGGTATTGTGAGATTCCATTGCCGAGTCCCACACTTCTGACTGGTCATCGGTCAGGGTTAGTGCGTAAATTGCATTTCCCAGCGACGAAAAAAAAGGTTGGCATTCTTGCATCAAAGATAGACCATAACATACCACTACATACGAAGAAATCTAAAAAAGAATACGCATACGAAAACAGTTTGTTTTGAGGTGGTTCTTTTTTTGTTAATTTTTTTATTTATTTTATGATTTTTAGTGAATCTGAAGTACACTAACAAATTTCTCTCAATATGGCTACAACGTATTACTCAAATGAGACCGCAGCGCTTACATTAAAAAACGTAAAGTGAAATTTACATCACACACCCGGGATCGAACCCGCAACCTTATAGGTTACAGGTCAGTTATTTTGCCACCTAGCTATTACCACTGCAATTGCAATGCAGCAACAAACGCAAGCTCATTGCCATTTTTTTACAGAAAGTTATATATTCTGCCAGAAATCGCACCCTTACTGTAAGCCGTTGAGGATTTCCATTGATCATCATATTTAACTACGACAATCACTTGACCATACTGACATTACGGTAAGTGTCTCTAATATCCGGATGGTCTATAAAAGATTCTGCCGAGTATCGTTCATTTGCTGCTAAGAATTGAAGAGTTCCGCCACTTTGTCATGGATTCAATCATCAGAACCAAACCAAACTATCACCAAACAACCCTTGAAGTATATCCTTTAATAATCAATAAAGACAGAATCATCGAAATTGGTTGGCGTGACCTTTAGTTATTCGTCCATTTGTCGCGCACATGCTTAATGCAAATTTAACACTTACCATCATCAGAACTGGATGTAAAAAAAATGGGACCCTATGACGAGCACCACCTTGCATTTAAAAAAATCATCAAGATATGGAGATATGTCGGGAGATATGAGGTAACAAACGTAAAAAAAAACATACAGACGAATTGATAACCTCCTCCTTTTTTTGAAGTAGATTAAAAAGAGGAATATCTTATCACGCTTTGCTTTGCTATATCTAAGAAAGCTTCCTTCACCCGAAAATCTACCCTCGTAATTGCATAAAAAAATCCGTCGCGTCCCTGATTTTTCGCAGTAGTCATAAAATTCTTGTCTTATAAACTGGGAAATGCTTTTACCTAACCTGGCCTACATTCAAGAGTATGAGATTCGCTGGCTTCACCAGAATAACTAATACCCAGCGGTACTCTCTTCATCCGTATGCCGTGGGCCAGATGTTAGCTGTCGCATTCCAGCTCTGTCACTAGGGATGAATCAGACTCAAGGGTTCAGGTAACAGGTAGCAAACAAGCAAAACTGCGGCTTCTGGCACTCCACTCCTCTAACGGCTGGGAGGAGTTTCTTTTGCGGCTTCTGGCACTCCGCACCTCCAACGGTTGGGAGAGGTTTCGACAGCACTCTCCCTTTCCCTCTCTAATACCTTCTTCTGCCAGCTGTCACCCACACAGACGGAAAAGCCGGTATATATTCCATCAATAACAATGCTGTTAAAACGAGCGCAAATTAGCCGCATGCTTTTGACGACCATCGTGCGGAGAAAGGTGGCTTTTTTCGGACATCTTCAAAGAGGATCCCTATTTGAGTACCCACGGTTGATCCTAGAGGGCAGGATGTCGGGAAAAATAGCACCTGGTAGACCGAGGCGGCATTGGATGAGCAATATACGTGAGTGGACCAGTCATAACTACGCACAATTACAAGACAGAAGAGTTTTCCGCATACTGGCCGTCAAACTTCATTTTGAAGAAGGCACTAGATGATGGTGATGATGATCAATAACAAGTTAATTTACGGTCTGTGAAGAAATTTTATGTTGAATACAAAACTAATTCTTTGTTTGATGGAGTTTTCACAGCGAAAGATTTGGTTGTTAATTTATTTTTAACAAAATCTCACCGTTTCATATTGAGAAAACGTGGAAAAAAGCGATTGACAATTAAAAAATCTATTAATATTTAAATGCTTCGTTACCACGAAAAAACGAGACTCAAAACGTAATTATTTCGTGAAATTTATTTTCCAGAGTAACCTTTATTTTCTAGAGAGCTCTAAAATTTAAAATCCTTGACGCAATTAGGTAATCTTATTACGAAGGGATCTTCCTGTAATTTAGATATACAGCTCTAAAGGCTAACCTTTCTTTTCTGGAATTCGTAAATTAGTTTTATTATATTCCTTTTTATTGTGTTCTGCTCAAGGCCTGACTGTGCTTTTACCTTTTAGTATTTGTTAATGTTAATGTTAGTGCTATGTATAAGAATAAACACCATAGCAAGTTATGCTGAGTTAAATATCTGCTTTTAGTCGACACTCTTGTTATTGTTATGTATAAATTACATTTAATAAAGCATCACGAACGTCTTATACTTACTATATGAGGAAAATTTGTGTGAAAGGAAATGATAGTGAAAGGCGCTGTTTTATTAGACAAAAATGACATAAGACAGGCTGCCTCAATCACAGAAGAAAGGGTTTTTAAGACTATGGACCCACCACGGATACTACTCCAGTACGGATTGATAGGTTACGGGCGGCTGTAAGAACCAGAAGAGTATCAACTAATGCCGACGAGGTCCAGAGAATTAGGGCAGATAGAACACTGATCCAAAAGTGGCATGAAAATCTCGGATCTTCTACAACGGGTCTGTTTCCGGTGGGAGCGATCCGTCTCCATCTGGAGAATTGGTTATCTAGGGGGCGCGGGTTTCTCTTTTCCAGGTCGGTACAGGTGCTGACCCGACATGGTTGCGTCGTCAAGTACCTGCTTCAGATTGTTCGCGTGGAGGAAACGCCTGTCTGCCATGAATGTGATGCACGTGGATTCAGTGCAACATATTCTGTCAGAACGCTCGGCGTGGGGACTCCAGCTGCGTCTATTGACGTCGTTGGTCGGAGAAAACCTTTCGCTGGAGGGTGTAGTTGGTGTAATGCTCACAGGTGATATGGAGTGGAGGGCAGCCGCCTTCTCCTGTGAAACTGTTATTTCGCTGAAAGAGGCACATGAGAGGAACTGGGAGAACGTTGTCAACGCTCCTTTACTACGGCGCAGGAGGTTGGGAGATAGGAGGAGTAGATATACCATTCTCCTACCTCCTTCTTAAGTTTCCCAGAGGAATCTTCCGGAGTGCCAAGGTGATTGCGTCTACAGATCCTATTGTGCTCCACAAAAGGATGTGGATGGTATTGCTGGGTTTTAGTGGGTATTCTGGCTTGCCAGGGAGTCCCACAAGCCCGATAAGATTTTAAGTCTGATCGAGATGCGTAAAGACATTTTCCAGTGTGACAAAAATAGGTTACACATGCCTAGAACTATTCCTACAAAAGCATAGTGATGGTTTTGAGAAAACAATAAAGCCCGTTACTTTCTTTTTATAAAGAGAAACTTAGTAAATTTGTTTAAATGATACTGCAAGGCGCTGTTTTATTTGATACAGACATCAGTCCCGATTAAAATTTGCTACTGGTTGATAATTATAACTGAAAATGATATGAGTGGCCTTTTAACGACCCACTTCTGAGCACAGGCCTCCTTACTCGCAGAAGAGAGGGTTTTTAAGTGTAAGGATCCACCACGCTGCTCCACTGCAGATTCGCAGTTAACACATACCCAGAACTATTCTCGCAAAAGCGCATGATGGCTCAGAAAGAACACTAAAGTACCTAAGTTTATTTTCTTAAAGATATACTTAGCTGTACCCTTCCTAGTTTTCGAAATAGCGACTTTTCTTTACGAGAATACAATTCTCTCACCTTTAACCTTTTTCGATCAATTCAAATCTACACAAATGTCGTAAAAACTGCATACCACAGATAATGTCACCTAAATAAACAATACAACTTTTAGTGCAGGAAAAGTTCTACTGATGGACCCCGACAATAGGTACAAGATATTGTTATAGTTACCTAATCCGAGTTCCGTATTAAACCAAATTACAATACAATTAATTAGTTAGTTCCCAACAGCAAACTTCGTATTCGAAGTTAATAGCACGTTTACGTAAGTTAGGAGTACGTTTGCTGACCGACATTATTCAATTATATAGTTTCAGCCTACAGACATGTATATATCTTCAAAGTTAAAGGACTTACAGTATGCCTAAATAAGTAAGAATTGAGCGTTATTTGTATGTTATAACACAGACTTATTGTCTCTTTAGAATTTCAACAACTACATAACAATAGAGAGAGAGAGAGAGAATAACTTTAAAGATAGAGATACAATACCACAGTCTTTTTGGAAGAGAAACAATTCTATCGTACAAAATTATTATGTGCCTTTAAACATTTCTGTTATAAATGAAAAAAATCGACCTACTACCCATAACTGACAACTTTATTTCACTGAAAGCGAAGATATAGGTCAATATCCCATTTTTCCACAGAAAACAATCGTAAAATACTTCAAACTACTTAAATATGTTTTTGGAGTATCTTCACCATACAACAAACGAAAAAAGTTGCACTGAATCCACTACTATAGATTTTTTACCGAAAGCCATTGAAAATTTGTCTAAAATTGAAATACTTTTGTATAATATAAAGAGTTAAAAAGGTTTTTAAGATTTCGATTCAATATTTGCTATGTATTTTGTACCTATCTAAAATTTGAAACAAGGTATTGATATAAGTATATCGATAGTGAAAAGTAAACACGTAGTAACCCGCATAATGTTGTTTTAACTTATACTTCAGGATAATGCTAATGTTTTTGCTTTTATATAAGGATTTCTTGGCCTGATAAATAATTTTGTATATACGTCGAAATATATCTGAAACTTTCAGATATATAAATAATAAAATTAAACTATAAAAAGCTGGTCCACTAGCAAGTTTTTATATGTCTATAATAATTGCGTACGTTTGCGTACAGGCGACCGAGCATGTTCACGTACGTGTATCAATACGGGCGTCCGTTAATGTTAACGTGCGTGTGTGAATACTCGCATGTATGCTCACGGGAGTGCGTGCATGTTTACGTACGTGTATCAATACGGGCGTCTGTTAATGTTTACGTGGGTGTGTGAATACTCGCATGTATGCACACGGGAGTGCGTGCATGTTTACGTACGTGTATGAATACGGGCGTGAGTACATTTTTACACACTTGTGTACACACGGGAGTGCATGCATGTTTAGGTACGTGTATCGATACGGGCGTCCGTTAATGTTTACGTGCGTGTGTGGATACTCGCATGTATGCACACGGGAGTGCGTGCATGTTTACGTACGTGTATGAATACGGGCGTGAGTTCAAGTTTACACGCAGGCAAACGTGCATATTTACTTACAGTGTGTATTTTTGTGAGTATGCATTCCTTATGTCATAATGCATACACAGTTACATACATACATAGTATCACGCCTCATTCCCATAGGGGTAGGTAGAGACAACATCCTTCCACTTGCCACGATCCTTGCATATCTCCTTCGCTTCTTTCAATCTCATTAAACCTTTCATACAAGTTCGTCGGTTTAGAGTACTCTTGACCTGGCCGTTATTTAAAATGTCCTGGATTTGGTCCAGGAACGTTCGCCTCGGTCTTCCCCTTCCAACTTTCGCATTCACTCTTGACTCATAAATCCTTTTTGTCAGTCTCCTTTCATTCATTCTCTCTACATGCCCAAACCATCTAAGCATACCTTTCTCAATTTTAGTCACTACGTCTTCTTTTATACCACAACGTTCTCTTATCACACTATTTCTTACTCTGTCACTCAGTTTTAATCCACTCATGCTTCTCAACGCTCTCATCTCTACCGCATTTATTTTACTTTTGTGATTCTTCTGCCATACCCAACTTTCACTACCATACATAAGTGTTGGCACCAACACTCCAGCATGCACTGCCAGTCTAGCCCTTTGAGACACCATCTGGCTATTCATAAAAGCATGCAGAGCACCATTTACCATATTCCCTGCATTCACTCTCCTTTCGATATCACTTTCACATGTTCCATCTTTTGTAAATTTAGATCCCAAGTATACAAATTCTTTCACCTCTTCCACTTGTTCCCCATCTATCAAAATATTGCCATTCATCATAGATTCATCTCGTTCAAAAAGCATAACTTTCGTTTTGTTTACATTCACTTTCATTCCTTTCCCTTTCAAAGCTTCATTCATAATATTTAGCATCTCCTGAAGCTCGTTAGCGGATGACGCAAGTATTACTTGATCATCAGCGTAGAGTAAACATTTGATGAGTAATTCATTCATTCTTAACCCATACATACTTTCTTTTAAATCTGTCAAACATTTATCCATGAAAAGGTTGAACAGCCATGGTGACGCAACACATCCCTGTCGAACACCTCTTTCGACAGGAAACCACTCCGTGTACGCTCCGTTTATTCTGACACAGGCACTAGAACCCTCATAGAGAGACTTCAATGCTTGGATCAGACAACCGCTCACCCCATACGTAGATAACGTTGACCACAGCTCATTCCTCACCACTCGATCATAGGCCTTTTCTAAATCTACGAACGCGCAATAAACTTTTTGGTGTTTAGCCAAACATTTTTCAGTTATGCACCGTAAAGAAAAGACCTGATCCGTACATCCCATTCCTCTTCTAAATCCCGCTTGCACGTCCCATATTTTCCCATCAGTTTCATTAATCACCCTTTCAATTAATATCTTTGCATACAATTTGCCGACGACACTAAGAAGGCTGATACCGCGGTAATTTTTGCACTCCTGCTGTGACCCTTTTCCTTTATATAGAGGGACAATTACGGCCTTGCTCCAATCTCTTGGGACTTGACCTTTCTCCCAGCATATATTGAAAAGGCAGTACAGCTGAGCTACCACAATCCCGCGGCCAGCCTTCAGCATCTCGACTGACACTCTGTCATACCCAGCAGCCTTACCTGATTTCATACCTTTTATCGCTTTCATGATGTCATCCATACTAATCTCGCTATCACTTGTCTTACATTCATTGCTATCCGCAGAGGCCATATTTACCTCTGCTTCATTTCTTTCAAACAAACTTTCAAAATGATCCTTCCATCTCTTCAATATCCATTCTTCTCCTTTTATTAAACTTCCATCTAAACTTCTGATTTTACAAAGCTCCGAGGAAGTAGATCTCCCTCGGGCAAATTGTATTGATTTCCAGAAAAACTTTTTGTTTGACTGAAAATCATCAGAAAGTCTCCTATCATACATATCACTGTATTCTTCTTTTTTCTTTCTTACAGCTTCTTTCACGATTACTTTCACCCTTTTGTATTCCATTCTTGCCTTTTTTACGTCATCATTCGTTGCCTTTTGCATTCGTTGGTTCGCTTTTGTAGCCAACCAATCGGACCAAGCTTTCTTCTTTTCACACACAGCTGCTTGAACATTTTTGTCCATCCACAAATTCTTCTCTTTCTTACCTTTCCTCCTTTTAGACACGCCACATACATCAATAGCAGCACCAACCACTCCATCTTTAAATTTATTCCATAACCTTTCAATCTCATTTCCTTCGTCTTCACTCTTGAATCGCCCACTCAAATTTTTCTGATATTCTTCTCTAACATCCTCTTCTTGCAAAATACACAGTTTCTTAATATTAATCAATTAACAAACAGCCCTTAGTTTGATGGCTCGCATCCATTTTAATATCGAGCCTGTCGTTTGAACAGCAATAAAAAACGAATTAGTGACCCTCCGGTAGCGGTCATGATAAAATGTTACCGCATTATTTTATTACCAGGATACACTCCAAAAATAAAAAGCAATATCGAAATTCTAATTTAAATTAGATCGGCTCCCTGATGTATAAAAAATTGCAATATAATAACCCCTGTTATTAAATATTACGCTACTTTTTTCGTATCCCCTATTAATTTCTGTGTAGGGGCAATTTGTAGGTTAAAATATCTATGATTGTGAGAGTGGTATAATTCTTTTGTATGTATATATGTGACTGAAATCCTTTCCTGATGAAATTTCCACGAGTTTTTGAATTTCCCCATATAACTTGGTGAATAGACCAATTTACACAATCCAACTAAAAATGTTACAACTTTTTAATAATTTTAGTGTTCGATATAAACGTATCGCTCATTATATATGAGCCTCAATTTTTTATAAAGTTTTGGATATATCTCCATTTTAATGTATCTGTTTGATCCGGGTCGAAATGGACCCAGATGTTTGTGGATTTAACCACCTACGCTGATCTAAGTCTTTGATTTATATGGACTGAATATCGGAATGCATGATACAAACTTTAAAAAGTAGCAATATCGAATTTCTCTCGTCCACTCGCCTTCAGAATCTCTCAGAGTTTTCTTTCGCCGGTATTGACGTTGTGATGTGCAGCAAACAGGAATGGGGGGCCAGAAGGCAGGTCGGCCATTTCGACAGCACACAAAGTTCAAGAATTCACACACAACTTGAGCATCATGCTTGTAAATTGCGCGGAAGCGAAGGGGCTTACCTTCAGCTCATCCGAATGAGAAACAATACGACCACTCCAGTTTACAGTTCAATAATGCAAGGATTGAATTGAAACGAATGATATAGATAATAATGTAAACTTTCGCGAAGGATGTCTACAGAGCAAATAAACTAAACAACGATAACGAAAATATAAATAAACGAAAAAACGTCAATTGATATATGTGTTGGAGTTCTATAGTCTGTGGAACGCTGGCGCCGTCTGTCTATATACGTCGGCGTGGGACAGAGTCAATAAGTGACAATCCGGCGCACGTCTCTTCAGTTCTAGGGTAAACCCCGCCGGTGCGGTCGACTTTTGAAACTGTCGCGTTCCTAGCTATTATTATAAATGAGTTTGTGTAAATTGATATCTGAAACATTAAGTGATTGAAAATTATAATCTGAGTTAATTAATAAAGTGTTTGATTGCACCAACATTACCCAACAAACGCCCACGGTATGGAAAATATGGATGCCATTAATGACGATTTCGGCGGAGAACCCTACGCCCCTATGCTTTGTGCTTCCTTTCTTCCTTATTCTCCGACATATATATGATTAACGTGATTCTACATTATCAGTTCTACATTTTTTTTAAGTTTTGTAAATGAGACAGACTCGCATGTTTGTCTTACTTAACCGATTTTAATTGAATTTAAAATGAAATATTAGTAGGTATATGGCAAGACTAGCAAGGAACAGATATGTAAATACAATTAAACAAAGTTCATTTTTACTTTACGATCTTAAATATTAACGAATTATGTAACTTATTTCTACATTGAGTAGATATCATTTTTCAGACAGAGCCGGAAAATCTGTAAGTATTTTTCACAGATGAAGATAAATTCGAGTGACAGCTACAGAATCGTCAGTCCCTCGACAAAGGATCGCTAAACTGAAGTGACGGCACATTATGGTGCTGAAGTACTAACTGAATTAAGCGAATGGCTTGATTGTTATAAATGATTCATTACGAAGCTATTTCAGGAATAGATTTGAGTGTTTTTAGCTATATTCAATCATCTTTTATTAGTTCACACACTCGTTATATATATCTTGCTCAAATTTCAGTAAATAATAAGTTCGATTCATGAAATAAACTCATTATGCTGAAAGTTCGAAAGCTCACGTAAAAACTTTATGTGCATGTAGGAATTTATATATTTTCTATATTAATTCAAATCAAATTCGAATTTTCTTTATTCAAGTAGGCTTTTACGGCACTTTTGATCCTTAAATACAGTTTTATCCGTATATTCCAATGTACAACTGATGATAATATTAAATAATGACTTAGTATCTATACTTACGAAGGTTCATTCGCGTCCCGTTATAAGAAGAGCCCGCAACAAACTCTGCCGAGTGTTCTTTTATTTCTCACAGATACACACATGGCATCACGTCTCAATCCCTTAGGGGTAAGCGGAAACCACGTCCTTCCACTTACCACGATCCTTACAGTAGAGCCTTCAAAATTACATACATAGTATCACTCCAGCGGGTGCTGTAGCCACTGGAGCCAGGCGGCACTAGATCGGGCCTTGTGGACATCATTACGTGAGACCTATATCCAGCAGTGTGCGTCCATCGGTTGAAACGACAACGACGACGACGATAGCATCACGCCTCATTCCAACAGGGGTAGGCAGAGACTACGTCCTTCCATTTGCCACGATCCTTGCATATCTCCTTCGCTTCTTTCATTCTCATTAAACCTTTCACACAAGTTCGTCGGTTTAGAGTACCCTTGACTTGGCCGGTATTTAAAATGTCCTGAATTTGGTCCAGTAAAGTTCGCCTTGGTCTTCCCCTTCCAACTTTCGCATTCATTCTTGACTCATAAATCATTTTTGGCAGTCTCCTTTTATTGATTCTGTCTACGTGCCCAAACCGTCTAAGCATACATTTCTCAGGCTTATCCAGCGTGGGCACCCCAGCGGCATACCTTATTGTCGCTGGTTGGAGGAGACATTTCATTGGAGAGCATAATAGGGGTAATGCTCTCCAGTGAACTTGGGTGGAGGTCGGTTGCCTTCTTTTGCGAGACCGTCATCTCGCTGAAGGAGGCAAATGGGAGACTAAGGGAGCAAGAGGCTGAAGCTCTACCTAGCCGTCGGAGAAGACTTGGTGGCAGAAGTCGCACTTATGCGCTTCATGTTTCTCCCTATTGAGTGATAGGTACTCGTGGTCGGTGTCATCCGGGTCACTAGAGTGGAATGCAGCTAGGGAACCTCTAGTGATCTCACTCATGGATGAGAAAAAAGGCTTAGTCACTACATCTTCTTTGATACCACAACGTTCTCTTATCACATTATTTCTTAATTTTTATTTTTTTCTCATTATAATTACAACATGAATTTTTTATATATATCAATTTACTATATATTTCGATTAGAGCAATTCATTCACAACCACGATTTTTTATATTCTAAGTAGTACTTAATTTTTTGAATGGTTTCTCAATTAGGTTTCTTTTGATAATAAATAAAAGTCTTAACAAAAAAGAACCACCTTATAAATGTCGCAATGCAGCAAAAAACGTAAGCTCATTGCTATTTGGTTACAACAGATATATCTTCTGCCATAACCCGCACCTTTACTGTAAGCCGTTGAGGAGTTCCATTGATCTTCATTTTTAACTACGACTAGCACTTGACCATACCGAAGTTACGGTAGGCAACTCAAATATCTGGATAGCTTATAGAAGATTCTGCCGAGTATCATTAATTTGCTCCTAAGAATTGAAGAGTTCCATCACTTTGTCATGGATTCCATCATCAGAACCAAGCTATTACAAAGCAACCCTTGAAGTATATCCTTTTCAATAAAAAAAGAATCATCGAAATCGGTTGGCGGAATCTTAAGTTATTCGTCCATTTGTCGCGCACATGAATAATGCAAATTTAACACTTATCCGGTTTTCTCATGGATGCCATCATCAGAACTGGATTTTGAAAAAATAGGACCCTACGACAAGCACCACCTTTCATATGAAAAAATTGTAAAGGTTCACCCAGTCGAAAGATATGAGGTAACAAACATAAAAAAGAAATACAGACGAATTAATAACCTCTTCCTTTTTAAGTCGGTTAAAAATGAGAATAGAGCCAAGCATCAGTAATTTTATACTACATATACCGTTGCTAAGCTTTTATAGATCTATAAAAGAGGAATATCTTATCACGCTTTGCTTTGCTACATCTAAGAAAGCTTCCTTCACCCGAAAATCTACCCTCGTAATTGCATAAAAAATCCGTCGCTTCCCTGATTTTACCGTGTAGTCATAATTTTCTTGTATTTATATAAACTGGGAAATGCTTTTACCTAACCTAGCCTACATTCAGGAGTATAAGATTCGCTGGCTTCACCAGAATAACTACTAATACCCAGCGGTACTCTCTTCATCCGTATACCGTGGGCCAGATGTTCGCTGTCGTATTCAAGTTCTGCTAGTACGGATGAATCAGACTCATCATCAAGATCGGCCTACCCAGTCGGATGATATGAGGTAATAAACATAAAAAAACATACAGACTAATTGATATCCTTTTTTTGAAGTCGGTTAATAAAAGATTTTTTATTGTCTAATCGTCTGGTACAATTTCTAACAATACAATGTTGTGGAGGTTCCATTGTTTTTATTGACTAAGATAGGTATTGGTACATTAATAAGCCGTATTTTCCTTTTTTTCATTTGTTCTAGAATGATGGGAGTCCTGCCTATGCTAACTTAATAATCTACCTAAAGGGTTTATTATACACATATACCACTATATAGACTTTATAGTCTAGGGTTACAAGCAAGATGTTATTCCAAAATTTATGTTTATTTATGAAGTTACAAACGTATGAGTTTATATACTGAATCATAGCCACTATCTATCGATGCTCTAGGTTTTTTTTATCATTAAAAACTTTATAATATTTCAGCTTTCCTAAAATTAATTTGAATGACATCGCATAGCATTCCAAACTATGTCCAAATCGTCTGTTACAAAAGACATCGCTATTTAATTGGCGCTTTGATTAAATTTCCAATATGATTTAGAGCACAGGCAATGGCTTTAGAATACTTAATGTATTTCTATCTATATAACCAAAAAAACAGCATTTAATATTTTGTCGTTTGTTTCTTAATAGTAGGGGAGTCCAAAATGGGATTTTGTGCATCGGAAAATCATTTGGGAAGAAACTTTGCACTCTGTAGATAGTACACCACAGACCCTACGAGTATATGAAGCCCATTACAGGAGATTCGTCTAGGGGAGCCTGTCATATTAGTAAAAACCCCTTAGAAAAACTTCGCCACATCAGATTAAGACAAGGTTTTTTTTAACGCTGGGAAATCCTCGTGGATACCTGGAATTCTCGGGAGGATATTCCATGTTTTGCCGCGGCTAAAACCCAGCGTTGCCTCGGAGACGTGGTCTCGAGAATACGATTGATAGACATTCTCAATCTCACCGGCGATGTGTCCGTTTAGGCCCAATTCGGTCTAAATGACCTGATAAACTGATTCCAAAGATGGCTTTCCTGGAGCACCTGGCAAGCCACCAACAACCTTGCGGGTCCTCTTCTTATTGGGCAACGGACCCCGCATCCGTTATCCAGAGGTCAGCACTAAAGAGGGAGACGGCAATCGTTGGTCTCTCGCCTCTTTCCCGGCCTTCTCCTCTGATCGGTCGAAGCGGTCGCGTCCACCTCGCTCAACCGCCATCGCCTTCCACCGTATGACATCCTCGCAGAAAGTGAGCATAGTACACCAAGCTCTCTCGCTGCTCACCATTCTAATGACGATGGGGAGAGAGAGATCCACCCTGATAACCGCTATGAGCGCGGCACGCTGAGCAAACTGGGCTGAGCACTCCTCGAACGCGTGCTGAGTCGTATGACTGGTACATCCACTGTCGATACTCCACACTGTGGCACTCCTCGCCACTGCACTGATAGCCTCACTCCTAGCCACTGCGCATAGGTACTTGCCCAACTTACTTACTTTACTTGCAACTGTGGCCAGACAGAACCTGTGGCGGCTGACAGAGGCGCTCCCTCCATTTGGTTACCAAGGGTTTGTCACCCTCTTTCCTCTGCAAATTGTAGATATTTGCCTCGAAGCCGTGCTGTCATGCACATCTGCGAGCACCTCTTCGTCCAGAGATTAAGACAAGGCAAGTAAACTTCTTCCAGAAAATTTTATATTTCAATCACTTCGCAATACTCGAGCTCAATTATTTTATTTCATTATTTTCATCCTAGTTTCTTTCCGAAATGCAGAGGTAGTTCAAAGTATCATAGAAATAACCCCACATTTTTAGAACAGTTAAATAAAATATTCTCGTTTACTTCTTACTGAAATTACTACATAAAATTTCTCAATATTGGCCTTGAAGTTGTGTAGTTGGCGGTGTGCTCCACCCCTGTGCCTAGGACAGTATGTTGAGCCGTCGATCCTGCGCCTAAGCTCTCTCCGGTCGTGTCTGATTGCTGAGACATTGGAGAGTGAAGGAAAGGAATGCACCTATCAATTCGCAGTGAAGTAGCGTTGGTGGGTTTATGCTTCGAAAATCCTCTCTCATGAATGGGGAACTAAAAATTATTTTCTATTTTTTAGTTTGATTATCTTCTAAAGCGTGTTTTAGTCTCTCGGGTGCAATAATGTACTTATACATCAATCCAATATGTATTGAATAATATAACCTTAGAAACCACATTAGAAATTAATATCGTTGCAATCAATGGAAATGCTTAAAGCGTACTGAGCTTAATCCACCGCATTTAGTAATAGACGGCAAATGTTACATTTGTAATGATTATTCTATTTAATAACGTTTATAATATAGGAATGGAATTTGTTATATATAAAACTCAATGTTTATTGCTATATGAATTGAAATGATTCCTTTTCTATTGCTGATAATACAAAATTATTTATTCAATTACCATTTTACAGCACTATTGTTGTATATCGTATTTTTTACGTAGACATTCTCGATGTAGAACTGATTATGTAGTAAGTAGTAAGTAAGTAGCAGCCCATTAACGTCCCACTGCTGGGCACAGGCCTCCTCCCTCATATGAGAGAGGGTTTTTAGAGCATAGACCCACCACGCTGCTCCACTGCGGATTGGCAGGCATAGTACACAAGTGCACTCTCTATTCCTTCACTCTCATAGTCCGATGTGACGGGAATCCGACACGACCGGAGAGAGATCAGGCGCAGGACCGACGGCTTAACGTGCTCTCCGAGGCACGGGGGTGGATCACACCGCCAACTTCCCAACTTCGGGCAAATATTGAGACAATCTTAATAGAAAACTCAATATCGATTTCGAATTGGCCCGACCTGGGACTCGAACCCAGGACCTCATGTCTGTAGTCGAACATGCTAACCACTAGACCAATGAGGCAGAACTGATTATGATTCCTAAAATAAACAACACGTGCCACTCATAACTTACATATATTTCTTTTTACAACAATAATACATATATTTCTTAGAATAATTTGTATTTCACCAATAAAAATATGCCAAAAAAGTAATCCGCCTTTCTTTTGCGAACGAACGAACTGCTCTAATTTGAATTGAAATATATTAAACTAATATGATATTGTAATGATGATGATAACAAAAAAAAAACAAAACACCCGACTGAGTTTGTTGTGGGCTTTTCTCGGATCGGAGCGCGAAGGAACCCTCGTAACTTTAGATTTTAAGTCGTTCTGGAGTATCTTCATCAGACGTACATTAGAAATAGAGTGTGGAAAAGAAAAAAAAAATTGACGATTCAAAAGTGCTGTAATATGCCTACTTGAATAAAGATATTTTGATTTGATTTTCTTCCAGAGAGTATGATGCCAATTGAAAATCATGCTATTCGGATAAAGCACTACAATTTTTCATAAATCATGACATGTTATTAAATTCATATGAAAGAACTTTAATTGTACAAAAGAAAGAATTAGCTTATGACTTGACAAAAACTAAATTTGAATACAGAAAATGATATTCCGTAATTAAAAGGTTGTTCTTTCGATGGGATATACAGCAAAGCTATTTGTTCTTTTAGTTGTAAGTATATATTAAACCACACGTTGTTACTTTTATTTGGTATTTGTGTATCATTGAACTTATTTGGCATAGATTTGCAGAACACTTTTTTCTGAGACTCATACATCTTTGTATCTGGTATGTTGGCATATTCATTTTAATAACTGTATCCCTTTTCTTTTTTCTTCAGAAAATCCTCATGGATCACTGGGGAGCGTTACGGGTTATGCCGGACTCTTACTGGACAAAACTTGACGAATACCTTCGCACGTCGTTCAACGGGGTTGTGGGAACTCTGCCTGAGGGGACTCGTCCATGATCCCCGCCGACGCTGCCCATTTCTACAGGCCTACCTCTTCAATATTTCCTCCTACATGTCGGCGGCATGTCACCGCGTGGGACTTTTCTCATCGGAGTAACAAACCCCGTACCTGTTACCTTAGAGGTCCCCGTTAGGGAGTAATCATGTGATCTTGCATCCTACTCTTTTTGTCGTTCCGCCGCTTCCTTCTGTGACATGACGATATCACAGAAGGAGGCCATCGCCTGTCAACAGTCTCTGCTAGCCTCTATTTTCCTTATCACAGAAGACAAGGAAAGGTGGCCACCCACTACTTCCACAAATGCTGCGCGAGGTACATCCAAACTTAGGCACAATTTCAGCGTGTGTTGCGCTGTATCTTCATCACAACCACACTTTCCTCCTGGTGATCTTACTTAGGTCAGTCTACATCTAATCATTAAGTTAATACAACTTACTAAAACGCTGTATCTCCGCAGACCATTAGGGACTAAAACCTAACAAATTATTATTGGTAATATAACATACGACCTAAAGGCATTGGTATTGATAATTTATTAGGGTAATACCACATCCACGTGATAGGATGGTGCGTAATTTGTATTCTAAACGCGTTGCTCAACATGTAAGTATATCAATACTAATCTCACTCCTAGGAGAGAGTGTTTTTAGAATATTGACACACCACGCTGCACCACTGCGTGTTGGTTGGTATAGTAAACAAGTGCACTATTTATTAACCGACTTCAAAAAAGGAGGAGGTTATCAATTCGTCTGTATTTTTTGATGTTTGATACCTCATATCTTCCGACTGGATGGACCAATATTGATGATTTTTTTTTATACAAAAGGTGGTGCTCGTCGTAGGGTCCCATTTTTTTAAATCCAGTTCTGATGATTTGGATGATTCTTGTATTTATTAGAAAGGAGATTATAAAGGGTTATTTTGTAATAGTTTGGTTAGGTTCTGATGATGGAATCCATGACAAAGTGACGGAACTCTTCATCTCTTAGGAGCAAATCAACAATACTCGGCAGATCTATCCAGATATTTGAGTTGCCTACCGTAACAATTATAAACAAACTAAAGATGCTCAATATGAAATCACGAAGAAGTCTACATCTATGCACTATGGTCTATAAGATCATTTCCACTAAACGGCCCACCTACTTATATACAAGATTTAATTGGTTGAAAGATAGGAGTGAGATAGTAACTCGTGCTAGAATAAAACAAACGTTACAAATACCTTATCATAAAAAAGCAGGAACTAAAGGAAGTTTCAGTGTTGCTGCTTCCAAGATTTGGAACGACTTACCCCCCCCGTTAAGACTGTGGAACCGTTCAACTAACACATTTAAAAAATGTGTCAAGGAACTTTATTTGCTGCGCCAAATCGAGGACGCAGCAATCCGGTACATTTAGACCACCCTTAGTGAAGGTTATAAGGTGGATTTTGGTTTCTATGGTACTTGATCTGATCTCCTTTATTCTATGGACATGCATATTAATATATTGTAAACCTTAGGGACCTACTTTGTTTGTTTTTTATATTTTTTATAATGCTGTTATGTGCGTGTGTATATATGTGTATGTACACTTGTATATATTTATATATGTATATGTATGGGTGTATATATGCATATATATATCCATGTTCTATATTTTTTTTTAACTTTTAAATTTTCTTTTTTTTTTATTATATGTCTCAGCTGTAATCACTTATAATCATAGTATTGTCTTTTCTTTCGCGTTTTAATGTGTGTTGTTCGTATTATTATTATTTTCCTTTTTTTTACATTTTACGGCGTTAGTACATTCATTAGGGACAAGCTGAAAATCAGCGCTGTGGACACGGCACAGCATTCAGCTGAGGTTGTTCCATTTCGCTTTATTGTTTTACAGTTGTTCTTCCAATGCTTGTTCTATGCCTCATTAGTGTGCTGTGTACATGTATAACAATTATGAAAGCAATAAACAATTTTTTATTTTTATTTTTTTATTTTTTTTTAACTTCGATATGGTCAAGTGCTAGTCGGAGTTAAAAACGGTAAAAGTCGGCAAAATATACATATAACTGTTTGTAATCAAATGGCAATGACCGTACGTTTGTTGCTGCATTGCAATATTTGAAAGGTGATTTATGTGTGAAGCGGTGGTAGCAGAGTCTGGGGGAGAGGGAACTTTTGCATGTTAGTGTTGTGCTCGATCACCATATAAAAGACTGGTGGTAGCGGGGTGGCAAAATAACCGATCCATAACGTATGTATTCGACACTCGCGGAGAGAGATCAGGCGCAAGACCGACTACTTAACGTGCTCTCCGAGGCACGTGGGTGGATCACACCGCCAACGCCTCAACTTCGGGCAATTATTGAAAAAATCTTAATAGAAATATGTCTATGTTTATGTATGTGGCCATACATAATACATTCTGTAGTTTAATTATTATTATATTTAATTAGTATATATTATTATTCATTTTGCAACATTTTTATCAGGTCCTGTAGCTTTAGATAGTATATTATAGGATAGATTAAGTTGTATCGGGCTGCATTCGTGGAGGCATCTGGACTAGGGATCCAGCTGAAAATCAGCGCTGCATGGTCTCCAGACTGTGGGTCCATTTTCTAGGTTATGCCACACATCGCAGGATATTGTAAAATTTACCAAAATATGTTGTGATTTGTGGCATAATGTATAAATAAAGATATTTTCTTTATTTCTTTTCTTCTTTCTTTCAAATATGACCTCATGACTGTAGCCTAACCACTAAACCAACGAGGAAGTTACTATACATATGTATCTTATTTAATCTTACTTTTAAGTTGATAATATTTACAAGATTAGTTAGTTTTTCAGATAATTTTACAACGATATTAAATTTTTAAAAATCCTCAAATTTAAATGTAATCAATTTGACTCTGGCGATCTTTATGGATTTTCTAATATCTAAAATTTAAGGTCCATTTAACAGTAGATTCATTAAAAGATAGCTGTGAAGGGAGCGATACTCTATGCATAGATTAAGGAACGAAATTAAACTCGGCTTTATAAAAAACATATTGATTTTTTTAAATAGTTTTTACCACCATTGAATAAACAGTATTGTTGAAAAGAATTTCATGCTGAAACATTGTGAAATTGTGTTATAAACAAAGTCATCTATGTGTCTCTTCATACATATAAAGTGATTCTTGAGTAAGAGTTTATGTAAATTGGAAGATACATAAATATAGTTGTTCATAGCTTAGTAAAAATTAAGCTGCCTGGGCGCTTTCATCGAAAAGGTTAAGAGATTACTAATAAAAATATTATCACTTATTTTTATGGCAGGATAACTCCTTTATTTCTTAAATTGTTAGTGTCAAATACTGGTTGACATTGTGGCGGCTTTCTTTTGAAATTTACGCTTGACGTGATACGATAGTTCTGTTCAACTCGGGCAATCTGAAATATAAGCATTTCTTTCTTTTTATGTCATAATGTGTATTATCTATTTCGCTTCTCGGTAACTGTCGTAACTAAATATGCATAGAGATAACACCAGACAATAGTAAAAAATCAGTTGCAAAGTGACTGTTACTAACGGTGCGTGTGTCGCGTCGAAGGTCGTTAATTTTTTTGTTGTATTTATATGCAGTGAGTGTATATTAGTGATTATTTATGTTTTTGATTATATAAGTCATGTGAATAACAATGAAAACCCTTGAGGTAAGTTTTACTTTTTAAGATATGAGCCTCTAAATACAAGAGGGACTTTTTTCACTATCTCAAAGTTTAGGGCAACACCAGAGTTTTAACTGAATAAACAAAAGATAACGTTGTATAGTTTAACTATTAGCAAACATAAAAATCATAACATTTGGTAGTCTTTCATTTAATTCCCAACTGTTATTCGACAAGCGGGGCAATCGTCGCAAAAATATCGAACAGGCGATTTCATTTAACTCGATTCAAATGGAACAGATTCAGCCTTGTTAACCGGTAGCTGACATGAGCGATCTAGAAGATAATAACCTTTTTCTAAAAGAAAGAAAGAATCATTTATTGAGTATTGTTGTTACAAACAGTATTCTAAACCTAGCTTTGTAGCGTTCTTGTCTGTAACACCACCTGGAAAAGGTTGACAGCTCAGCAATTGTCATGTGTTGTAGAACACGCTGATTTTCATCTATGACCCCGTTGACGCCACAGCGTGTTACAACGTTAAAAAAATAAAACAGCTCATAAAACAAAGGATTAAAGGTATACTAAAATTATATTTATTATCTAGTCTTAATATAAGAATAAAATCGGCACTCGGCATAATAAACTAAACTTAGTGTTCGCGCCATCTACAAGGTTTCCGAGGTACTAATTCGCTAACTATCGGGAAGCGGCGCGTCTGCATGCGTCAGAAGGCGCCTAATGCGCCGTTAATTGCGATCCTGTAATTGCGATCGGTGAAGTCGGCGATTTAAGGACCATTAGTGGACCCTCTTCCTCGAGTTACACGAAGCGCGGCAGGTCACACGTCCGGAGATCATTAAGGTCCACGTGGTATGCCTTAGTTCTTGAAAATTTCTGTGCCTGGTGGTGCACAGGACCGCCTTGGAGTGGATATGGAAGACCGGCGTCGCTGAGAGCTACCTCAGCGTGGCCTTGCAGGTCATGTACATACATGCACATTACACGTTTCACATAGAAACACCCCCTCGGTAACCCGTGTGAGTTACCGTGGGGGTTATGTGAAATTTGATAGTTAATTGGCATCATTTGTAAGACAATTTTGTAATTTTTTATTATTTATTTATTGCATTACTACAAGTACATAATTATAATTGAAACACTGTCAGGGCGTAGCAAAATCAAAATTTATAATAGTAATTGTCTCAGTTATTTCCTATAGCGTTATTCTATTATTATTAAAAACCTGGCAGGTGTCTACCTACCAGGGTTGTTGCCGCCAGAGGAGACCGGTGAATGGGATACCAGGTATGTGCCGATTCATATCTGTTCGGCCCTCTTTCGGAATTGTCCCCTACAAATTCTCCTCCCGCCGTTTTAGGGACCGATCTGACCTGGACTTTTCATGGGCTCGAATCTAGGGATCGAGGACAATTGATAAGGTCACGGCCGGCGTGAACACTTAGTCAATTAAAAAAATGGTAAATTAGCACATATAAATAAAAAGATAAGACAGGCCAATAATGAAATAATGTGAAATAGATTAATCGTATAAAAATAAATCAATCGTACTTTTTTTTGATGAAACAATAAATAGGGAATATGGTTTATTTTGTATATAAATAGGTTATTGGAACAACATTTTGAGGATAGCCTTTTATAAAAAAAACCTTAATGCTGTTCGCTCCTTTAATTGCGACCATTAGTTACAATAAATTTGCTACGTATAGAAACAAAATTGCAGCGAACAATGGCAATAAATATATGTAGCGATATTTATTAGGGCCACAGCACACAAACGTGATCGGCCGCTACGTCATTTGTATTCCAATCGTGAGCCCAAACATGCGGTTACCTTAACTGGAGCTCTTAATCTTGCTTCGTGGGCGACAGTTATGGGAACTTATGTCCTATTTTCATTTCCTCCAGAACTGAACTGGACTTACCATGGTAAATTATAGAACCTTTATATACCTTAACATATTTTGCTAGGAACACAATTGAGCCTGTGAGCATTAGGACCAATAAACTGGCATTTTTTGAAGAAATCAGATTACATTGCAAAAATCTACACAAATATTTTGATTTTTACAATTGTTTCTCATTCTAAAAAGTTCTAGAGTAATACCGGATCCTATGGTAATATAGGAAATCTTAGTGAGTTGTGGTATAAAAGAAGATGTAGTGACTAAAATTGAGAAAAGTATGCTTCGACGGTTTGGGCACGTAGAGAGAATGAAGACTGACTAAAAGGATTTATGAGTCAAGATCGATTGGGAAAGTTGGAAAAGGATGACCAAGACGTTCCTGAAACAAATCCAGGACATTTAAAATAAGGTCCAGGTTAAGAGTACTCTAAAAAGACGAACTTGTATTAAGGATTAATGAAAATGAAAGAAGCGAAAGAGATATGCAAGGATCGTGGCAAATGAAAGTACGAGGTCTCTGCCTACCCCTATAGGAATGTGGCATGATGCTATGGTATGGATGTCTATATCGCAAAAGGAATATTTATGAAGAATTCCAAGTCAAACAGTAAAGAAGTTATTAGAGAGGGAGAGAGACCGAGCGAAAGACACTCTTCCCTCCCGCCGAAGGGGGGTTGCTGATTGCCCGAGTTGAGGCGAAACTATCATATCATGTCAACCTGTAATTGACAAGAGCAATTATGTTACGTGGTCTTATCACTATAAGTTATGTAATTGATACAATATCTTCACTAACTGATTAAATGCAGCGTTCAAGTTACAAAGCGAATTTTCCTGGATAAAATTAACATTTAGGTTAATTTAGAATACAAGGTCTTGAACAACGATTGCTTTGTTTAACTTTACATAATTAAGCGGGAGGAAATATTGTTCGGGCAATATCAATTTTGGTACATGTTTACAATTCTAATGTACTATTGCAATGATTTGTATCAAATTATATTCATTGTAGCTGTAATTAACTGTAAAGTGAGATAACAGTCAGGCTGTTAAGCTATCAAGACGTAACATAATATTTTGGACTGAAGACAGTCACTTAAAAGAAAGCTTCTCTAGCGTAACGATGCCTAGTAGAAAGCATTGTAAGGTAAGTTTATTTCATATTAGTTATATGGGAATTAATTGGGCCAATACCCAATATTACCCCTGAAAGACTGCCTCTTTGGTCTAGTGTTAGCATGTTCGACTACAGACATGAGGTCCTGGGTTCGAGTCCCGGGTCGGGCCAATTTGAAATCGATATTGAGTTTTCTACTAAGGTTTTCTCAATATTTGCCCGAAGCTGGGAAAAAATTGGCGGTGTGAACCACCCCCGTGCCTCGGAGAGCACGTTAAGCGTCGGTCGGCGCCTAATCTCTCTCCGATCGTGTCGGATTACCGTCACATTGGACTCTGAGAGTGAAGGAATAAAGAGTGCATTTGTGTACTATGCCTGCCAATCCGCAGTGGAGCAGCGTAGTGGGTCTATGCTCTAATAACCCTCTCTTATATATAAGGAGGTCTGTGCCCAGTAGTGGGACAGAACACTATAAAAGAATACGCAATTATTGATTACTTTTTAGAGCATATTAATGTATTTGTAAGTTTGTTTTGAAGGCGGTTCTTTTTTTGTTAAAATTTATATTTATTTTTAGTGAATCTGAAGTATACTAACAAATTTGTCTCAATATATGTACACCTAAAACGCGTTTCTCATGAGATAACACCGTTTAAATTAAAGAACTTTACAAAGTTAAATTTACATTAATATCGCCACACCCGGGATCGAACCCGAAACCCTTATACCACCGCTTCACACATAATTCACCTTTCAAATATTGCAATGCAGCAACAAACGTAAGGTCATTGGCATTTGATTACAGACAGTTATAGATTTTGCCAAAAATCACACTCTTACTGTAAGCCGTTGAGGAGTTCCATTGATCTTCATATTTAACTACGACTAGCACTTGACCATACCGAAGTTACGGTAGGCGACTCAAATATCTGGATAGCTTATAGAAGATTCTGCCGAGTATCGTTGATTTGCTCCTAAGAATTGAAGAGTTCCGTCACTTTGTCATGGATTCCATCATCAGAACCTTACCAAACTATCACAAAACAACCCTTGAAGTATATCCTTTCTAATAAAAAAAGAATCATCGAAATCGGTTGGCGTGATCTTGAGTTATTCGTCCATTTGTCGCGCACATGCTTACGCAAATTTAAGACTTATCTGGTTTTGTCATGGATGCCATCATCAGAACTGGTTTAAAAAAAATGGGACCTGTGACGAGCACCACGTTTCATTTTAAAATAATCGTCAAGATCGGTTCACCCAGTCAAAAGTTATGAGGTAATGACATTAAAAAAAATACAGACGAATTGATAACCTCCTCCTTTTTTTGAAGTCGGTTAATAAAATACTTAAATTGTAACTGCAACTGAAATCATGGTTAGTTTCGCATATAATCCGCAAACTGTCCAATTTAATTATTCAGCACAATAAATTAAAGCAAATATTACTTTGATGTCACATTGCGCGCTTTAGTCCGTAACAGATTGTTTGAACGTGTCATCAAAACATCAAATTATTAATTAAAATGAGCACAAAGCGTCCTTAATAATATCAAATGGGAATTGGTAAGTCCAAAAGCTGAACAGGTCACTGTTTGTGTGGAAATAAAAGCGTGGGGTATTTCATTAAATTTGTTCTATGTACCCAAAGCTTTTAGAACTGGTGGCCCGTTTTATACGTAGTTTCTATTTGTAAAACTTTCGTGCCTATAAAACAATACATAATACTATTTATTGACCTGACCAGATTACTATTGACTATGCCCCGTACACAAACACACACAGCGTCTTCGCCGGCGAAGACGAGATCCCCGCTATCTGACGCACCCCGGCCGCGGCCACCAGTCGCGGACCCATGGGCGTCAAGATTAAGCACCTGTCCGATTGTCTTTTTCAGCAGCAGCAAACGTTGCTCTAAGCCTAGGTCCGAGCCTCGCAGGTGGCGCCCTTAGAGCAACGTTTTCCTCTCTCCTGCTCGTTTCGACGAATGTACGTGCCGAGTAGGAGAATTGTATAAAAGGCCTCTCCCAAGGTTTGTACACACATTTCGCCATAGACTCCCGAACGAAGTAGATCCTAGTACTAAGCGCAACTTGTGAACATCGAACCAGAACTCTGCTAAACCGAACCCGAAGACCCAAGCCCAAACAACTGACCATCTAACTCTGGAGACTCAAGCTACGAACAACTGAAGACCCGAACCCTCAAGAATTGAAAATCGAAGCACCAAACTACATACAGTCCACTCAACCCGGAGGGATTTGCCAGATCCTGAATCCTTCTCCAAAACAAGAGGTATAATTTGAAAACTTTTTGTTAATCACCTTGCTGGGAAAAGAAATACTCCTTCACCATCTTTTTAAATATACATAAGTGAAGGTTGCTTAGACTTACATTGCTTGAAATAATGCCAAAAAAGTGAGATCTTAAATCCATCAAGAGGTAGAGGAAGCACCGTTTATTAACGGTAAACCTTACTAAAGACTAAATAGTTTTAAATATTACAGCACTTATGAATCGTCAAATTTTTTTTTTCATATAATATTTAAATGATTGACTGATGATAACATTAAATAACGACTTACAATCTAAAGTTACGAGGGTTCCTTCGCGCCCTGATCTGAGAAGAGCTCACAACAAACTCAGTCGGGTGTACGTTTTTATTTATGGCATCATCATTACAATATACGAGTATGTTTTATATGTATTCTATATCAAGATGTATATAGAGCAATTCATTCTCTCCCACGGTTGTTTGTCTTCTAAATAAATATTCCTTCAAATTATAAAGTGATTTCTCTATTAGCTTTCTTTTAATGAAAGATTTAAATTTCCCGAAAGACATCTTTCTAACTTCTTCTGGAAGTTTGTTATAGAAACGTATGCAGTTATAGTTTACGTAGAGACAGCGTCAAAGATGAAGAAGATATTGAGAGCACGTAGAGCCATAATCTCGCACAAAAGCGACACTTTTTAAACGAAGAAAGAAACATTTATTCTGTAATGGTGTTACTAACAGTATTCTTAATCTAGCTTTGCAGCTGGATGGGGGAATGTTGTTCCAACTTCGTGTAGCAGCATATTTAAAACTGCCTCTAAAAGCTGCTGAACAACGCACCGGAAACCTAAGAGTTGCTTTAGGCTTCTGTTAAACCTACGCAAGTGGTCTTTGGATGAGATATTCAAAAAAGGCACTGAAAGTATTTAGAGTGTAGTACCTTTAGGATGTTTATGGGACAGCCACGAAACTGTGATAGTGGCATGTTTGTAGTGGTGAGGACTGACGGCTTTCTTGATAAAATGTAGAAAAAAGCAGCATATATTCTGCAATGCTTGTTTGGTAGTGACAAAAACATCCCACAGGCAATTGTTTAGAAAACTAATAAGCTAAATAGGTTATGTATGTAACAGCCCATAGACCTCAAAATCACCTCCCTGCTCCACTACTGGTTGTCGGTGTCTCACTTTAGGATGACGAGGATCCGCTGGGTTTTAAAGGGTATTCTATCTCGTCAATGAGTCCCACACTCCCGAAGTTTTGATCGGGGGTGTTAAAGCATTTCCCAGCGAAAATAAAGGCATAGTACTCAAGTGCAACTGCCTCATTGTTACAGTTTCGCGATTCGTAGGACTACGTCGGTGACTCTGGTTCTACTACGGATCTCTTCATTTCTGATTCGATCACGTAGAGAAACTCCGAGCATAGCCCTCTCCATCACACGCTGAGTGACTCTGAGCTTCCACATGAGGCCCATAACCAGCGACCACGTCTCAGGACCATATTTGGGGTGTAAGGGGGAAACGCATCTTAGTCCGTTTCTCCAAACGCCAACCTCACCTGCACGCTGTGCACCCTGCTCCTGCCGACAAGACTCTGGCGACCGACAAATGGCGGTATAACCATTCTTTATAGCTGACCTAAGTGCCACAGACCGATAACGGGCAGCAGCGTTATCGGTGCGAGAAGGTTGGTACTGCGATCACCAACCCGCCTGCCTAGCGTAGCGATTATTGGCAAAATCACAAAATGCCAAAAACAAGGCAGCAAGAGCTCCCAGTCCCCGGCAGCCACGCTATTCGTAGCTGTGGTAGCGGTTATGGTAACGGCGGGGCAGGGGGTGCTAAGAATCTCCGGAAGAGATTCCGCTGCCAACCCCGACGATATTTATAGGTATACACAATATTATTTGTGTAAAATTTCAAATAAATCCAACGTTTTGAATCCCTCAACAACCGTGTTCAAATATACTGTTACGTTCAGGCGAAGTTAATAAGGGTGTGTTTAAAATATGAAATTATTAATTAAAACGATCACAAAGCGCCCCTAATATAGCGGATATCCATATATAGCGGATATATCTATGTATATGCGTGTATATGTTTATGTATGTATGTGTGTATGTTTGTATCTGTTTCACTCTCTGTTCCTCCCCTAATAGTTTCGTGCATCTATTTAATAGTTATATTATTATTTACAATTTATTTAAAATAAAATATACTTACTTAATATATATATATATATATATATATATATATANTATCTTCAATATTATTTGTGTAAAGTTTCAAATAAATCCAACGCTTTGTTCAAATATACTGTTACGTACAGGCGAAGTTAATAAGGGTGTGTTTAAAATATGAATTTATTAATTAAAACGATCACAAAGCGCCCCTAATAACATCAGATGGAAATCGGGAAGTCCAAAGCTGAATTCCGCAATGGCACAGTTCGTTCGGGAATTAAATCCGTTTCGAGTATAATGCTTTGATTAATACCTAGTTATTAATCATCCGACGGCTCAACTATTCAACAGTCGCGCGGGAATTATTAATGACGATGCTAAAATCGAAATTCCGAATCGGCAATGTGGTCGCGATTGTAAACATACGTTATTACAGTGATTTCGTTAATTTCAGTGTATCCCTGTTACTGAATAGGTTGTTTTATAAACAGAGTTTATTTTTACACTATGAACTAGGAAAATGTATTTATATGAATAAGTTTTGGAAAGTTTGATTTATTTTGCTGTGAGGTCCGGTGGCGTGTCAGGTGTTGCTCAGTCGGTAGCATCCTTTTGTGAAGCTGTTATAAATCATGGAAGCAGTAAAGAAGGAAAGGGAGATTACGTCAATCCAGTGCCAGAGCTGATTGTGACCCGACCCCAAAAAAGCTAATTGATAAATCTAAATTAATATTATAAAGAGGAAACATTTGTGTTTTTGTATATGTCGTCAGCGTCGTCGACGTTTTGGGCGAAGTACAATTCCGTGGGGATTTGGAAGGCAAAGCCAAATTGGCTTCTAAAATGCTTGGGATACTCAATACCCGAAAAAGCCAAGCGGTACTTAAAAACATAGGATGCTTTTATATAAGGCCCAAATCCGACCGCACCTAGATTACTCTCATCTACTCTCATCTATGGGCTGGACCACCCCAATACCTACTGCTTCCATTTGATCGGATTCAGAGGCGAGATTCCACACACATGCATAATGTGGAACGCACTCCCATCGAGGGTGTTCCCACATGGCTATGGTATGATTTACAGGAATTCAAGAGGCGAATATACTCCTATTTATTGGATCGGCAAGGCATCGGTGGTCTTTTTGGTGCTGCAGGTGTCCATGGGCGGCGGCAATCACTTAACATCAGGTGACCCGCTAGCTCGCTAGCTGCCAAGGGTACAAAAAAAATTGTATGTTTGTAACGTTTCCATACAAAAACTACTGGAAAGATTTCAAAATTTTTTCACCAGTAGAAAGCTGAAATTTCATTGAGATACAGAGGTTATATTAAATTCTCAAAAAAAAGATAGGGATCCCTAATAAAGATGCATTAATCTTACACGCTGACTGACTCTGAGCTTCCGCATGAGGCCCATAGTCAGCGACCACGTCTCAGAACCGTAAGACATCACTAGCAACACGCACTGTTCGAAGACTTAGGTCTTCTGGCACTGAGGGTTATCGGACGAAAATATTTGGCGTAACTTTCCGAACGCAGCCCAGCCAAGTTAGATTCGACGATTGACCTCCTTCTCGAAATTGGATCTACCTAGCTGGACTATATGTCCCAGGTATATGTACTCGTCAACAATTTCGAGAGCTGAATTCTCAACGATGACTGGGTGAGGCGGTACATGGATATTAGACATAATCACTCAGCGTGCGATGGAGAGGGCTAAACTCGGAATTTCTCTACGTGATCGAATCAGAAATGAAGAGATCCGTAGAAGAACCAGAGTCACCAACATAGTCCTGCGAATCGCGAACTTGAAGTGGCAATGGGCGGGGCACATAGTCCGAAGGATCGATGGACGTTGGGGGCCGAAGGTGCTGGAGTGGCGACCCCGCACCGGACGGCGCAGTGTAGGGAGGCCCCCACAAGGTGGACCGACGACATAAAGAGCGTCCCCGGTCGCCGCTGGAGCCAGGCGGCGCAAGATCGGGCCTTATGGACATCATTACGTGAGACCTATATCCAGCAGTGGACGTCCATCGGTTGAAGCGACGACGACGACAAGGAATCTAATACAAGGTGTGAAAAAATTTGTCACAAAAAATCTGCCATCGCGTACGGAAACTATTGATGGTAGAACAAAAAAAATGTTCTACAATATTATAGAACGTATTAATATATATAAAAAAGACCTCGATACCATATCTCCAACTATTAAATAAGTAAGTAAGTAGCAGCCCATTAACGTCCCACTGATGGGCACAGGCCTTTTCACTCCAAGGAGCGAGGGTTTTTAGAGCATAGACCCACCACGCTGCTTCACTCTATTCCTTCACTCTCATAGTCCGATGTGACGGGAATCCGACACCACCAGATAAAGATCAGGCGCAGGACCGACGGCTTAACGTGCTCTCCGAGGCACGGGGGTGGAACACATCGCCAACTTCCCAACTTCGGGCAAATATTGAGAAAATCTTAATAGAAAACTCAATATTGGTTTTTGAATTGGCCCGACCCGGGACTCGAACCCAGGACCTCATGTCTGTAGTCGAACATGCTAACCACTAGACCAATGAGGCAGTTTATTACGATTTCATAACATAATATAATTTGATGGTTTACTTAGACAGCAAAAAAACTTCGGTGCGAATCTATTTACTTTACCTTAAATAAAATATATAGAAAATGGTGACGGTGATAAACATATCCGACAGATTTTGGGTTATTCTTTAAACAGAAAGCGATGTATAAACCTTTTTCCATCCCAATTTTCCTAGGCTTATATGCTCAGCAATAAAAGTGGGTGGCGAACGGTATCTCCCTTCCGTGAGAATGTTATCTCACAGAAGGAAGCCTCAGAAAGAGAGATGGAAGCTGCAGCTGAGGTCACCTCTATCCGTAAGAGGACACCGGGGGCCAGTAGATGTGACTTTGGGCGTCCCCTGCCATTCTGAATGGAATAATATCCCCACTGAACCTCTGGAGCTCCAGTTCAGGACGTATTCTGTTCTACAGTGAGTCCCGCACTCTTGATTGAAAACAAAACTTACCACCGAGGTGAGTTTATGCATTTCCCAGCAAAAAAAAGGTTTCCTGATTTCAAAGTGGTAACTAACCCTGCAGAAGCTTCCAGCAAACTTGTAAATACACTTTCTTATATTACGCCAGCGGGGCCGCCATTTGAGTCCCTAGATAACAATATAATATAGATGTGACGATAAATGATAACAATTATAAACTTGCGACCCTCGTGATGACTGACCCGCCAAACTTTTCTAATCTCAGCCCAGACACCTATAATACTCACAGCTATAAACTTCAGCTGCGCGGGTCGACGGCTGAGCTTACCGCGATCCGATGAAAGCTTTTCAACTTATATACAACTACAGTAGCGAGTGAGTGAGTAATGTCTCGATAGAGACATAGATTCTAGTTAAAAGTCACTGGATAGAACACTGTGCAGACACCACAAAATTTCCTTTTTTATTGGTGACAGTTTAGCGCTTGACTGTGATTATACATGATGATAAGTCAAGATACAGTATAAGATAAAAGCGCGATAATCTGATAAGAGGCAATCTGCTTCTTATACTACACAGCTTCATAAAAAAGTAAGTAACAACCAATTAAGGTCCCACAACTGGGCACAAGCCTCCTTACTCATAAGAGAGAGGATTTTTAGAGCATAGACCTACTCTGCTGCTCCACTTCGGGTTGGCAGGCATAGAACACAAGTGCATTCTCAATTCCTTTACTCCCATAGACCAAAGACTAAACGTTCGACGGCCTCGCTGGCTCAGTGGTGCGAGTATTCGCTTCGCTAGCGGAGGTCCCGGGTTCGATCGCGGTAGAACGAATTTAGGAAATCGTATTATCTAATTTGTCTGAGTCTGGACTGGTGGGAGGCTTCGGCCGTGGCTAGTTACCACCCTTCCAGCAAAAACGTACCGCCGAACAAAGAGATTTGTGTTCCGGTACGATGCTGTGTAGAAACCGTAAGGGGTATATCGCCTCTTAACAGATTAGCGCGCTTCCATCTTAAACTGTATCATCACTTACCATCAGATGAGATCACAGTCAAGCGCTATTCTGTCAACAATAAAAAAAAGTAATCTCCGAGGTACGAGGGGGTAGAAAACACAGGCAACTTATTACTCAATATCGATTTTTCTATTGTTCCACCCTGGGACTGGAACCCAGGAACTTATGTCTGTACCCGAATAAGCTAACCACTAGACCAATAAGGCAGCTACATATACAATACATTCAGAAGAAAAGTGGTGAATGGAACACAGCAGCGTACTAGAACACAAATCTCTTGTTTGGCGGTACGGCACAGGCGTAAACCAAAAAAAGCATTTTCCTAAATTCACCTTAACGAGGGTGGAACCCGGGATCACTACGAGTAAAGCGAATACTTGTACCACTGCGCCAGCGAGCCTGTCAAAACTTTCTTAAAACCAAACGACAGGAATGACTTTAGGGCAAGATAAAACTAAACATAACTCTAGTTGTATATTAATCTAGTATTCCTGAAGCATGAGATATGAATTTCACCATATATGAGTTTAAATTTAATAATAGCTCAGTCGAATTGTCTTAATTTTTCGGGAACCACACCCTGTTGCGTTATGCGCCATCTTGGATTTTGGGGTATTTTTTTGTTTACTCAATAACTCGCTTATTTTCAATTTCAGGCGAAAAATGGATATAACCAAAGTTGTTCGGAATAAAATATCCAACAATTTAGGTTCTAATCATTTTTTTCCTGGAATCAATATTTTTCGAATTAGACCAAACATAGATGATTTTATTTAGTCAAAAACACTTTTTGTTATTAATGATAATACGCGTTAAATTTATTTTAACATAGATTTGAAGTAAAAACATACTATAGAATTTAATCTACACTAATATTATAAAGAGGAAAGATTTGTATTTTGTTTTGTAACGAATAAACTCAAAAAGTACTGGACCGATTTTAATAATTCTTTTTTCATTAGAAAATTACATTATCACAGAGTAACATAGGCTATATTTAGTACTAGATTACTAAAGATATCTTTAGAAATTCTTATTAAAACCAACCGAAGGTGTAAAAAAAATTTGCCATAAAATGTATTTCATCGCATACGCTGTGAAGAGTATTAATGATAGGACAAAAAATGTTTGACAATATTATAGAATATATCAATATCTACAAAAAACTTCGCGAGAACACATTTAACTATCGTAGTTACGTCCCTATAACTACTTTTTACATTTAATATATTGATAGAAATCCCGATCAAAATCAGACCGTGTTACCCATACCATTTATAAATTTTTATCCAAATAAATAATTTAATATTCAAGACTGTCTCAATACCTGATGATTACTTTTTGAATTATTGAAATCGGATATTCCATTCAAAAGATATCATAAAATTAAAATATATGCCGTCGGCGGCCGCCACGCAGCGCATCGAGTACCTAAGTCGAGGGACGACTAAAACGAGAGAGGGGCAGTGCGGGAGAAGGGGGTGCACCATTATGAACTAGGTAGCCGGTCGGCTCCTTACGCAGTGGACGCAAGCGACATTGAATATTTCGAGCTTTTACTTAAAAAGTTCTTTTCAGAGCTATTTAGTTTTAGTATTAGGAATCACACTTTTTCATAATATTTGTCAATTCATGGCCGTTTTAATAATAATAATAATAAGTACAATATAAATTAGAGAAGTTTCTCTTCCTGATAACATTTATATTCTCTCTCTTGCGTTAACGCAAACGAAGTTGCACGGCTAAGCTGATTCCCAAGTATTTTTTTGTTTCATACATGAAAAACGGAGGCAGCGTTACGAACAAGTGATTAGGCTATTAATACCCAACTTTTCTCATTTGCCAAAGTGTTGGCTACAATATGTAGTTGGGGAACTAACGCAATTTACAGCGAGATGTGACATATTTTTTTTGACCCCCAAGCAGTTTAACGTAATGTCAATTGTTCTTCTTTACTCAATCATTGTCGTTTATGTATTATTTCAGTGATATTTTTAATATAAAGGGATAAGATTTGGTATTACGTTATGCGAAAGTAGAGGAAAAATTCAATTTTATTAATTGATATATGAAACTTGTTTAATTTTGTTTCAATTTAATAAATGAGATAACCCTTTAAATCGTTTCTTATTATATGTGTCGGAGAATAAGAGAGAAGGAAGCATTAAACATAGGGGCGTAGAGTTCTCCGCCGACATTGTCATTAATGGCATCCATAATTTAATTTCTTATACGGTGGGCGTTCGTGGGTATTGTTGTTGCAATCAAACAGTTAATGTTCAATCACTTCATGTTCCCGGTATTAATTTACACTAACTTATTAACAATAAGTTCCAGGAACGCGACAGTTTCAATAGTCGACTAATCCGGCCGACCACCTCTACCGAGAGACGCACTGGCCTGCCACTTATTGACTCTGCCCCACGCCGAGAGACAGACGGCGCCAGCGTTCCACAGACTATTGCACTCCGACATATATATCTGAATCACGATATGCTTTTTTAGCTGGTGTAACGTCTGGCGCCATCTAGTGAAGCTCCGCAGCAACAACATATAGGTAATTTGAACTAACTTAATGATTACAAACTACTACTTAATTATTATTAAAAGAATTAAAATATATTGATTAAAACTATATACAGAAAAAAATTAAATTCATTTCTTTAAATATTGATTAATATTTTTNTTGATTATTATTTTTATGTCAGAAACGTTACGCAGTAACCGGCAGGAACGGAACGAAGAGAGGAACTTTTTTCGTTCCGTTCCTGCCGTTGTGATCCGTAGACCTACGACCCGCTAGACTACCTATGTACTGCAAACAGCTTTAGTTAATGTTACCTACCTAACTACTGTAAACTTTTACCGCATCAACTAAATTAAAATGCGACAATGGGAAATGTATTTAGAGACAGCCCGACCTACGGCTTATGAGTATGGGACTCAGGCAAGGGCATCTCAATATTTACTAAAACCCAGCAGAAGTTTCTTCATCCGTGAGTGAGGCATAAGGAGTTCAACTTTCGTATTTGTCGCTTGGTTAACGGAAATAATAGCAGTTTGTACCCGCCCTCGCACGGACTTTTTGCGTCATGTGCCCCGTGGGCCGAATGACGCTAAAGTGGCTCTTGGGACATAAATATTCATGAAAGACTGCCAAAACTTATAATTTTTACGATTGCTAATAGATAAACTATACAATATTATTAAATTAAAATTCTGGTGTAGCGTTATATTGCGCTATACTTTGAGATAGTGAAAAAAGGCCGTCTTGTATTTATAGGCTCATACCTTAGAAGGGTTTTCATTGTTATTCTCATCACTCATATAATCAAAAATACAAATAATTACTAATAAACACTCACAGTTTAAAAAATACTACAAAAAAACTTAACGAACTTCGACGCGACACACGTACCGTTATTAACAGTCTCTTTGTAACTTATTTATTTTGTGTTCTTTCTATTATCTGGCCGTATCTTTACGCATATTTTGTTACGACGTATACCGAGAAGAGAATAGATAATACTCGTTATGACTTTAAAAAAAATAGTTGCCTATATTACCGGTTGCCCGAGTTGAGACAGGACTATGGTATCATGGTTGAGTGACCCGAGCGCAGGGCGGTCGACGATCGAGGCCGTGTCTCCGCTCCTTGGTCAGTGGGTGTCGCGTGGTCACGGCGTGATCACTTTCCACTTGGCGCAGATCCTCTCGGGGCACGGGTGCTTCGGGAGGTATCTATGCCGGGTGGCCCGTAGGGAGCCCACTGAGGAATGCCACGAGTGTGGATCCGCCGTGGACACGGCGGAGCACACGCTTGCGGTGTGCCCCAGTTGGGATAGCCAGAGATCTGCCCTAGTGGCCGTATTAGGGTCGACCGACCTGTCTCTGCCCACCGTCGTGAGAGCGATGGTGGAGCGGAGGGAGTGTTGGAGTGCGGTGGCCTCCTTTAGCGACGAGGTGATGTCGCTGAAAGAGGCCGCGGAGCGGCGTCGGGAGGCGGATCCCGCCGCCCACGCCCTCCGTCGTAGGCGTCCGGCGAGAAGGCGTGCGGTCCAGGACCGCCGTCTTCCCCCTTAGCACTAGCCTTTGGGACGGCGGACCGCGGAGGCCGTCGTCCCACGTAGCAAGGCTCCGTAGGTTGTCGGGCGGCGCGCCTTCGCGCTGCCCCATAGGTAGCTCGATCCTTAGGATCAAGGTAGGGGCCCCTCACGGGGAGTCACGGCGGCGTGCGCAGTTTTACTCCATAGTTAACCTGTAGCGTCGCCATTGTGACAGTGCGTAGGATGGCGGGTCGTTTTTAGCCGGTAAGAGTCCGGCATAACCGGGACGTCCGCGGCGTCCCGGTNACAAAAAAAAAAAAAAAAAAGGACTATGGTATCATGTCAACTGGTAGTTGTCAACATGCACAACCTGGTACCCCGCCTACTTGGGCGCTAAGAGGTAGCTTTCATTCATCCACTCTCGCCTGTGGACATCGCTTCCACATAGTTTCCACATAGTTAGAAGTATGTTAAAAATGACCTATTATAAAATACATATGTTGAAGATTATTTAAGCGACAAAGATGTTTGGACTTGATTCCAGTTGCACATGAAAGCAAAACACATTATAAAAAAACTATAGTTAAAGGAGTAACCGTTGAGTTTCTTGCCGGCTTCTTCTCAGCGGAATCAACTTTCCGAACCGTTGGTAGATTTATTACCAACGGACAGACTACTGACGATTCAAAAGGCTTTTTGGCCTACTTGAATAAAGAATATTTTGATGTGATGACGCCACATAAAAATTAAAAACTCTCAGACATTTATGTCAACTGACTACAGACATGAGGTCCTGGGTTCGAGTCCCGGGTCGGCCCAATTCAAAAACCGATATTGAGTTTTTGAATACGATTTTCTCAATATTTGCCTGAAGTTGGGAAGTTGGCGATGTGATTCACCCCCGTGCACGTTAAGCCGTCGGTCCTGCGCCTGATCTCTCTCCGGTCGTGTTGGATTCCCGTCACATCGGACTATGAGAGTGAAGGAATAGAGTGGAGCAGCGTGGTGGGTCTATGCTCTAAAAACCCACGCTCCTTGGAGTGAGGAGGCCTGTGCCCAGCAGTGGGACGTTAATGGGCTGCTACTTACTTACTTTACTATTTATGTCCGTTATATACTTAGCAATCCAATTGCTGTGCCTCAATTCGAGCACATTAAAAAGTAACAGTGTGAAGATAGTTTTAGACTAGATATCCGATTGATTTGACATTTGCAATCCAGTTACTCGTTACCCAATAAACGCCTTTTCTCATATTCCTACGGTATCGGAAACTATTCGGATGGCATGTCAAGGAACATTACAATATTCAAATTTTTAAAGCTCCATATCAGGGTGCTTTTGTATGCCGGGTTTTCAAATTTGTATTCTGACCGCTGTTTTGATGTTTTTGCGGACATCTCATTTTACAATATTAATATATATTTTCAAATAAGTTGCTGGTTTAATACTTGTGGTTTGTTTTATATAAACATTACAGATATGTACGAGATAACAATTCTATTTTGCAATTGTGACATAGAAGGTTGCAAATGAATATATCCTGTGGTCGACCCTGGTTGAGACTTCATTGTGTGGCGCTATAAAAACCATGTTTAAGCAAACATCTTATTATTATGTGAATAGGTTTATAAATTTCATATACTTTATATATACACAAACTCCCAATAACTGTGTGTTTAACCTCAACCTCAACCTTGGATGATGTCCAAAACTAATTTTGTTCCGGCTTAATATATAAGATATGTTTAATTTTATTTTATAACTAACAGACCCGACAGACTTCGTTCTGTGAAAAAGATTTGGAATGTGGCAGATTTCAGTATAACGAATGATTTTCGAAATGACATTACAACAGTACTAAATATCTATAGATATTACATTTTTGTGACTATTCAATTTAGTCGGGTTCAAAATCATCGATTGAATAGTGTCACTATTCAATCGATTTTGAACTTTGTGCAGCTGTAATAAAGTTCAAAACTTTGGTGTTAGAAATACACCTACATTGCTTAGACAACAGTGAGTATTAGTAATTTATTATGAACTTTATCAGCATTAAAGGTCAAATCGACTCTACATTTTAGTTAGAAAACGACGGGTTCCCCCTGCAATTATTAGAAGTTTTCTTGCCGTAAAAACCATCTTTGGACTTCAACGAACATTTAAAAAATGAATTGTCAAAATCGACGTAGGCGTTGTTGAGTTATGCGCTTACCAACACATTTTGCGATTCATTTTTATATTATAGATCAATGTTTTTATTTTGTTAATCGTATGGAGTGTTCGTAAGGTCTTAGATTGTCCGGTCGCGTTTTAATGGCCGCCATAATTTTCCCGCGCTTTTTAACGGAAATAACCGTCACCTGCCTCGCCCCGCACGAATGTTTTTGTGTCAATTGCCCCTTGAGTCGAATAACGCTAAAGTGGCTCGTGAGACTTAAATGCTCATGAAAGACTACCAAATGTTATGATTTTTATGTTTGCTAATAGTTAAACTACAGAATATTATCTTTTGTTAATTAAATTAAGATTATCTAAGACTAATGAGAAAATCTTCATTGAAACATACATTATTTATGAACATTTGTGTATACATCTCAGAAGTGAAACTTCTTTGGCAAAGTAATTTTGAAGTCTTGTTTATATTTATACAAATCTAAAACTTTAGATTTCCGAGTCTTAGAGGCAGGGAAAAAGGAAGATATGTTAGGAAGAATTGAATAAATTTAATTGTCTTTAAAAGTGTTGAAAATTAATACAAATAATTTATTGAAATCTCAATTGACGAGTTGTAAATAAAAAATGCTACGTATATTTTGACAATATCATAAATTATTAATTAAATTTTGTTTTTTAATTTAAAATTTAGGAAAGAAAATTTATAAAATATTTATATTTTTTGAAAAATAGTATGTTAAATGAGTAAATGACGAGTTCCAAATTAAAATGCCTCATATTGTTTGAATTTTTTAAAATATTTAATACAATTATTATTATATTAAAACTACCTGACCTTCACGAATTAACATAACAAACGCCGCAAATCTTAGTGACGCTAATCACGCGTAAAGATAAAAAAGGTAAGTAGCAGCCCATGAACGTCCCTTTAGGGCTGGGTGGCCTCTTCACTCCTGGTATGAACAAGTCATGAGAAGATAGGACAGTTATGTATGCAAGAGGGCCCTAAATATGATGGTAAGCGGCAGGACCGGGAAAAGGTGACCAAAAAAAAGTGCGAATAAACCGCGTGAAAGAGGATATGTGTGTAAGGGGTGTGAATGTAGAAATAACAGGTAATAGAGTGAAGTGGCAAAAGGAAACATGCTGTGTCGACCCCTCGGTGGCTAGTGGGATAAGGGCAAAAAAATGATGAAGTCTTTGTGTATACAATTATATATATATATTGTCTATTGCGGTTAAAGATTAAGCGGAAAGAAATGTTTGTCACCAAAAATCTAAATATATTATATATTCTTCAAGCATAGGAGGCAATTAATATTCAAATCAATACAAGCACCCCAGTCTGGCCTAGGATTTTGCTAATATTAGCAATTAGATAGAGTAAAGTCAACAAAATACTATAATATTTAGAAATATATTTACTCTTAAACTTCTTAAAGTGCAACTTTTTTTAACGTGCCCTTTAATTTGTCTTCAATCGTATGTGACATTAGAGTGAAGGTAAAGTAAAAAGTGCTCGGTAGAGCAGCGAAGATCAATTTGGCATCGCTCAAGTTTCGCATCAGCTGACCGTGAAGTTGCCACTTATTTATCCAAATTTAAAGTTTCACAATGTTTATTACTTGATAAGGTCTTATCCCTTACATTACCCGGCCACGTTTTATTGGCCCGCGCTTTTTAAAGGTTATAACCGTCGCTTGCACCGTTCCTCACGGACATTTTTGCGTCAGGTGCCCCGCGGGTCAAATGACACTGAAGTGACTCTTGGGACTTAAATGCTCATGAAAGACCACCATATATTATAATTTTTATGTTTGCTAATAGTTAAATTATACAATGTTATGTTTATTAAACTAAGCATCACGTCGCGCTAAACTTTTAAAAAGTGAAAAAAGTCTGACATGTATTTGTAGTCTCATATCTTAGAAAATTTAACTTACCTCAGAGGTTTTCATTGTTTTTCACATCATTTTTATAATCAAAAACACAAATAGTCACTAATAAATACCCACAGTTTATAAAACACCACAAAAAACTTAACGACCTTAAACACGATACACGCACCGTTAGTAAAGGTCACTTTGTAACTGATTTACCTTTTGATTTTTCTATTGTCTGTTGTTATCACTGCGCATATTTTGTTAGGAAAATTACCAATAAGCGAAATAGATACAACAAATTGTCTTACAAAGAAACAGATGCTTATATTTTTGATTGCAAGAGACGGGACAGACCTATCGCATCATTCGTTCGTCGCTCGTCGTCGTCACTTCAACCGATGGACCTCCACTGCTGGACATAGGTCTGACGTAATAACGTCCACAAGGTCCGATCGTATGCTGTCTGGCTCCAGCCGCTACCGGCGACCTTCCTGATGTCATCGGTCCACCTTGTGGGGGGTCTCCCTACACTGCCCCGCCCGGTGCGGGGTCGCCACTCCAGCACCTTCGGGCCCCAACGTCCATCGGTCCGTCGGGCTATGTGCCCCGTTCATTGGCACTTCAGGTTCGCGATTTGTAGGGCTATATCGCTGACTTTGGTTCTGCTACGGATCTCCTCATTTCTGATTTGATCGCGTAGAGAAACTCCGAGCATAGCGATCTCCATCGCATCACACGTCATGGAGCCGTAGGTCATCACTAGCAACACGCACTGTTCTAAGAGCTTTGTCTTCAGGCACTGAGGGATATCGGATGAAAATATCTGGCGTAGTTTTCCGAACGCTGCCCAACCGAGTTGATTTCGGCGGTTGATCTTCTTCTCGACATTGGACCTACCTTTCTTTTTTTTCGCTGGGACATACATTTACGGACGGAGTGTTAGAAAGATGTAATTTTGGGTCATTCAACTTTGAGTTCGCCATTTTGGGTCTTAAGCTGCGTCAATCGGCTCTGATCGTCGTATCACGTTATACATCGATAATTATAAGTTGCACACACGAAAAAGTGTCAGGTTTCGCATAAGCCCCGAGCGATAGGGAGGCGCGATCGGTATAAGTGTTCTGCATGTGATGCATCCATAAATTTTCGGCCGATGAGTCCGAATAGAAAAGATAACAGCAGCACACAACCTTCATTCAATTCATAAAAGTATGCAAATTTTCATTTTTGTATGACTTTATCACGAAAATTATCGCTTAAACCGAGTGAAAAATTCACAGATTTTTGTTTTCTGTGGTAAACAATAATTGTTTGCTTCCCAAACAAATATTTTATGCTGTCGCTACATAAACTGTGTTAATTATACGTCTAGCTTTAACGACGTAGACATGTGGGATCTTTATATTATCGAGCGCGTGTCTATTATCCAGCCATTTATCGACTATTGATCCATTTGCCTTTGTCTTATGAAATATGAGCGCTTAACGGACATATTTTGCATGTGTTTTGATGTGAAACCCCGGACATAAGGCATGGTAATGTTTTATGTTGCCTATTTAATCGAGGGAAAGTAATACTTATTAAACGATTTGTCTGGCGTATACAGTAAGACCGCATAATATATCTACATACTTTATTTGTTGTGCTCAATGGGGTTCGTGTCTGGGCTTCTGGCTGGCCAGTCCATAACTGTGATGTTCACACCCGAAGATATTCCCTGACGATGCCGGCCGTATGGGCTCTTGCATTATCATGCATAAAAAGGAAATTTGGGCCCACATAGTCCGCGTATGGCATCACGTGAGGTTCTAAGCACTCACGAATGTACCTTTCAGCATTTAATGTTGGCAGCCGTGGTCCCGTAACAATCTCAAGTTGAGTTTTACCGCTCGCGGATATACCGCCCCAGATAGTCAATGAGCCACAGCCATAAGCAACCCTCTCTTCAAAGCAGCATTGTGCAAAACGCTGCCCCTTACGTCGGTAGACCTTCTTCCTTCCATCATTGCCATGTATCACAATTTTAGACCCATCAGAAAAGAGTACACGGGTCCAATGCTGCTGAGTCCAATTTAAATGAGTGCGCGCGAAATGAAGGCGCGCTGTTCGATGGGCTCGCGTTAGTTTGGGGCCATTAGCTGGCTTGTGTGGTACCATATCGCGTTCTTTTAACCTTCTCCGAAC
>JACTOM010000667.1:1560108-1596056 GCA_015832385.1 Elymnias hypermnestra
GCTCCGCCGCACTATCACAGGGACGTACGAGCTTACCTGGATCAAAATTTGTCGGGCCATTGGATAGGACGCAGGGGGCCAATCGAGTTTCCAGCACGCTCTCCAGACCTTACACCACTGGATTTCTTCTTGTGGGGCACAGTAAAAGATGAGGTGTACAAACGTAAACCACGTAACCTAGACATTCTTTGGAATGAGATTCAAGCAGTGTGTAGAGAAATCTCATTGGACGTTTTGATACGATGTACAGAATCTGTGGTGACTCGTACTCAGAATTGTATTGATGCTGCAGGTCACCAATTTGAACAGTATTAACATTTGTTATTTATGTTTCATTTACATTGGACTTTCAGCTTTCTATTTTCCTAAAATTTAACTTTGTAGATCGGTAAATAAATTTTCTATGGAAGTTCAAAGTGTGTATACATTTTTTTGAAGCACCCGGTATTAAAGAGGAATAATCATGTGATATATTGTTTTGTTATATCTCTAAGGGATTAGGCAGCGTTTTCGATGAAAGTTCCCAGGAGTATTGATTTTTTCCGACACTACTATCAGCATATTTACACAAAAGTTTGACTAATGATAAACAGAAACCTTTCTGGAAAATCATTTTAACTGTTAGTGATAAGCTTGAGAAAACGCTGGGTGTGGAATTCACTGAAAGCAGCAGAACCCTCAACATCGTTGAGTAGAGATCGCATACACAATCCCTGCTGGTACCTTGAATGTAGTCGCCTCATCTCGATCGTTTATGGAGGAGGAAGAAGAAGCAAACTATGCTCAACAATGAGAGGTTCCCTCTAATCAGCGACACCAAGACGTGTCGCTGATGTCCCCATGCGGAACACACTGCCATTGTGTGATGCGCTGAATCTTTGGCATCACACTCATGGCAGACGGCCGATTCCTCACAACCGACAATATGATGCAGGTATTTACCAAAACAATTGTGTCCGGTTAATAACTGCACCGGTCTGTAATAGAACGATCCATGCCCTCTACCTAACCATTTCTCCAGGTACGAACGGATCGCCTCCACAATGGCTACACCCGCATTTGGGGATCCGAGATCTACCTTCTTACTAAACGATGAGCAAAGGCCTTATCCGAAAGGACCCTCTGAGCCTTGCCACTATCGGCTACCCCTCCTCTAGTTCTTGCAGCCACCCCATAATAAAATAGGATGGGATGAGTTTGTTCTCTCTCGGGTACGTCTTAACTTGCATTGAGGCTTACGGGCCTCGGGGCTTTTGTCCCATTACCCGGGCTAAGCCTCGAGCATCGCGCGGATGCTCGGTAATTTATTTTTGCATTTATTTTTGCCCGTAGTGGCAATCGGGCCCATCCAGGTCTAGTCTAGTGAGGACAATCCGAGTGTAGCTACTGCCGGTGCTTCATCTGTGCCGTCATCACCCACGTCTGCTGGTAGGGACAGCAGAAGCTCACGAGGTAAGGTGCGCCCAGTGTTTGCCACTCTAGGATGGTGGCTGGCAATCCCATGGAGGTGTGTGTGCGGGGTGTTATCGGCTAGGCCGAACATCCTCCTTGCCAGCTGGCGGACAAACACCTCCACGGTGAGCGTCCTGGTGTCGCGGTGTTTTACGTCATTCCTGACGTACCTCGGAGCTCCTACTATCATACGTAGGCTCTTGTTCTGCTGGATCTGCAGCCTTCGCCTTTGGTACCCTGAGCAGAAGGAGTACCAGGCAGGGGCTGCATATGTCAGTCTGGAGCGGACGTAGGCTCCGTACACCTTCAGCTTCGCTTTTGTTGGGAGACTTGAGGTAAAGAGTGGCCAAAGCATCGACCGGGCCGCCGCAGCCTGGCCCACGGCGTGAGTCACCATGTCTGCCAGGCGCAGCCCGCGGTCAATGCGGCACCCCAAGTAGCGTACTGTGGTCTGCCACTCCACGTCCTGCCCCCTGATGTTTAGCTGACACTGCGGCGTGTGGCGGCCGAACATGATGGCCGATGTCTTGCCGACGTTAACCGACATCTTCCACTTGTCTAGCCAATCCGGCAACAGATGAGTTTGTTATGCGTTGTTATCAGAGCAGGGCGTGAAACAGCTCTTGAATTTGTTTTGAGTGTCCTAAGGTTAGACAACAGGAGTCTCATGTGAAAGGATCAATTTAGACCAGCTTAGCCATCCCTCGAAATGGATGTCCCAAAATCATTAATAGATAAAATCATCTCGGTTACATGAGAAATCTCGATTTAAAAATGCTAGAAAAACTTACTTGAAAGTTTTTAACTAGCTGATGGTCATAAAGATGGTCAAATGCGTCTATTTTTGATGTCTTTAAAGCATAGCATAAGCATCTTTGTTAGATCTATTTCATAAACTACGAACAAATATAAGTTTGTCCTAATATTTGAGATCACGTGCCGTTATCAAAAGTTTTTCCTACAAACCCTTCGATAAAGGATCATGGCGCGTAGCTGGTAACATAACGGAAGTTATTCCATCTTGGCTTGAGAAATGAATGCCAAATGAGAAAAGTTTTTTCCCTTCCTCTCCACAATTTGATCACAGTTACTGCTGTTTACCTCCTGTTGAATTATTTCCAACAATTGTTTCCTGCGTAACGTTTTATTTTATCTTCCGGGCTTGAGGTGATGCGGACGTTTGAATTTCTTAATAGGGTTTGATGAAATTAAGATTTTAGGTTAATTATTTATTTTAATGTTGCAGCTTAATTTTTTTAGGGGTCAAATTATTCGGTTATAGTTCTTGAGATCCTAGTTTCGTGTGCCAGGTCGTGTAATCGATATCTTTCTTTATTTCTGAAATGTGTGCGTTTTACTGTAATCCCATTTGCATTAATAGCAGTTTAAGGAAAGCGCGTTAATGTGGTAAGAGGTAATTTATCTCTTTTAGTTTCTATAGCACATCGTATTTAATCCCAAATGTTTTGTTTGATGGCACAACTTTGATGGTTTTTTTTATTGCTGACAGTTTAGCGCTCGACCGTGATCTCATCTGATAGTAAGTGATGATACAGACTAAGATGGAAGGGCGCTAATCTGTTAAGAGGCGATATACCCATTACGGTTTCTACACAGCATCGAACCAGAACACAAATATCTTTGTTTGGCGGTACGTTTTTGCTGGTAGGGTAGTAACTAGCTACGACCGAAGCCTACCACCAGTCCAGGCTCAGACAAATTAGAAAATACGATTTCCTAAATTCGTCCTACCGGGCATCGGGACCGGGGACCTCCGGTAGCAAAGCGAATACTCACACCACTGCGCCAGCGAGGCCGTCAAAGTAAAAGAGGTAAAGTGTTAATGAACCATAACCAAAGCACTACTAAGGGAAATACGTAAATATCAGCTCATTAACATCCAATTGCTAGTCGCAGACCTCGTCACTAATAGGAGGTTTTTAGAGCATAGACCCATCACGCTGCTCCACTGCGGGTTGCCAGGAATAGTACACAAGTGCACTCTCTATTCCTTCACTCTCATAGTCAGATGTGACGGGAATCCGATAAATACAACTAATATGTTTAAAAGGCGGTCTTATCACGGCGTGACAATTTCAACTAGTTAGCCTTTCGGTTTAAAAAAAGCTGTAAGTATCAAAGTAGATGAGCTATAGAACTTTACATACAAATATCTAATTACATATACAACGCAATAAATATGGACGTTACATAATATTATACATAAAACTGAGATATATCTATAAATAATTGTATAATCCTATAAATTTTTTATACTTTCCTCGTATTCCTTTACTTCTCTTTTACTCTTGTATAAAAACCTTTCTGTGTAGTAACTATTAAGAGGTAAATATCCCTATTTGTGAATGTATACGTTTACCTTTCACTTAATATCAGCCGATATATTACGATTTATCTCTTAGGTTGTCCAGCTGTGTTTTGTTGTTGAACCCGTAATATGTCCGCGCTTTTTAACGGAAATAGCCATCACTTGCCCTGAACCGCACAGACGTTTTTGCGTCCATTGCTTCACAGGTCGAATGAAGTCGCTCTTCGGACTTAAATGTTTATGAAATACTACCAAATGTTATGATTTACATGTTTGCTAATAGTTAAACTATACAGTGTTATTTTATGTTTATTAAATTAAAACTCTGGTATAGCGTAATATTGTGCTAAACTTTGAGATAGTGAAAAAAGCCCGACTTGTATTTATAGGCTCATATTTTAAAAATTTTAATTTACCTTAAGGGTTTTCATTGTTATTCACATCAATTATATAATGAAAAATATAGATATTTACTAATATACACTTACAGTTTATAAAATACCCAAAAAAAAACGACCTTTGATGCGACACGTGCACCGTTAGTAACGATCACATTGTTACTGATTTAGTTTTTGTTTTTTCTATTGTCTATATCGCTACGCATATTTTAATACGACATATAGCGGGAAGAAAAATGGATAATTCACATTATGACTTAAAATGAAAGAAATGCTTATATTTCTGATTTCCCTAATTGAGTCAATTTGATCTATAGTATTATGTCAATCGGTAGTTGACAATGGCGTTAAATACGAGCAAATCCTTCGTTTGGTGTATTATTGGGTCGTATTTAGTTATAAGTTAAAAATATACCGCTTTTAAAGTGCGTTCAAATCCAACAAGTAATGTATTAAAAATACAACGTAAATATAATTTTATAAGCAGCTTTTTTAATATCAGAAAGGCATTAGAATTTTCCTACACCGTCGATGAAATTAATTTGAATGGGAATCTTTTGAAATTGCTATTTATTTGAGATTATATTCTGTAATAAAATAATGCGGCGACTCATTGCGAACCCCGATCTGCTGGGGAGTCACTAATTTGCTTTTTATTATTATTGAAATTGTTGGCTATAAATTATTGCTTTGATGTCGGGGTATGACCTTATCTTTTGAAATAGCAATGAGTAAAGATTTTTTAATCTTAAAAACGTTTATATATATTCACAGTCTAAAAAATTGTACATTTTATTTAAAAAAAAAGATCGTTAAGTATAAGTTCTGCTTTCAACTAAGGTATATAAATATCAAATAGATGACTTGGAGTAGGTTTAAGTTCTAAATTTAAGTGTACGTAGATGTAATTACTCAGGCAAGCTATTATATGTTAATATATTTATACTAACTGTTCACCCGCGTAATTAATTATCCCGAGGAGATATGGTTTAATTCGTTATGTATCGGATCGAATTGTCAACATAAACAATGTCGTAAAAATGTTAAAAACCAGTTCATCCGTTTAGGAGGGTAACAGTGATTTACACAAGCACATAAGAATTATATTTAAATATATATGAGTCGGAATCAAATAGCTTCCGGAACGCCGGTGCCATCTATTAGTGCTGGACAGAGTCAATAAGTCACTGGCTGGTGGCATTCTCGACAAATCTTAAGTAACAGTCTGCCAGAGCGGTCGACTATTGAAACTGTCGCGTGTTCTAACTATTACTGTTAATGTATTTGTGTAATTAGGTATTGGAAACATTGAATGCTTGGTCATTATAAATGGTAAAGGTAAGTAGGAGCCCATTAACGTTCCACTCCTGGGCATAAGCCTTCTCACTCATATGAGAGAGGGTTATTAGAGTATAGACCCACCAAGCTGCTCCACTGCGGATTAGCAGGCATAGTACACAAGTGCACTCTCTATTCCTTCACTCTCATAGTCCAATGTGACGATAATCCGACACGATTGGAGACAGATCAGGCGCTTGACCGACGGCTTAACGTGCTTTCTGAGGCACAGGGGTGGTTCAAACCGCCAATTTTTTCCCATCTCCGGGCAAATATTGAGAAAATCTTAGTAGAAAACTCAATATCGATATGGAGTTGGCCGGACCCGGGACTCGAACCCAGGGCCTCATGTCTGGAGTCGAACATGCTAACCACTAGACCAATGAGGCAGTCAGTATTGTTCATTATAATCTGAGTTAATTATTGAAGTTTTTGATTGCACCAACATTACCCACGACACCCACAGTTTGGTTGTTGAATTATGGACCCCACTAATGACAATGTCAACGGAAAACTATGCTTTTTCTCTGACGCAACCACACTTCTGAAAATCAAATCATTTGTTTGTTAACATGTATACAGGTGACAGCAAGGTATGCTGAGAGTACGGGGGCCCGTTCAGCCCAAACTGCGAGCCGATGCCATGTTTTCAGGTATTATAAATGTTTCTATAAATGCAGGAGCATTCGAAATATGTAACAACTCCTTACATGATTTAAGAATTAAATTAAAAAAAACTGCTCACGAAATTGGAAAACGATAACTACGAGAGCTTTTCGGCTGAATCGAATTTCAATTTAGAGAACAGATTTCCCCACATTCCCACGTGATCCAGAATAACGCAGGTAGATCAAAAACTACGTAATAGTTTACTACAGGGAACAGCTCAGAATATATAACGAAGCAAATAAATCAAAAACAAAACGTCAAAGTAAATGGAATACAAAATGAGAAATATTAAAACTTTTTAAACAAAGCGAGCTTAACTTTATGCGACAAGACACATTCAAAGATATGGGACTTCAACTTCGCTTAGTCCTCAGAGAGATCCCTGTGTTCAGATAAATTATTCCGACATCTATATACCTACAAAGCAGCCGCGGGAAGGGATAACGTGAGGTGAAGGTGCGATGCGGGCCCTGGAGAGGAAATACTTCATGGCTTAATCAATATTAGTGTAGGGTTTCCTTTGTGTGATAAATAATAACAATTCGTATCGTATTTCTCAGTGATCCTATCAATAAACTTGTGATAAACACAAGTATTACTTATAGTAAATTTAACGTTCTCACACAAAAACGACTAGAGTGACTTAGACTGTATTATTATAAGTTACTTACCCTATCTGATCGTAGAAAGTTGCTGGATCTATGTTTCTTACACAAACTGATAAATGAGACTATTGACTCACCGACTTTACTGAACAAAATAGCTGTGAGGATCCCTAGGCCGAACAGTAGGGTAAAAAACTACATGCCATTAATATCCAGGACCTGTAAAAAAATCTAGGTGTTTCAGCGCCTATCAACAGAATGATAAATACCTATAATGATATTAATAAAGTCATTAATATCGACATTTTTGAGGACAGCTTTATCAAATTAAAAAAAATTAAGGACTACTTTTTGGCCCAGTACTTGGTAGCATAAATTTAGCTATTTGCTAGTTTGTCTAATTTCTAATTGATGTTTGTCTTTATTATGTATTTTTTTTCCTTCTTTTGATTTTGTAGTTTGTTTAAATAATTAACTGTAAGAATTAGCATGCTGTGACTACCTATAAGTAGGTATAGAATTTTAACTAGTATTTAAGATCTTGTTGTTATATCAATATATAATTGTAACCTGTTGGTGTCCTAATAAAAAAATAAAAAAAATTGTCACCGTTAGAAAGCTGTTTATTCACTGAGCGATATAGGCTATGTTAATTTCTCAAAAAACATAGGAATCCAAACCCAAAAGCTATCGTCGGATGTACTTGGGAAGCTATTAAAGATAGAACAAAAAATTATATTAAAAAGGTTTAATAAAATGGGCGACCATCGTCGTCATCGTCGTCGCTTCAACCGATGGACGTTCACTGCTGGACGTAGGTCTCACGTAATGTCGTCCACAAGGCCCGATCTTGCGCCGCCTGGCTTCAGCGGCTACCGGCGACCCTCTTTATATCATCGGTCCGCCTTGTGGGAGGTCTGCCTACACTACGCCGTTCGGTGCGGGTTGGCCACTCCTGCACTTTCGGCTACCAACGTCCATCGGTCCTTCGGACTATGTGCCCCACCCATTGCCACTTCATCTTCGCGATTCGCAGGACTATGTCGGTGACTCTGGTTCTACTACGGATCTCTTCATTTCTGATTCGATCACGTAGAGAAACTCATAGCATAGCCCTCTCCATCGCGCGCTGAGTGACTCTGAGCCTCCACATGAGGCCCATAGTCAGCGACCACGTATCAGAACCGTATGTCATCACTGGCAACACGTACTGTTTGAAGACGTCGGTCTTCAGGCACTGAGGGTTACCGGAAAAAAATATCCAGCGTAGTTTCCCGAACGCAGCCCAACCGAGTTGAATTCGGCGATTGATGTCCTTCTCGAAATTGGACCTACCTAGCTGGACTATATGTCCCAGGTATGTGTACTCGTCAACAATTTCGAGGGCTGAGTTCTCAACGATGACTGGGTGAGGCGGTACATGGATATTAGAAGTGATTTTCGTCTTATCCATGGCCATTTTCAGGCCCACCTGTTGAGAAACTTTGCTGAGGTCATCAAGCATTGTATTGAGATCTTCGAGAGTCTCTGCCATAATGACTACGTCATCGGCAAACCGTAGATGAGTGATGTACTCGCCGTTGATGGGCGATCATAATCAAACCATATTATTCATACCTCTGTATCAATCCCTTTATTTATTAAAGAACATTTCAATATCTGTAAAATACTTTTTAAGTTATTCAAATCGGACATTCCGTTCAAAGGATATAACGAATTTAAAAATGTTAATCTAAAGAAAATTGCAGCAAGCATAAGTGGCCCTGCGACTGGTGAGTTAGCTCATATTCCAAGGATACCAATGATACCCACCGATATAACAATTCTGTTTTTATTTTCATCCAGTTAAAATACTTTCAATACCTGTAGAGTATTTTTTAATTTGCCAATGTCTGACATTCTACGTAAATGCCGTTGCGAATTTAAAAGTATATTAGTGCGATATATATATCCGTTTTAAAGTAAAATCTGTATATTGATTAAATTATGAATGTGTGTATCTAATAATCTGAATAGCAGTAATTAGAAACTAATTGAAAATAAACTTTTACATTAACGAAAATAATTCTGTAGTGACGTGACACACACACGTTATAACATTTGATTTAGATTGACATTGACAAGTGTTAACGAGCTATTTAATTTAATAGGATAAGGATTAATATGGAGGTGTGAATAATATAGTTGATATGAGATTTTAATACCAGTTAAAATATTAAGATTGTTTAAGTAGCCCGGCTAGCTCAGTCGGTAGAGCATGAGACTCTTAATCTCAGGGTCGTGGGTTCGGGCCCCACGTTGGGCGCCACTGTTATGTCTCGTAATTTCGGGTTTGTTATAAGGACATTCGAATTAATGAACACAGTAAGTTGGACAACATATTTATTCATGCTTCATGCAGTTGAGCGCCAGGAGGGTTTTGTTAAGATGGTACGACAGGCACCCTACCATGCCGGAGAAAGCTAGCCCAGGGGAATTCAGGGGTTTAACATGGGTGCTAATAGTGTAGCTTTTCTTTAACTTGTCCCGTGACCGGAAAGGCGTTTCGTAAGGCTATTAACAAAGAGAATGCACTCGTTATTTGCAAAGACCTAAGGGATGTACATGTAACGGCTGCACTATACACTCCTATGTCTAACACTTACCCCTTCCGCACGCCCTCACTTAACTTAGCACAATACTTTTAAAATAAACTAAAATGAATTCAACATCAAAATAAAAATCCAAAGTTGCTGTTCACACATGCGGTCAAATAAGTTTCGATAAGTTGTACTTGACCGACCGTTTGTACTGAAGGTCACTCGACAAGTGCTTCAACATTTAAATATGACGTTAAATGTCAGCTGAAAGTATTAATAACTCAATTCCAAAATAAATTTCGAAAATACTATATTATAAATCTTTCTAGATATAACCCGGATTCGAACCTGCGACGATCTGTGGTCATTGCAATTGACATAATTGCTCGCGCGCTGAGCTATGAGTAGCTACTTAAACAATCTTAATATTTTAACTGCTATTAAAATCTCATATCAAANTTTTGATGTTGAATTCATTTTAGTTTATTTTAAAAGTATTGTGCTAAGTTAAGTGAGGGCGTGCGGAAGGGGTAAGTGTTAGACATAGGAGTGTATAGTGCAGCCGTTACATGTACATCCCTTAGGTCTTTGCAAATAACGAGTGCATTCTCTTTGTTAATAGCCTTACGAAACGCCTTTCCGGTCACGGGACAAGTTAAAGAAAAGCTACACTATTAGCACCCATGTTAAACCCCTGAATTCCCCTGGGCTAGCTTTCTCCGGCATGGTAGGGTGCCTGTCGTACCATCTTAACAAAACCCTCCTGGCGCTCAACTGCATGAAGCATGAATAAATATGTTGTCCAACTTACTGTGTTCATTAATTCGAATGTCCTTATAACAAACCCGAAATTACGAGACATAACATAGTTTGATAACTTTTAAAATGCAAAAATGTAGTTATAGTGGCATAACTACAGTAGTTGGACACGTGGTACCACAGACTTTTTTGTAGAGATTAATACGTTCTATGATATTGTAGAATGTTTTTTTGTTCGATCATCAATAGTTTCCCCAGCATATGCGATAACAGTTTTTTTTTGTGACCAATTTTTTCACGCCTTGGGTTACATTAATGCATTTTTATTAGGGATCCCTATTTGTTTTGAAAAGTAATATATGTCCAGTAGTTTTTGTGTGAAAACGTTACAAACATACATAGATACAAAAATACAAATGTTTCCTCTTTATAATATTAGTTAAAATTGACAATTTTAACAAGCCATGTACACAGAGAATGTGAACTTACTGCGAATTTAAAATTGGGATTTGATGAGACATTTAAAGATGGTGTCACAAATTTGCATTATCCTTGGAGGTATACCCGAGTTGAGGATAAATTATTCTGACATTTACACAAACCTAGAAACTACTTTAGAAGGTAAATATATCTGCTTTGTAGTACCCCTTAGAGACGTTACTAATACCTCAAAGTTAAACTAGAAAGAAGAAATAATTCATAAGTCTATTGAGTTGCCCAAAATTGTTTTTTACGGTGTGCTACACCCTCGTGCCTCGGAGAGTACGTTAAGCCGTCGTTTCTGAGCTCGATCTCTCTCCAATTGTGGCTGGTTGCCAACACGTCGAACTATAACAGTGAAGGAATAGAGAGTGAACTCGTCTTGGCGCATGCACTTATACACAATACCTGCACTGGAGTAGTTTGGTGAGTGTATACTCAAAAAATCTCATTTTCCATCAAAAAAAGTGAGACGTTAATGGGCTTCTACTTAATATACCTTTACGCTAAATGTATACATATTAACAGCCCATATGTATAAAGAGTTAACTTGCAAGTATCATGATTATAGCATTGCGCACCATACTCTGGCAGAGTATCCAGCGTGGGCAACCCAGTAGCATATCTTGTTGTCGTTGGCTAGAGGAAATTTTTCACTGGAGAGCATAATTGAGTTAATGCTTGCCAGTGACTGCCTCATTGGTCTAGTGGTTAGCATGTTCGACTACAGACGTGAGGTCCTGGGTTCGAGTCCCGGGTGGGGCCAATTCAAAATCGATATTGAGTTTTCTATTAAGATTTTCTCAATATTTGCCCGAAGTTGCACGTTAAGCCGTCGGTCCTGCGCCTGACCCCTCTCTAGTCGTGTTGGATTCCCGTCACGTCGAAAGAATAGAGAGTGCACTTGTGTACTATGCCTGCCAATCCGCAGTGGTGCAGCGTAGTGGGTCTATGCCCTTAAAACCCTCGCTCCTCGGAGTGAGGAGGCCTGTGCCCAGCAGTGGGACGTTAATGGGCTGCTACTTTCTTACGGAGGTCGGTGGTTTTCTTTTGCGAGACTGCCATCCCGCTGAAGAAGGCAAGCGACTAAAGCCCTCCATCCCCGTCGGAAGAATCTGGATGGCAAAAGTCGCACGTCTGCGCCTTCAGCCTGTTGATTGGTAGGTCCTCATAGTCAGTGTCATCCGGATCACTAGAGTGGAATGCGGTTACGGAACCTCTAGTGAGGATGAGGAGAAATCCGCTGGGTTTTAGTGGATATTCTGTCATCTGCGAGTCCCACACTCCCTATTGAAGAAATTCTTTCATCGGTGTGCATAAAGGCATTTCCTAGCGCAAAATAAACAAATCGCCATTTCTCCACCTAGATCATCATTTATTAAAAATCATATAGCTATTAGAACATGACTCTTAACTCATATCACTTGTACAAAAGTAGATTTTATACTTGATACATTTTGCGTTTTTTTCGCTTCGGAAGCAGAGAATCTGGGTTCAAATCTTTAAGGCTTCGGTATTTAATTAAATAATTGTTAATTGGAAATTACAAATAGATACAAAAATTTTATTTACGTGTATAGAGTTGTGGAATACCTCAGCGAAGTTGATTTGCACATTTTAAACAAAACATGCAAAATGGGATGTGATAAGACATCCAAAGATGCGGTTTCAACTTTGCATACTCCTTGGGGAGTTACCCGAGTTTAAGATAAATTATTCTGACATTTACACAAACACGTCAGCTACTGTGAAAAGGGACGTATTTGAGGTGAAGGTGACACGCGGGCGTTGAACGGGAAATGGCATGAGCTATATCCCGTTCAAGGCTCTTATGTAATCGATATTTTTAATTTAATTATGGTATTGTATGGTAAGTCAATAACCGGTTATTAGATTTGCTTATTTCTCAACATCAAAGCAGGAGAAAGTACCTCGTAGGAAGACTTTATTTACGACAGTAAATCTTTTGCTAACGGTTCGCGAGTTATTTGACTTTTTAACAGACTTCAAATTAATAAAAATTGTAACAAAAAAAGAAACTCCTTCAAAACAGACTTACAAATATATTAATATGCTCTAAAAAGTAAGAAATAATTGCGTATTCTTTTATAGTGTTCTTCGTATTCTTATATTCGGAGNTCTGCCTACCCCTATGGGAATGAGGCGTGATGTTATGTATGTATGTATGTAGAAAGTTCCTCGTAGCAAGACTTTATTTACGACACTAAGTCATTTGCTAAGGGTTCGCAAGTTATTTGACTTTTTGAGGGACTTCAAAAAAAGGAGGAGGTATCAATTCGTCTGTATTTTTTTTTCATGTTTGTTATCTCATATCTCCCGAATGGGTGGACTAACCTTGATGATTTTTTTTTAAATGAAAGGTGGTACTCGTCATAGGGTTCCTTAATTTAAAATCCAGTTCTGATGATGGCATCCATGAGAAAACCGGATAAGTGTTAAATTTGCATTAGGCATGTGCGCGACAAATAGACAAATAACTCAAAATCACGCCAAGCGATTTTGATGATTCCTTTTTTATTGGAATGGATATACTTCAAGGGTTATTTTGTGATATTTTGGTTAGGTTCTGATGATGGAATCCATGACAAAGTGACGGAACTCTTCAATTCTTAGGTGCAAATGAACGATACTCGACATAATCTTCTATAGGCTATCCAGATATTTGATATGCTTACCGCAACTTCGGTATGGTCAAGTGCTTGTCGTAGTTAAATATGAAGATCAATGTATCTCCACAACTAAAAATAAAAAAATTTAACAAAAAAAAAAAGAACCGCCTTTAAAACGAACTTACAAATATATTAATTTGCTCTAAAAAGTAAGAAATAATTGCATATTCTTTTATAGTGTTCTTCGTATTCTTATATTTGGAGTCGGTGTCAGCCGAGGTGCCTATCTATATAGCTATAGGTGGGAGAGACGCGGGAGCTGCTAAGTGGACACGCGGGGAACACCTACCTTGGCTGACGCCGACTCCGATTATAAGAACACGAAGAACACTATAAAAGAATACGCAATTATTTCTTACTTTTTAGAGCATATTAATATATTTGTAAGTTTGTTTTGAAGGCGTTTCTTTATTTGGTAAAATTTTTATTTATGTTTGATGATTATTAGATCATACTCTCTCTGTATATAAAGTTAAAAATTAAATAATATATTTGTAACTTTTACAGTTTAGTTTTTAATTATTTCATATAGATCGTATTCAGATAAAAGTATAGTATAGGAGAGGCCCGTTTGTTTTACGTAATAATAGAATGATTTATTAAATATATATATACATTTTTTAGATTCATAATTGTTAATGAAAGATGATTATTTATAATAGAATAGAATAAATATAATATTTATGTATTAATAAAAAACAGACCACGGAACGTTTACTCGTTGCTTAGCGAATTGTGCCTCATTGGTCTAGTGGTTAGCATGTTAGACTACAGACATATGGGGTCCTAGGTTCGAGTACCGGGTCGAGCCAATTCGAAAATCAATATTGAGTTTTCTATTAAGATTTTCTCAATATTTTCCAGAAGTTGGAAAGTTAGTGGTGTGATCCACCCCCGTGCCTTGGAGAGCACGTTAAGTCATCAGTCCTGCACCTGATCTCTCTCTGATCGTGTAGGATTACCGTCACATCGGAGTATGAGAGTGAAGGAATAGAGAGTGCACTTGTGTACTATGCCTGCCAAAAAACCATCTCTCGTAGGAATGAGGGGGCCTGTGCTCAGCAGTGGGACGTTAATGAGCTGCTACTTCTTTTTTACTTAGGGGCTAACGATATACGTTATCTTATCTTTATTTATGACTAGCAATGTGGCATCTTGTGGCAGTGGAAATGCCCTTGACGTGACACACACACACCGTTAGTAGCGGTTACTTTGTAACCTATTTATTTTTGTTTTTTCTATTACCAGTTACCAAAAAACGAAATAGATGGTATGGTTATGAAAATAAATGTGTCTTTCTCAGGAAAAATCGATATTTGACTTTTGTAGAGCATTATAGGTGCGATGCTTTTCATTGAGAGAATGTGGGTGGAAGTGGCCATTTTCTGTGAGACATAGTCTGGCTAAAGGTAACCCACGGGCAAGAGAGGAATAATAAATGCTCTCTCTTACCGCCGAAGGAGGCGGACTGTCGGACTGCTAACTCATCCGGAACACCAGGGTAAAATGCGAAATTTGAACTCCTGAAAAAAGAGATGCTTATATTTCTGATTGTACGAGTTGAGACAGAACTATCGCATCATGTCAACTAGTAGTTGACGCTGGCAATCTACAGCAAAACCAGTACTAGTACAGGAGAACCGGTAGTTGACAGGGGCAATCAAAGGCTTATCTAATATGTACGCTATGGCTGTTTAGATTTTTTTCTAACAATTCGACCCAAGACTTCAAAAATGAAGTGAGGGTACAAAACAATTATAAAAATGTAAATATTTAACCAACCCCACCTCCTGTTACAATAAATCCAGGGTTGTCACAAACAGAAAACGCCGCAGGAACATTGTGTAATAATGTATTTATTAATTTCACCCCCGCACCTTATTGCGTGCTCTTTAATGCCACCTTCGGCGTGATTAATGATTGCTGTTCCCTTTATGTAGTTGGTGATTGTTTTTCGATTTCTTAGGAAATGGAGTTGCCATTAATTATTGTTATACACACGAGTGAGGCGTATGCGTAAGCTATAACACAGATTAGGAATTAGAAAGGTCCCATTAGGCTCATAATAAAAAAAATTGGTTGTTTGTAAAGTCGGTTTATGTCCGTCAATTTTACATGAAAATATTGACGAAAACTTATTGTTGTAATAAAGAATGGAATAAGGCCGATCGTTAATATAGATAATTTTCGTTTAACTTTATAAGTAGTCCATTTAGAATCTTATAAGAATATTGTTAGCGGCTATTCCTTTTTTCGCTAAATAACATATAGTTTATTTTTGTTTTAACTTAGAATCGTTTATAATTATAGTTGTTATTGTATACTTTTATTACCCTTCGTATCGTTATGAATTATAGAAATGTAAATGAATAATGCACCAATAGGAGTACATACTTTATTACCAATAAGGAGTGCCCGATAGCACCGTTTGCTTGCCACAGTAGTGTACGTTTGCCAGCCGTAGTTGCGGCATATAAGAGGCCCGGTTTGGCGCGAAGTTGTTGCTGCTAATAAGTCGATCGTATTTATATCCACGTTGGTGACAAGTGGACGGCGGGGCGTTATGCAAGGAGTCTGCTGGCGTTTTATTGGAGCTGTCGAAGGGACTCATATTATTCCTTGTTCCACACTCTCGGCTATGTTGGAACGTGACAATGAATCGTATTTTTTCGTGCGTGTAGCCGACAACCATTGATTTATTAGACTTTATAACACAAAAACTTTATCTCTTATTAATATAAAGCTAATTGATAAATCGTACTATAATTTGAAGGATTATTTAGTTACGGCAAAAAAGCGCAGTATCTAAATGAATTTTAATTATCTAAATAAAATACATTAAATACTATATTTAAATGATAGAGAGAAAAATAAGGACACCCGATTGAGTTTGTCGTAAGCTCTTCTTTGGACAGAGCATGAAGAAAGCCTCATAACTTGGACGGTGGAGGACATTGCTGAACACACACTCGCTGCGTGTTCGCAGTGAGCTGACCAACGAGCAGCACTCGTGGCACTAGTCGGAAACGACCTTTCTCTACCCGTTTTGGTTAATGCCATGGTAGGGAAGTTTGTTGGGAGGCGATGGTCTCCTTCTGTGAAAATGTGATGTCGAAGAAGGAGGTGGCGGAACGTCTCAGAGAGATGGATGGAGACGTTTCCGCCATGCGTAGGAGGAAGCCGGGGCTCAGACGGGCGGCCCATGATCGACGTCTACCCCCTTAGAATTAGCTTGTGGCAACAGGTACGAGGCCTGTTGCCCGAAAGCGAGGGAAGACAAGTGACATGTGGAGTGCTCCGGGCATGCCGTCTGAGCGGAGGAATTTTGTCGGGGAGAGCCTTGTAAGCCACATCGTAGTCAAAAGTGCAGACGTATTTCGATCCCTTGCTTTCACCAGCGAACGTAGGGAGGACCACTGTCAGGTTTTAGCCGGTAAAAGTCCAGCATTACTTGCAACGCCTCCCCTTGGTGTTGCAGGTATCCACGACGATTTCCTGATGTTAAAGAAAAAAGAAACAGTGAAGAAGCTTTACCTAGTGATTACATAAAATAGAAGCAAGTAATGAGACAACTGTTCAATACCAGACACTGTACATATTGTGTTTGTACAGAGGTTTGAAATTGACTAGCGACTTGCAAAGCAACAACTTGTCCGAACAAACAAATAAGAAACATAAGTACAGACAGACTTTGATCGTTATTAGTTCCGATGGCAAACACTGTAGCGTTTCATTGAGCTGAGATATTTTAATGGTTATATATACAGATGGCCTGCTGCCAACTGCCTCATTGGTCTAGTGGTTAGCATGTTCCGCCACAAACATGAGGTCCTGGGTTCGAGTCCCGGGTCGGGCCAATTCAAAAATGGATATTGAGTTTTCTATTAATGTTTTCTCAATATTTTCCCGAAGTTGGTAAGTTGGTGTGATCCACCCCCGTGTCTCGGAGAGCACGTTAAGCCGTCGGTCCTGCGCCTGATCTCTCTCCGGTCGTGTCGGATTCCCGTCGGATTATGAGAGTGAAGGAATAGAGAGTGCTCTTGTGTACTATGCCTGCCAATCCGCAGTGGAGCAGCGTGGTGGGTATATGCTCTGAAAACCCTCGCTCCTCGGAGTGAGGAGGCCTCTGCCCAACAGTGGGATGTTAAAAGGGCTGCTACTTACTTACTTATACAGATGGAAGCTATAAAAAAGTTCGTATTAACTTCCTACTGTTGTGAACACGCCTTATCACTCATGGAAGAGAGGGTTTTAGAGCATACACCCACCACGCTGCTCCACTACATGTTGGTCAGCTAGACATACCTCAATTACTTTTGAGATATACCTTATTACAATGAAGCGGTAATCTGTCTAAACTAATATTATAAATAGGAATGTATGCATATATGTTTGTAATGTTTTTACACAAAAACTACTGGACCGAATTCAAAATTTTTGTATTCGTTAGAAAGCTGCATTTCCACTAAACTACATAGGCTGTATATCTTATTTTAAAAAATTGGGGAGCCCTAATAAAAATGCATTAATATAACTTAAAATGTGAAAAAAATTGTCACAAAATTGATGATAGGACATAAAAATTTTCTACAGTGTTATAGAACGTTTTATTATCTACAAATAAATAAACCAAATTTTTCCCACCTTAGTATTAATCCTTATCCTATTGAATTGTATTTTATTAAATACCGTTTCAGTACCTCTAAAATACTTTTTAAATTATTGAAATCGGTCATTCTGTTCAAAAGATATAACGAATTTAATCTAAAGCCAACAATGTAGTAGTATAGCGATGGCCATTATTCATTTTGTTAACAGTTCTTTACTCACATGTTATCATACACACATACAGACACTTTATGTATTCCGTAATAACTGTTTTTAGTCGTTAGCACAGATCTTCTCAAATATTCAGTACACATATTTGTATATCTGTCCTAAGGTCATTGAAAACTAAGTGAAATAAAACTTATACGCAAAATCATTTATATCACAGCTATCCAGTATTTCATATAATTTAAATGAGTGCCAGAAATGTCTGTCATATGTTATCATAAAAATATTCCACACTTTAGACGTTTTATTTAGCGTCTAAGTGAAAAATAGTGTAGAATAATAAATATAGGAAAGATACGCAAGCGCAAGAATTTACAAAGTGACCCAGTTCAGTCTCACTTACTATTTACGGAGGTTCCTGGCGAATGCCACAGAGCAGGTTGAAATTATTATAATCTAAGATTGTTCAATAGCTTGCATTAATCTGTAATTAACCAAAAATCTTATAAAATTAGCTGACCTGCGCAGCTGCCTCTGCCTTCACTAAAATGTGGGTATTTAACAAATCTTACGGCGCAACAGCTGCTCAGTCATCGCTTTTTAAATCACTAACATCTTCTAAGATATCCAATTTAATAAAATTCTATTAACCGTCTTATTGGTCTAGTGGTCATCATGTTCGACTATAGACATGAGGTCCTGGGTTCGAGTCCCAGGTCGGGCCAATTCAAAAATCAATTTTGAGTTTTCTAGTAAGATTTTCTCTATATTTGCCCGAAGTTGTGAAGTTGGCAGTGTGATCCATCCATTAAGCCGTCGGTCCTGCACCTTATCTCTCTCGGATCGTGTGGGATTCCCGTCACATCGGACAATGAGAGTGAAGGAATAGAGAGTGCACTTGTTTACTATGCCTGCCAATCCACAGTGGAGCAGCATGATGGGTCTATGCTCTAAAAACCCTTGCTCCTCGATGTGAGGAGGCCTGTGCCCAGCAGTAGGACGTGAATTGGCTGCAAATTACTTTTAACGATTTTCCGACTATTTGCTCACACCTTTATCAAATTCAATTTTACATACATAGCATCACGCCTCATTCTCATTGGGTTTGGCAGAGACCACGTCCTTCCACTTGCCACGAACCTTGCATATCTCCTTCGCTTCTTTCATTCTCATTAAACCTTTCATACCAGTTCGACCGATTAGAGTAATGTTGACCTGGCCCTTATTTGAAATATCCTGAATTTGGTCCAGGAACGTTCGCCTTGGTCTTCCTCTTCCAACTTTCCCACTCCCTCTTGACTCATCAACCCTTTTTACCAGTCTCCTTTCATTTATTCTCTCTACGTTCCGAAACCATCTAAGCCACTCAGCTTCAATTCATTGATATTTCTCAATGCTCTCATCTCTACCACATTTATTTTCAATCGTTATTTAAATACTTATAAAGCGAAACTTTTTAAAATCAAATCAAACGTTTCCTCCATCTTTCGCATGTCGTATTACATTATGAAGTGGACATTGTGAAGTGGAATTAAAGTGAGAGGCATTGGGCAGAGCATTTAAGTTAATATAGCGTTGCAAATGACTCGTATCAGCTGTTTCACTTGTATCGTGGTTATATATTTTGCCACTAAAATTCTCAGTCATTTATTTAATTTCAAATTTATGTTTCTTTATCAAGATTAATAGATCAAAATTGTCTTTCACAGCATTACATTAAAATGGATATCTTAGAAGATATCAGATATTTTAAAACGTTTGTCAAAGATATACAATCATATGTTAAACGTTTAAGTTAGCTAGTGAGAGATAAATTAAGTATTATTCAATTAGCTCGCTTCTATCTTAAACTGTATCATCATTTACCATCAGATGAGATAACACGCAATAGAATAAGCTTTTACTTCTTATCCTATATTTCAAAGTAAATTTTGAGTTTTTTATTTGATATCTCTGGATATCTCTACTCTGGGCAAATGAATAAAAAAGGCTTCCTTACCCTATATTTTAAAGTAAATTAAAAGTCATTTATGTGACACCTCTGGATATTTCTACTCTGTGCAAATGTTTCGAAATGACACTATAGTGATATTTAAAATATAACATCATTAGGCATTACTCTATGTACAGGAGTGGTATTTTTCAGGCTCTATGTTTTCTATGCGAGTGAGAATGCCTTTTACAGGTAATGTAATTTGAGTACACACTGTTTAAGGTCGACATATTTGCATATATGTTTTCTAAAATTACTATGTGGTCAGTGTAAAAGGATTGTTTAATTATGTCTCTTCTAATGAAAGCTTTTGTGTAGCGTGTGTCAGAAATAGAGCAATAACCATATTAATTAGTATATTAATAATATGTTCATATATTTTTTTGATTATTAACATTAAATAGGATTTCATAATAAAAGTCAATAACCAAACTAAAATATTATTTATTTCCAGTGAACTCAAACTTTTTAATCAAAGGAAGAATCCGGCAAGAAACTCTTTAGCCTTTTACTCTTTCTTTTATTCATGTTATATTTAATATAAATTATAATAAAATACATCATCTACATCCATTATCATTAAATGTAAAAACTAATGGCACACAATTATCATCATGACATAATAAAAAGACATCAATTTTAATTTACAGTAATACACTTAGCTTTGTATAGTAGAGCAGCCCTTTTTACCGACACAACTAACTTAAAACACAATATCTGGTAACCAATGAGAGTATTTGGCGCCAAATACATTTCTTAATTACCTTATTTATTAAGAATCTACCACTCCCCGTTAGTTTTTAATAGTTACAATTAATATAATTTAAGTAATTCAAATCGTTTATGAAACATTACAACAACACTATCCCAAAATGGCATCATTTACAATGTTTACAAATTCAACATGGGAACGACATTGTGAAGGCCATTCTTTCTAAGAATACGATTTAGTCAAATGACGAACCGTATCCTTTATTTAAAATATAATTTTATTTTATTTTATATAATTATTTTATATATTCTATTACGTGCATTTAAATGGATTAAAACAAATATTTCTATGAAATTATTTATATTATTCATATTAATGCTCATATTATGCTGAAAAGTATCGTCGTCGTCGTCGCTTCAACCGATGGACGTCCACTGCTGGACATAGGTCTCACGTAATGATGTCCACAAGGCCCGATCTTGCGCCGCCTGGCTCCAGCGGCTACCGGCGACCCTCTTTATGTCGTCGGTCCACCTTGTGGGGGGTCTCCCTACACTGCGCCGCCCGGTGCGGGGTCGCCACTCCAGCACCTTCGGGCCCCAACGTCCATCGGTCCGTCGGACTATGTGCCCCGCCCATTGCCACTTCAGGTTCGCGATTCGTAGGGCTATGTCGGTGACTTTGGTTCTGCTACGGATCTCCTCATTTCTGATTTGATCGCGTAGAGAAACTCCGAGCATAGCCCTCTCCATCGCACGCTGAGTGACTCTGAGCTTCCGCATGAGGCCCATAGTCAGCGACCACGTCTCAGAACCGTAGGTCATCACTGGCAACACGCACTGTTCGAAGACTTTGGTCTTCAGGCACTGAGGGATATCGGACGAAAATATCTGGCGTAGTTTCCCGAACGCTGCCCAACCGAGTTGGATTCGGCGGTTGACCTCTTTCTCGAAATTGGACCTACCTAGCTGGACTATGTGTCCCAGGTATGTATACTCGTCAACAATTTCGAGTGTAGAGTTCTCAACGATGACTGGGTGGAGCGGAACATGGATATTGGACATAACTTTCGTCTTATCCATGTTCATTTTTAGGCCCACCTGTCGAGAAGCTCTGCTGAGGTCATCGAGCATTGCATTGAGATCTTCCAGAGTCTCTGCCATAATGACCACGTCGTCGGCAAACCGTAGATGAGTGATGTACTCGCCGTTGATGTTGATGCCCAGTCCGTTCCACTCCATAAGCTTAAACAGGTCCTCCAACGCCGCAGTAAAGAGCTTCGGGGAGATAACATCTCCCTGTCGCACTCCACGCTGCAGTTGGATAGACTCTGTGCTTTGGTCCTGTATACGGACTGACATGGTGGCGTTTTCGTACAAGCACTTCAACACGTGTATGTACCGGTGGTCAATTCGGCATCTCTGTAAAGATCTCAACACGGCCCATGTTTCCACCGAATCGAAGGCTTTCTCATAGTCCACGAACGCCAAGCAAAGTGGCCGATTATACTCCTCGGTCTTCTGTATAATCTGCCGCAGCGTAAAGATGTGGTCTATGGTACTAAAGCCTTTTCGGAATCCGGCTTGTTCGGGAGGCTGGAAGTCGTCAAACTTGCGAGCGAGACGATTCGTAATGACCCTCGAGAACAGTTTATAGACATGACTTAGCAGCGCAATAGGTCTATAGTTCTTCAATAAGGTGTTGTCACCTTTCTTGAAGAACAGAACTACCACGCTCCTATGCCATGCCTTTGGCACCGTGCCTTCCAGGATGACGGAATTGAACATTCGCTGAAGGACTTTAAGAATGGGTTTTCCACCCGCCTTCAGGAGTTCCGCTGTGATTCCGTCATCACCCGGTGCCTTGCCGTTCTTCATCTGTTTGAGAGCCATACTAATCTCGTACAAGCTGACGTCCGGGATATCTTCGGTATAATGCCGGGTCAGTTTGGCACGGGGATCTTTAGCCAAACTATCAATAGGCTTGCAAGTCGATGTGTACAACTGTCCATAGAAACTCTCAACCTCCCTCCGAATCTCAGGTCCAGATGCAATGAGTTCGCCGTTATGGGTCTTCAGCCGCGTCAACTGGCTCTGACCGATAGACAAATCTTTTGCGAACACTTTAGTGCCTTTGTTGCGTGCGATGGTATCTCGTATACGCTCGGCATTAAAGTGTCGCACATCACGCTTTTGCGATTTAGAGATCTGTCTATTGATCTGCCGATATGCGGACGCGTCTGCTGCAGACTGCAAGCTCATTGCATGTCTCTGTTCCATGAGATTAAGAGTATGGTCTGAGAATCTCTTGGTTTTCTTTCTACGGGGTTTATAGAATTTCATCCCAACCGTATGGACAGTTTCCACTAGCCTATTGTTTAGCTCGTCCACGGATTCGCAATCCTCGAGGCAGGCGAAGCGGTTTTGCAGCTCTAGTTGAAAGCTCTCGGGGTTTTGGATATGCGCGCGAGTGGGTCGGAGCGTAGACTTCACCAGTCTGAACCGCTCTCGGTGTACGTTGATATTCAATGTGCCTCTTACCATACGGTGATCGCTCCCAGTTTTCACTTGATTGATCACAGAGACATCATTGAATATGTTCCGTTTCGTAGACATGATGAAGTCAATCTCGTTTCTCGTGGAACCATCAGGACTCAGCCAGGTCCATTTTCGGAGCGGCTGTTTCTTGAAAAAAGAGTTCATCATATAGAGTCCCTCCTTTTCCATGAAATCAGCGAGCATCTGTCCCCTCTGGTTCCGTTGCCCATACCCAAATTGCCCCACTCTCAACTCTGCCCCGCTTCGTTCGCCGAGTTTTGCGTTGAAATCACCCATAACAACGCTGTAGAAGGTCCTAGAGGTATGCATGGCTTTGGAAATGTCCTCATACATAACCTCTACATCATCATCTGGATGCGATGATGTGGGTGCGTAAACCTGGATGACCTTCAACGAATACCGTTTGGTAATTCTGAGTATCAGGTACGCTACCCTGTTGGACACGCTGTTAACTTCTACAACGCTGTTGACGAGAGATTTGTGGACGAGGAACCCGACACCACCTTGGGACTGGTGTTCGCCCTCCCGGTAGTAGAACAAGTTACCGGATTTGAGGATTATCGTGTCCTCCCCCTCTCTACGGACTTCCGACAATCCTATAATATCCCAGTGTAACTTGTTTACTGCTTCTTCCAGTTCGAAGATCTTTTCGTCGGTCCTCAAAGTGCGTGCGTTGTATGTTGCCAGGTCAAGTCGTCGGGGTTGGCAGCGGAATCTCTTCCGGAGATTCTTAGCACCCCCTGCCCCGCCGTTACCGTAACCGCTGCCAGAGCTAGGAATAGCGGGGCTGCCGGGGACTGGGGGCCGTTGCTGCCTTGTTATTATCATATGTGGATTTGCCATAATCACCACGCTTGGCAGGCGGGTTGGTGATCGCAGTGCTGACCTTCTCGCACCGATAACGCTGCTGCCCGTTATCGGTCTGTGGCATTTAGGCCAGCGGAGAATGGATATACCGCCATTTGTCGGTGGGATGTTATAAATAGGAAGTGTCGGTAATTCAAGAAAGGGAGTTACGGGGGGTATTTGGGTTGGGATTAGGACATTACTGCCGCGGAGAGGATAGTGTAGAGCGGTAGTAACAGCTCGAGGTACCCGGGGTCGCTTACCCGCGTGCTTAGTTAGTAACCGGACAGATTATCTGACTAAGCACCCTCTGAAAAGTATATAGTAATGTATTTCTAATAATACGTGTTCTCAGTTAAGAAATGATATTTTACATATTAAATGGCCAAGTCTTTACATCCATATAGTGTTTATTTACATAGAAATACTCTTCGATGTGTAACGAAAAATATAACTTCGTGACAAACTTCCGTCTGGTAACGGAAAGGGAAAGATATACTATTTGCATATCTCCAAGAATATTTTCCTTTTATTGAAATAATTTATATTTTTCAACTTGCAGTTAACTCGAGTTTGTATTAGCGAATTTATTAAATAATGTGTATGTTGAAAGAATGTTTATTAAGAGTAATTAATCATTCATCTTCAAAACATCCTACAAAATTAGGATTTTGTGCTTTACTCTTTTTATGTTTAAAAGATAAATTTTCAATTACTTGATGTATTTTGAGCATTATATTTTATTAATCTATACTAATATTAAAAAGAGGAAAGATTTGTGAATTTATATGTATGTTTGTTTGTTACGTTTTTCACACATAAACTACTGGATTAATTTTAAAATTTTTTTCATCATTAGAAAGCCACAATTCCACTGACTAACATAGTCTATAATACTTTCTTAATATAAATAGGGATCCTTAATAAAAATACATTAATGTAACCCAAGGTGTGAACAAATTGGTCACATAAAATATGTCATCGCGTGCGCTGCGAAAACTTAATTTAAATTAAAGATAGAACAAAAAATGTTTACAATATTATAGAACATGTTAATATCTAGAAAAAAAGTCCGCAATGATATATATAACTGTACTTATGCCACTATAACTACTTATTTGCATTTTAACAGGTAATTAAAGTGCCGACGATTTTCAAACCATATTATTCATACCTCTTTATTAATCCTTATACTATTCAATGATATTTTATTAAAGACCGTTTCGATACCTGTGAAATACTATTTAAATCATTAAAGTCGGACATTCAATTCAAAAGATATAACGAATTTAAAAATGTCAATCTAAAGAAAATAATGTATCCCGAGTCGAACTCCAGAGTGTCAAATATTGTGTATAGGGAAGTTCTTAGATAATGAAGTATTACAAATAAATCTTTTCTTTAATATTATAGAAAAAAGTGTTGCATGTTGAAAGTTTCTTTCATTACTTGTAGAGTATTTTTTATTTACTACGTAAATGATGTTAAGAATTTAAAATGTATTAGTTAGACATATATTTGTTATAAAGTAAAATCTGTATATTGATTGGAATATAAATGTATCGTCGTCCCAACCAATGAGCGTCTACTGCTGGACAAAGGTCTCTTTTAATGAATTACAATGGGCCCGATTTTGCGCCGATAATATCCAGTGGCTGCCAGCGACCTGTCAAATGTCATCGGTCCACCTGATGGAGGGTCTGCCGATGCTGCGTTTTCCGGTGCAAGGCCGCCACTCTTGTACCTTCGGGCCCCAACATCCATCGGTTCTGCGAACTATGTGCCACTTCAGCTTTGCAATTCGGTAAGCTATGTGGGTGACTGTAATTCTCCTACGGGTCTCCTCATTTCTGATTTGATCACGTAGGGTAGCATAGCCCTCTCTATTGCCCGCTGAGTGACTCTGAGTCTTCTTACGAGTCCCATAGTCAGCGGCCATGTATATGTGTACCTAATAATCTGAAAGGAAGTGATTAAAAACTAAGTGAAATAAAACCTTTAAGTTAACGAAAATCAATCTATAGTCCAAATTGGTACTTTCCACTGCCCCGAGATCGGTATATCGGTTATATAATCATCATTCATCAGATTCTAATTGATTTTTATTTATTTACGAAAGATAACTAAAAAAATGTTACATTTACACATTAAACAAAAAAAAAATACATAAATAAACTCATGGTTAATGAAAATTTCAGTAAAAGTTTTCACAGCATGCGTGTAAAATTTTAATTAATGTCAATATTCATAAAATAATGATATTTAATTGATATACTTGTTAAAGACGGCTGAGCGTTGGCCGCCACATGTAGGCTAAGGGACCTTTTTAAGGTATATTATAAGAAATATTTTAGGAATCTACAGTTAATATTTGTTAAGATTTTGAAACAATAGTGCAAACGCTTTCTACGACAGTTAAAGGGATCCATACGTAGAAAGGTTAGAAATGTGCATCCGGGGTTCTTCACAACCAAGTTGTGGGGTACGGGCCTCGAGGCAATGCCTCATTACCCGGGCTTATTTTCTCAGGCATCGTCGATGCCCGGTATTTGTGTCTGCCCGTCATTCTAACGGGCTGGTTCCCACCAGCTTACACCGGCGGAACCATCCAGGTCAATCCGAGTTCTGTCACTGCCGTCGAGTCGTCAACGCCGTCATCTTCACCCACACCTTGCGGTGGTGACAGCAGGAGCTCACGGGGTAGTGGGCGCCCAGTGCTTTCAGATCTATGATGCTGGCTGGCAATGCCATGGAGGTGTGTGTGCGGGGAGTGGTCCGCGTGGCGGAACATGCTCCTCGCCAACTGCCGGACGAACACCTCCACGGTGGGCGTCTTGGTGTCACGATGAATGACGTCATTCCTGACGTACCTCGGAGCACCTACTATGAGACGTAGGCACTTATTTTGCTGGGTCTGCAGCCTCTTCTTCTGGTACCCTGAGCAGAAAGAGTACCAGGCAGGAGCCGCATACGTCAGTCTGGAACGGACGTAGGCTCCGTAGACCTTCAGTTTGGTTTTTGTTGGGAGACTTGAGGTAAAGAGTGGACGCAACAACGACCGAGCCGCCGCCGCCTGACCCACGGCGTGTGTTACTGTGTCCGCCAAGCGCAGNAGTGAGAGACATGAGTACCAACATAACGCCACAAAAAATTCGAAATTGGAATATACGTAACCCGCGAAAATTCAAAATTCGCGATACTTTTTGAACACACCTCGTACAGCTTTGAAGCTATTAAACGTTTCGTGTATAACATATTTGGTACAATTCCATCAAGTATTCGTGGTGTAACGATGTAACGGTGATGTATAAAAAGTGAAACTGCGAAATTCAATTTACGTAATGGAGCATTTACTTAGGCACGTGTGGATCAACCTCCGATATTAATCACCTGAGGTTTGGTTCAACCATTTTCAATAAGGGGATTGACTATAACTTACGATACACACAGATGTAAGATATCTATTTTACAACAATTTATGTATTAATATGTATGTTTATATATGTATAAAAGTAGTAAAGTAAGTAGCAGCCAATTAACGTCCCACTGCTGGGCACAGGCCTCCTCACACTGCGGATAGGCAGGTATAGTACACAAGTGCACTCTATTCCTTCACTCTCATAGTCTGATGTGACGGGAATCGGATGGAGAACACCGTCAATTTCCCAACTTCCGGCAAATATTGAGCAAATCTTAATAGAAAACTCAATATTGATTTTTGAATATGCCCGACCCGGGACTCGAACCCTCGTGTCTGTAGTCGAACATGCTAACCACTAGACCATTGAGGCAGTTATACATATATGTATAACTCTCCAGGTTTTTAAGGACCATTAATCTATAGTGACTCAACTATGTTCTTGCACTTAGTATTAATGTCGGAGTGCAGTAGTCTGTAGAACTATATCGCCATCTGTCTATCGGCGTGGGGCAGAGTCAATAATTGACAATCCAGCGCTCGTCTTTCGGTAGTTCTCGGGTGACGGTCCGCCAGAGTGGTCGACTATTGAAACTGTCGCGTTCCTAAATATTATTATTAATGAGTTTATGCAAATTGATATCGTGAACATTAAGTGATTGAACATTATAATCTGAGTTAATTAATAAAGTGTTTGATTGCACCAACATTACCCACCAAAGCCCACAGTATTAAATTATGAATGCCACTAATGACGATGTCGGCGGAGAACTCTACGCCCCTATGTTTTCTCTCTTAGAGATATCCAGGTATCTATTAACTCATCACGATATCTCAGGAACCATATGGCTTAGAGACTTGAAATTTAGTAGGAATATTCCTGCACGCCTTTATGAATAGCCAGATAGTGTCTCAGGGGGCCAGACTGGCTGTGCTTGCTGGAGTGTTGGTGACAGCACTTATGTATGGTAGTGAAAGTAGGGTATGGCAGATAAATCACATTAGTAAAATAAATGCGGTACAGATGAGAGCGGTGAGAAGTATGACTGGATTAAAAGTGTGACAGAATAAGAAATAGTGTGATAAGAGAACGTTGTGGTATAAAAGAAGACGTAGTGACTAAAAATGAGAAAGGTGTGCTTAGATGGTTTGGGAATGTAGAGAGAATGAATGAAAGGAGACTGACAAAAACGATTTATGAATCAAGAGTGAATGCGAAAGTTGGAAGGGGAAGATCAACAAACGTTCCTGGACCAAATCTAGGACGTGGCAAGTGGAAGGACGTGGCCTCTGCCTACCTCTATGGGAATAAGGCGTGATGCTATGTATGTATATTCCTGGTGTTTACTGAGTAGAGGTCAGCTAAGAAAGGTTTTTATGAAATTCAACCCGTAGGGGGGTTTGCGGGGGTGTTTTGAGTAATTTGCCTAAATTAATGAAAATGCGCCCAAAAACAATTCCACGCAGACGAAGCTGCGGGTTCAGCTTGTAAGGTTTATTATAGAAACGTATACAGTTACCCTTAAATGACTTGTTAATATTATTCAGCCTACTAGAATCTATAACAAGTATGTTTTGGTTTCGTAAGTTATATGATATACATTCACTCTTTTTATAACAATACAAGTTTTCTGATATGTATACGCAGTGAACTGTCATTATCTATGATATTTTTGTAAATCTATAAAGGGTTAATTATTGTATTGTACATTGTTTTGTTATACCTTTTAGAGATTAGACAGCGTTCTCGATGATAGCTGCCAGGCGTCTTTTCCGATACCTCTAACAGTTATATATCTTCCTTAAAAACAACTCCGTTTAGTAGCTTTTCAGTTTATTGTTAAGAGACAGATAAGCAGACTCCCGTAAAGGCTTTTTATTATAGTATTTAAGGATTTCACAGTCAAATCAATTACCGTTGACGCAGGCTGTGTGTCCCCGTTGTGAGCGAGTCGGTATATGTAGCAATTGATTGCCTCTCTCGGCTTTTGTTTGTAAGGTGATAGAGACACTTAATGTTACAGGTGACTGTAGACCGATATTCCCTATGAAACATTAAAGTTGGAGAGCTTACATGTATAAGCTAACATAAACAAAACAACATTTGTGAAAATTTACATCTATCCTGTACAATACTATACAACAAGCAAGTAATATATATTGTCTTTCAAAGTCAATTGCTACGCCAACTTGCATCAACTTTTTAAACCCATTACACTTATAAAATCGTTTAAATCTTTTACAGTCAGTCAGTTTAACTACTAGTTTAAAAAACGGATTCAAAATTATTAACTGTTGATAATATCAGGCATTGAAAAAGAGGCGGTTTTAATTATGGACATATTATTGTGTAAAAAAATATACAAGAATTTCTTATTCCTCCTTGTGCGTGTAACTTTGCATTTATGGCAAAAAAAACACTAACCGGAGCTCTTTATATTTATTTTACGCTTTCGTGCAATTAATGCACTGACGGAAATTTGGATTGACATTACTCACAGTCAAAATCTGTTCCATACCTCTAAAGAATAATTTCTCGTAAACCGTATAATCTCATGTAAATTACCTTTACAACGTAACCATGTTTTTTCATTCTTCCTCGTGCGCATAACTTTGTATTTGTGGCAAAAAATGCCCACCGGGGCTCGTTATATTTATTTTACGCACACATATAGTGCAGACATTTCTCTCTTTTTAGAAATCCTCTATTTACAAAGTGGGTGCTTTTGAGAAAGGCTTTTTTGGTAAATATATTCTTACGTAATGAAAATTACATTTACAACAAAGCTATAATTTTTCATTCTTCCTAATTTTGCACTTGTTGTAAATATATTATTGTGTAAAGAAAACTACATTTACACAGTAACAATAATTTTTCATTCTTCCTCGTGTGTATAACTTTGCGTTTATGGCAAAAAAAACTAATCGAGGCTCGTTATATTTATTTTACGCACACATATTGTGCAGACATTTCTTTCTTTTTGGAAATCTGCTATTTATAAAACAAGTCATTTTTAAAAATACTTTTTTTGGTAAAAATATTCTTGTGTAAAGAAAATTACATTTACAACATTACCATAATTTTTCATTCTTTCTAACTTTGCACTTATGGCAAAAATAATAACCGGGGCTTTTTATATTTAATTTATGCATTCGTTTAGTGCAAAGGCAGACATTTCTCTCTTTGGAAATCTGATATTTACAAAAAAGAGCAACCTTAATTGAGGATTTTTTGTTGTAAATATATTATGGGTAAAGAAAATTACATTTACATCGTAACAATAATTTTTCATTCTTCCTCGTGCGTATAACTTTGCATTTATGGCAAAAAACACTCACCGGGGCTCGTTATATTTATTTTACGCACTCATATCGTTCTAGGTGTGCGATAACGTTACGAACATGAATGATATCCGATTCCGGGGTGGTATTACCATATCAATTTGTCTAACATCGCATTTGAAAGGGGCGTTATCCCTTAATGATATTGTTATTTTCACTGACATCTCTTTTGTTACTCCTCCGCGAGTAGCATTTGAGATAGATTAGCATAATTTGATGTTTGTCTTGTCTTGTGAAATTCTATTTGGGCCATTGTGTTATCGAGTTGAATATTTCTTGGTAACATCTTCACGTAAATATCAACATATATTTTTAGTCCAATGTTATTTACATGGGCTCAATATTTTTTGTCCACTTATCGTATGTTGCAATACAGCAAGCCTACTCTAGAGGCTCTCAAGGCATATGGATTTTTTTGTTATTGTGTATAAAAAGATGAATATCATTAAATCATATTTAGTACCAGTTATATATTTATGGCATGCCTCTTATTACAGAGTGCGAGAGGGAGAGTAAAGTAAAAAGCGTCCGGCAGAGTAGCCAAGGCCAATATTGTGGGGATTATGATTCGTATAACAAAACATGCGTAGAGATAACACCAGACAATAGAAAAACAAATAATAAATTAGTTATAAAGTAACCGTTACTAACGGTGCTTGTGTATCGAAGGTCGTTCAGTTTATTGAGGTATTTTATATGCTGTGAGTGTTTTTTAGTGATTATTTGTATTTTTGATTATTTAAGTGATGTGAAAAACAATGAAAACCCTTGAAGTAAGCTTGAATTTTTAAGACATGAGCCTATAATTACATGACGGACTTTTTTCACTATCTCCAAAATTTAGCGCAACATAATGCCACACCAGAGTCTTAATTTAATAAACAAATGATAACATTGTATAGTTTAACTATTAGCAAACATAAAAATCATAATATTTGGTTGTCTTTCATGAATATTGAAGCCCCAAGAGCCATTCTAGCGTCATTCGTCCATGCGGGGTGGGGCAGGGGACGCTTATTTCCGGACATTCTAAGGGATATGCTGTGAACTTTTGATAAAGTCACACAAAGTTTTTTTATTAGAGTGGTGTGATTTTGATGTCGCACAATTTAAACCAGAATATTTCGTACGAAAACAGAATACACTCAGAATAATAAAGTGCTCATAAAAACTGACACGATTATACTGGTCAAGTGCTACGCGAGATGTTTTACGAGCCAAGTGAAAATTACATTCGGTTTACGATAGAGCCTGAAACGTTGTATGGTGATGACATCAATTTGCCGAATTGGCTGATTTATCTGCTCTTCTGAATTACACTACAAAATGTATATAATTGCTTTCGAGTTTTGATAACATTCAGTTCGATACAGTGGTTAGAATTTCGTAAATTTATTAGATATTTCGCTATCTGAGTCTGCAAAAATAGAGGTGGTCTATAAGTAGTTCCTTTTGTAAGAATATGGACGAACCTATTCTTAGTTAGGACCTACTCTTAATCAATATTCTCATTTCTAAATTTCAAGTCAATTGTCTCTATAGTTTTAGCAAAATCATTATGATTCAGTCAATAAGTGATATTTAGTTTACTCTACCTACTACTAAGGAATACTCTACTCTATTTTGATTATATCGCCTGAAAACGGTCAGTTAACCTGGCCCAAATGATTGTGGTAGGAAGCTTCGATGTAAAAGACCAAGGAGTTGCTTATCCGTTGGTCAGACGAAATAAGGACACTAGTGCTCCCAACAACCCTAAAAGAAACCGAGTATAGAATAAAGATGAATGGAAGCAGCTGGTCCATCCAGCTATTAAGACATATTAAAGCAGACACGACCTTCAGCAATGAAGTATACAGAAATGATCATGAGATTTTGGGGACTTCACTTTTAGTTAACAGGAAGTTACCTTGTTAGTGTTCATATTCGCACTATAATTAATTTGACAAACTAAATAGAATTTAATAAACGTGGAAATTAGCTTTAAAAATATATTCAAAGAAAGCAAACGCTTATTATTTAAAAAACAATCTATCGTTTTAAATTATTCTAATTCATAAACCGATAGACAAACTTGTAACTGCCTCTACAGTATATTTTTTCAATTATCAAAGAATGCCTATATTTTTATAATCAGATACAGTAAAAAGTCAACATCTCCACACAATGTAACTAAAAACAATTATAAAGTTTCAGCACAACATAGAAAAACGTCAATTTCAAAGGTTCCCATTTACATGCGAGTTTTCTAAAATATATAAAGTAAAACACTTGAAATATGAAACAAAAAATCTAAATAAAACATTTAAAGCTCTGCTTGTATCGTACCGAGACAAGAAAACAAAATTAACATAATGTAATACTTTAAAAAAGGGGATATATAAACAAAAGTGAAAACAGTGTCGCATACAAAAAGCTCCCTAACTCACCAGGCCGTGAGGAAGACCAGAAACGAGAACGAAAAGTCAACAAATTGCAATTTGTATGATAATGAAATGAAAACACCCATGCCGTGACGAGGTCATATTTGGAGAATTGTCCTTTTAAACCGCCTGTTGTCATGTAACGTAATGACTTTATTCGTAAAGCCTGTAGGGATTGAAGGAAAGTTTGATGCAAGTATTTAGACTGCCACGCCAAGAATGCTCAAGTTTTAATTGCCTTACAATGCAGTTAAGGTGCTTGTTTGAATGTTTTACATTCTATAAAACCACGTCATTAACTTACGTAAACAGTGAAGGGTTTTAAAGCTGTTAAACGAGGAGCTTTTGAATGAAGCTTATAGGGTTACTTTGTTTTTCTATCGTGTGATTTAAGAATCCTGATGGATTCAATTGATACTATTGTCCCCATGACTTGTCTCTTTGGTATTATTGGGTAGCATTTTAAACAAATTATTATCCTACAAATAAGATAAAAACGTTTAAACAAATTTGTAAGCCATTTGCAGTTTCACTCAGTGCTCAGTAGTTATGACGTGAAAAGTTACTTTTGCATTTATAACACTAAAAACTTTTAAGCTTCTAGCTTTAAAAATATTTAACATACAATCTTTTGTCATATTTTAAAAATAACCTATGTCCTTTCTCACGCTCTAGACTATCAAACTATCTATATACCAAATTTCATTGAAATCGGTTCAGTAGCTTTGGCTTTAAAAACAAAAAGACAGACAGATAGAGTTACTTTCACATTTATTATTTTAGTATGGATCTGATATTTTTAATCCATGACATTTCGACAGTGATCTCATGGTATTATGGTAACATAACTGATGATATGGTAACATAATCTGGAAAGAGCACAGCTTTGCTTCTTATTTTATTTATTTTGATTGTTTAAACCACAGAAGGATTCAGAACCAGACAAAATTGCAATTCCTAAATGTGTCCTCTCTGTCCAATCAATTCTAGAGCCTCTGCAAGCGAAATCAGTATTTAAACTTACTGGTGTCTTGTTCCAATTAACTTGACAGCAACTAGTAGGATAACTGCCTATCCATGGAGCAACTTTGGGTCATAACCTGCCAACCTGTAGTGGAACAGCTTGGCGAGATTTGTCGTAAAACCCCTTTTCTTCTGTTTAAAAAAGGCTGTGGCCAGCAGCAGGACTTAAATAAGCTTCTATTTATCGCCTAATTCAGTGAAAATGTGCCACAAAGCAGAAGAGTTACATTCAGATAGGATGCTGCACAGAAACCTTATTACGTAAATTATCTATTCCATCTCAGTCTGTATCATCACTCATCACCTAGTGAGGTTAGAATAGTCAAGTTCTAACCTGTCAGAAATAAAAAAAATACCAACAAAAGCATTTCGTGAATACATCAGAAGAATTTACGCGATAAGGAAAGGAGAGAAAAATAATGAAGTAACGAAATCGTATTCAGAGAGCGAAGTTAAAGCCCTCTTTTGTTATACAGCATAGTAATGGCATTATTTATTAAGTTTTTTGGTATTGCGTGACAAAAGAAAACGAGCTAGTACTCTGAGATTTATGAAGTTTTGATGACCTCCTTGACAAATATTATAGATTATATTGTTAGTATAAACATTTGTTTACATGTATCCTACAGAATTTATTAAAATACGATCATTTAGCTTGATAAATTGGATAATATACTCATCAAAATGAAGAAAATCTTCAATGTTATATTACAAGTTGATTCTATGTACGTAGCAGCCATCGATATTATATTTTTTAAAAAGAGTAAATAAGTTATAAAAAGGTTTTTTTAACAATGCGAAAGTCCAATTATATCCTTAAAAATAGTACGATATTTATCGAAATGGTTGTAACAAGATATCAGTTACAAATAAGTTTTTTTTACCAATGCTAAAGTCCACTTATATTCCTATAAATAATATGATATTTATTAACAAGATTATAATAAGAAATCAGTTACAAAAAGCTTTCTTAACAATGCTAAAGTCAAATTATAGTCCATAAAAATAATATGATATTTATTAATAGGGAACGTGATATGCAAGTTGGCGCTAATGAGGTCCGGAGGTTCAGGGCTCGAGCCGACCGCGCTCTGATCTAACGATGGAAAGAGGATCTTAGGACCCCAGTAGCGGGCCTGGCCACTGTGGAGGCGATCCGCCCTCACCTGGAACAATGGCTTTCCAGGAAGCACGGGTCGCTCACCTACAGATTGGTGCAGGTTCTGACCGGACACGGATGTTTCGGAAAGTTCCTGCACAGAATTGGTCGCGAGGAATCACCGGCCTGCCATGAGTGTGGTGCTGCCATCGACTCGGCACAGCATACTTTGGCAGATTGTGCAGCCTGGGGACCTCAGCGTCACCTCTTGGTTGCGCTGATCGGCGCGGACCTCTCACTGGACAGCGTTGTAGGCGCGATGCTTTCGAGTGAGAGGTGCTGGGCGGGAGTGGCATTCTTCTGTGAGACGATCATCTCACTGAAGGAGGCCCACGAACGAGAGAGGGAGATTGCAATGGATGCTCCCTCATACCGCCGGAGGAGGCGGGCTACAAGGCA
>JACTOM010000667.1:1596697-1637753 GCA_015832385.1 Elymnias hypermnestra
GAGCCTCTGGCTCCCCACTCATGGTTGACGACGGTCCCGCTGGGTTTTAGTGGGTATTGCAAGTTCTTCCCCCTCGCCGAGTCCCACACTCCCGACCCCACAGTCGGGGTGCGTAAATGCACTTCCCAGCGTCAAAAAAAAAAATTCTAATGTAAGACTATTAAGTGAAGTTTTAATTTATATGAAATATACAACACATATAAAGTATTCAGTTGGATAAGAAACAATATTGTGTTGTATAAAAAGCTTGATAAATAGCACATATTTTTTTGTTTAATGTAAAGGATAAAAATACTTACTACGGGTTATCCTTTAGAGATAAAGATATACCATTACGAAATTTTTTATAGACCTTTTTAAGATGTACAATTCCGTAGAATATTAATTTGTTCTATCTAGTAAAGTTTAGCAAGTATGTGTGATTTAAAAGCTCAAAAATATGTTTGTTACAACATTGCATTACAAATCATTGAATTTTTTGGGTTTTTCTGTACTATAAATATTTGTGTCTATCTACTGTTGAACTATCGAATATATTAAGATTATTAGTACACATCAGCTGAGATTACTGTCAATCGCTAACATGTCAACAAATCAATCTTTACTAATAAAAGAAATGCGAAAGTAAACTACTAAACCGTTTTAAATAAAATTAGATACATAGATAGTCTAGAGCCTGAGAAAGGACATACACTGCTTTTATACGTAGAAGTTTCCATATTTCCACGAAAAACTACCGTTTACTGCGAGATCTCCAAAACTATTTACAACATAGTTAAATACAGCATAGCAAATCCTTTCGCGACGTAGTTTCTTACTATAAACGTGTTTCCTCATATTCCAGCTACAAGCAAATCATACTGATAGATTTACATTCGCCCTTTGATTTGACATTCATCATATTATTCATCAGGGTTTTTCCTCATTCGAATAGATTCGAAGACTGGAGTTTGTTTTAAAGGCGGTTGGTAATATTTTTATTTATTTTTCGATTTTTAGTGAATCTGAAGTAAACTAACGAATTTATCTCAATATGTGTATATCTAAAAAACGTGTTTGCTCATATGAGACAGCTTACAAAATACACCTTATAAATATTGCAATGCAGCAACAAACGTAAGCTCAATGCTATTTGATTACAGACAGTTATATATTCTGCCAAAAATCGCAGTCTTACTTGAGGAGTTCCATTGATCATCTTATTTAACTACTATACAGTGACTCAAATACTCAGAGATTTTATAAATAATTCTGCCGAGTATCATTAATTTGCTGCTAAGAATTGAAGAGTTGCGTCACTTTGTTATGGACCCCATGATCACAGCCTAACCAAACTATCACCAAACAACTTTTGAAGTATATCCTCTCCAATAACAAAAGAATCATCGAAATTGGTTAGATTGATCTTGAGTTATTCATCCGTTTGTCGAGCACATTTTTTTTTTTGTCGCTGGGAAAGGCATTTACGCACCCCGGGTAGGGAGTGTGGGACTCACTGAAAGATCAGAATACCCACTAAAACCCAGCGGAACCCTCGACATCCCTGAGTAGAGAACCAGAGGTACGAGTACACAATCCTCTGTGGTACCCCGGATGTAGCCGTCTCATATCAATAGCTTATGGAGGGGGGAGGAGATACGCAAATCTACGCATCCTGCTTCTCCGCGTCCTCCGTCGGAGAGGTGGAGAGCCGATGACATTTTGTCTCGCTCTCTCCGAAGCCTCCTTCAGCGACATTACGGATTCACAGAAGGTAGCGACTGCCCTCCAGCCCGTCTCGTTAGCAAGCATTGCGCCAACTATGCTCACCAACGAGAGGTTCCCTGCTTAATGCAAATTTAAGACTTATCTGGTTTTCTCATGGATGCCATCATCAGAACTGGATTTAAAAAAAATGGTACCCTACGACAAGCACCACCTTTCATATAAAAATCATGAAGATCGGTTCACCCAGTCGAAAGTTATGAGGTAACAAACATAAAAAAAAATAATACAGAAGAATTGATAACCTCCTCTTTTTTTTGAAGTCGGTTAAAAAACAAACAAACATTTATTTTGTAAGATGTAGCGTATTATATAACATTCAAAGATCCATTTATATTCCATGATATAATCCAAGCAAGATTAAGATACTACAAAGAAACATTTAATAACGTCAAAAGGGAGGCCTGACAACCGTTTCAAGGTTTCCTCGTCTGAAAACTCATTCCATCTCTTAATTCGTTCTAGATTGGATTAGACGCGTTTAATGCGGCTTAACACGGATCCTGGAACACTAGACGCGATTAGACGATATTGTTAGAAAATTATAAAACAGATCCCGGTGTTTAATATAATACTTGCTCACTAAGCGCATTACAAACTAATCCTTTCCTTTCGTTTTAAATAAATCGCGAAATTTCAAGTAATTTTCTTTGAAGACTAGCTTCTGGCTGCGATTTTCGAAGGTCTTTGCTAGCAGAGGTGTCAGGTTTTCTAATATGCTTGAGCTTGGACTGATGGGTTCATAAGGTCAGGAATAAAGAAGTTATGCAAACGACTAAGCAATGAAAAGTCTCCTACCTGGGCCATGTGTTGTGCCATGATGGCTACAATGTCTTCCAGCTTAATATTATGGGCAAAATCTAAGGTAAGTAGGGTTAGCAAGAGGAAAAATCAGAACTGCAAAATGGCAAAGAGGGCACAGGAGTTGTTGCATCTCGCGCAAGATCGTCTGATAGCCAACCAAATTCCAGTAATGAAGAGGCACCGTAAGAAGAAGGTAAGGAGGACTGGTAGGAAGCTTTGACCTTGACTAGTTACCACTCTACCAGCCAAAGACGTGCCGCTAAGCAAAGCGTTTTGTATTCCGGTACGATGATGTGTAGATACCATAAAAGGTAATTTGCTTATTACTAGAGTAACACTTGCAACTTTGATTTTATCATCACTTACCATCATCATCATCATCAGTTGTATGGTCGTCAACAAAAGTTAAGCTAATACAATCACAATAAATGAAGTCTCCAAAACTATAAGCCTGATTGAATTAAAATTTGGCATAGTTACTCCTGTCGCAAAGTAGGTGTTCAATGAGAACGAATTTAACCATATTCCCCAGGATCTAGATGCATAATATAAGAGAAATCACCGACTCATAAATATTTTAATACAAGAATAGAAAATAAAATAACCAGTTTTAATAAGATTTTGCTTTTACATCCACATAGTTTAAAAAAATATTGAAAAGAGTAACCGCCGAATTTCTTGCCAGTTTCTTCGCAGCGGAATCAACTTTCCGAACCGGTGATAGATTTGTTACCAACGCACAGAATATTGACGATTCAGAGGAGTTTTTTTAGCCTGTTTGCTTTCTAGTCTCGATATCGTGATAACTTGGACCTCTGCTTGTGAAACAAGTACTCATACCGCTGCGTCAGTGAGGTCTTCACATAGGCTTAAGAAGCTCGACTACTCGAGCGAAGCTGGGGCTTCTAACTAGTATATAATGTTACCCTAAGATCCTTATAACATAATCCTTTTATCTCTCTTATATAATTTCTACATAGCCGTGTTATAATAATTAACGTTAACTATTGAAAAGGAAAACTTAAAACCTTTATGCATTTACAATGTAAGCTTTTAATGAAAGCTTTCTATTAAGGTTTAATTTTGCGCCTCATTAGTATTATTCAGTTAGAATTGTTCATATGAAAAGATTGTGTTTATTAATTAGAAAAATAATTATTCCCTGGAGGCATGACAGTTGCAGGCTCTACTCCTTTAATGGAAAAGATATTGTAATTGAAATCTTTCAATGACCAATGATTGCATTATCAAGGTATGATTAATGGTTTTTTATTGCCAGAATTTGAAGATATTAGCAAGACGGCGTTATATGCAACAAAAGCATCGAAACATTCGCAATTTTATGAATAAAATTAACATGTTTACACTTTTTCTTTTGGGGCTTATTGAAAGATAAGGTCTATGCCAATGCTCATATTGGATTCAGAACCTTAAAGACGGAATTCATTAAGTTATCAAGTGCATACAGTCGCAAATATGCGAATTAATAATGGAAAAGGTCATGAGAAGGATATGGTTGTGCTGATGTAAAATATAAGAATGTTAATGCTTTTGGATACTGTGAGGGAAGTGTTCTGGAAGCGGAGTTTGCGCTTTTTCGCAGTGGATCTTTTACGGGTTGAAGCGTAAGATGTTTTTGTACCCCATTCAGATTTTTGCCCTAAGAAAGATTAAACCCCACAGACCATCTTTTTTCGGTACTCCTCTAGCAGTGAAGAGGTAAGTTGTGCCCGACAGTTATATCTGCGTATGTTATTGATTGATATGCAAGTTGAAGAGTGTGGGGGAGCTCTCACCGTAAAGCTATTTATTGGCATACCCATGTAGGAAGCTGGCGACTCAAGTGCATAACTGTTCCGATAGCCCGTAGGATGGTAACTTGGACAGTAAACCCTTATGCCAGACTCTATCAAAAGTCTTAGCGGTATCGAGAGTAACATCTAGAGCCTCCCCTATTTTCTCAATTGCCTGTGCCCAGTGATGAGTGAGATAACCTAAGAAATCACCAGAAGATCGACTTTGGCGGAAACCATATTCAAGATCGCTAATTAACTGGTGGTCTTCTAGGTACTTGAGCAATTGGGTGTTAATGATTTGCTCCATCTCCTTCGAGAGCAAAGACTGTGATTGTTATAGGCCTGTGATTTGAAGGGTCTATATTGCATTTAACTTTCTCTTTATAATTGGATAAATATTCTCTTAAAAAAAACTTATTTGAAGGAAATTGTTTATTTATTAATAAACTTTATTATTCACCATTCTTACATAAGTAGAGTTAAAGTAGCTTTAGTTTTCAGAATATTTTTTGTAACGTTCAATATTTGTCTAAACTAATATTATAAAGAGGAGACATTTATGTTTTGTATGTAAGTATGCATGTTTGTAATGTTTTCACACAAAAACTACAGGGCGATATCCTTTTTTTTTTCTGACAAAAATAGTGATGCCTAGTAAAAATACGAGTACATTATTTTAATCTAAGGTGTGAAACAAAAAATGTATAATCGCGTGCGCTGCGGAATTATAGAACGTATTAATATCTACAAAAAAGTCCACAATACCATATGTCCATCTACTATAGTTATGGCACTATAACTACTTATTTACATTTTAAAAATTAATAAATGTGCCGACATTAATCAAACCATATTATTCATACTTCTGTATTATTCCTTATCCAATTAAATAACATTTCATTACAGACCGTTTCAATATCTGATCTATATAAAATACTTTTTTAATTATTAAAATAGGATATTCCATTCAAAAGATAAATCGATTTTAAAAATGTCACTCTAAGAAAATAAGTCCGGCCTTCCACTACCACGTGATCGCTATCTACGTGAGTGGAACGGCGGGGCATTACTAGTGTTATATAAAAATTAAAATAAAATAGGCCTTCAACTGCCTCATTGGTCTAGTGGTTAGCATGTTCGACTACAGACATGAGGTCCTGGGTTTGAATCCCGGGTCGGCCCAATTCAAAATCGATATTGAGTTTTCTATTAAGATTTTCTCAATATTTGCCCGAAGTTAGGAAGTTGGCGGTGTGATCCAGCCCCGTGCCTCGAAAAGCACGTTAAGCCGTCGGTCTTGCACCTGATCTCTCTCTGATCGTGTTGGATTCCCGTCACATCGGACTTTAAGAGTGAAGGAATAGAGAGTGCACTTGTGTACTGTGCCTGCCAATCCGCATCCGTGGGTCTATGCCCTAAAAAAACCTCGTTCCTTGGAGTGAGGAGGCCTATGCCCAGCAGTGGGTCGTTAATGGACTGTTACTTACTAAGCCTTCATCATAACTTAAACTATATTCTCAGCAATTGACTCTTCTTTCCTCTCAAATTGTCTTTCGACAATGTACTCCTCTGATGTCTACCATCTATACCTATCCATTGCTATACATAACCATTTTGGTCGTGCTACGTTCCTCAGACCATGTTCCCATCGCTTTACTGGTCTTTACTTCTTTACCCTTTATTTCTTTTGCTTTCCTTGGGGTACCATTCAGTTAGTTATTATTAGTTACAGTATACGTATACATATTAGAAAACTTGTCGTACGTACACAAAAACATTGACTCTTTTAATAAAAAGAGTGAATGTATATCATATAACTTACGAAAGAAAAACAAACTTGTTGTAAATTCTAGTAGGCTGCATAAAATTAACAACTCATTTAAGGGTAACTGTATACGTTTCTATAATAAACTCCCACAAGACGTTTTAGAAATGTCAATTAATAAATTCAAAGTCTTTGTTAAAAGAAAGTTGATAGAAAAATCGTATTATAAGTTGCAAGAGTACTTAGACGATAGAAACGCGTGGGAGTGAACGAACTGCTCTAATTTGAATTGAAATATATTAAACTAATATGATATTGTAATGATGATGATAACAAAAAAAAAAAAAACCCGACTGAGTTTGTTGTGGGCTCTTCTCGGATCAGGGCGCGAAGGAACCCTCGTAACTTTAGATTTTAAGTCGTTCTGGAGTATCATCATCAGACGTACATTAGAATTAGAGTGTGGAAAAGAAAAGAAAAAAAAAATTGACGATTCAAAAGTGCTGTAATATGCCTACTTGAATAAAGATATTTTGATTTGATTTGATTTACTATTTTCGTTCATTTCTCTTTCTTTTCTCTCATCTTGTGTCCCGTCCATTGCCATTACGTTAAAGGTGTTATATATAAGTTTTTTAATAAAAAGCGATGTCTCTTCTTGTGCTTGTGATGCCGTGTCAATCGCGTGTGTACGCTTATTGAGCACTCAAGAAAGCCCCAACTGAGTTGAAGTGAAAACAGCGCACGCAATAAAGCCGAGAGCACGCGAACACGCGATCACTGCTCGCGTGATGGCCGTCACGCCGCGCCATAATAACGTATTGTGGGAATTGTTGATCAATGACGCGTTAAATCGGCCCTTCGATGTTTCAACTTCATTTTCAACTGAAATGTTTATATATCAAGGGATATTTTAAAATTTGATAACGCTGGGAAGTTGTCATGGATGACCGGAACATCCATCGGTTGCCAGTTATGCTGGACTCCAAAACGCACCAATGTTAAGTAATTACCATTTTACAGGAATCTACCGAAGTCTATAAAGTGAGCCCATCATCGTGGTTTCCACGCCCCTTCTTGTCTCTTGGTATGCCACTCCTTGGCTCCTACGCAGGGGCAGCATGGCTGCATAGCATTCGTTCAACGCTTCACCAAGAGGGATTGCGAGCGATAAAAGTGGGGGCCGTTCTGTTATAGATAACCCCGAGAAGAATGTAGTTTACGTGGCCTTAAGCTACATTGCAGTCAGACCGAGGGATGTGTATGTCATCTCAAAATGGCGGAACAAAACGAATGTTCCTACGGACATACTGGTGCCACCTTACATGTGCCGAGGAGGGCCACTGAGGGGGTTTTAGTGGGTATAATTCTATATCACCTAGTCTTTCCCCCAAGAGGCCGGATATCTTTATAAGATTTTCCCCCCGTGAAAAAGAAAAAGACCCCGCTCCTACTGCTCTAGAAGTCACCGTTAAGGGAGCATCCGGCGGTCATGAGCCATGTGGTTCATGGATACTTGCAACACCATCGGGAAGTACGCCGGACTTCTAACGGCTAAAACCCAGTGATTCCCTGCATCTCGCTCAGTGAGGTCAATGGAACACTGTTTCAGCGGACTCTGTGATCCTCACTAACAAAAACCTATTAAGTGCGCCTATTCTCACGAGGTTTGCCACCTTACCACCTCACGAGAGCTGTCGCAACGGGACAGTAGACCCCGCATTTCAGAGGTCATCCGGCGGTCATCTGTTTCGCAGATGGAGACCATCACCTACCAGGTCTACTTACTCACCATAGCCTTCATCACAGAAGGCAGACAGAGATCACAAAAAGCCAAGTAAGTGCAGTACGATATGGACAGGCCTCTAGTATGTACTAGTTGACACAACAGACTTTGTTCTATCTTAACTATATATTCATTGGTAGTGGCCAAAAAGTTCGGCTACGAATGTGAGGTCCTGGGTTTGAATCCCGGCTCAGGCGAGTTAAAAATCGATATTGAGTGTTCAGTATTTGTCCGAAGTTGTGTTTTTGGCAGTGTGCTCAACACCCGTAGCTTAGATGGCACGTTAAGCCATCGGTCCAGCACCTGATCTCTCTCCCGTCACATTGGACTATGAGAGTGAAGGAATAGACAATGCACTTGTGTATTATGCCTGAAGCAGGGAGGTGAGTCTATGCCCTATAAGCTCTCTCTTATGAGTGAGGAGGCCTGTGTCTCGCGGTAATACGTTAACAGGCTGCTACTTACCTTACCTTTATATATAATTTTAGATATCTCGTGATGAGTGTTGCTTTTACGATGTAGATACTCAATAAGACCATTTTTCCCGTAATCCCATACATTTGGAACAATGCAGGGATTTTTCTGGATTCGATCCGACAAAGTCTGTTATTTTAATCACACCTATAATGTCCCTTGAAAATTTCAAGCTAATGAATTTCATCTCAAAATTGGTTGAAATGTTCCGGAGATTGGCGGAAACGAATGAATTTCCTGTTCTCGTGAAAACTTCGCGATAAAAATAGGCATTGTTCGCTGACAGAGAAAAACCACTTTCTTTTTTAACCTATAGTCTTAAAATTACATGGAATTTTAGTAAAATTCATGAGTATAAACGATTCAACATAAATGCCGTAAAAAGGTCGTAATTCTATTGAATGGCGAGCCTTATGTTTCCAAGGCTATTAAAACCTTTCCTGCTCAAAGGAATCCGCTAAACAAGTTGTAAATTTTACCTAAAACTCCACCTTATAATCTTTAACTGAAGACAGTACAAAGTACTCGTTTTATTTATGCGATAATAACAGTAACTTGCCCCCCTATAAAGCTATTGTATTTATTTTGCTTTTATTATAAGGACCGAAACAGTTTCAATTTTATTACTACACCCGGCCTGATTTGTTGGGTCTTTTGATAAGATTAAAAGATTAAGGCACCGTTTTTAATTATGTACCAGCAAATTGGGCATTTCAGCTGTTTGTTTATTCGATGCCTTTCCTTTATTATAGACTGAATGAAATAAATATACAGAGGATTTCATAAGCAGGACCCAAAAGCTACTAATTATTCGAGTCACAATCCTTAGATATTACAAAACGAAGCCCTTCGCCTTGTCTAGTTGTCTGTTGGCATTAAGTTCAAAATTACTAAACAAATTTTCATTCGGATTTCATCAATAGATAGCGTCATTCATTGGAAAGGTTTTAGTATATAATTTGTGTAGGTTTTGCGTAAATTGGTTGACATATTTGTCGGAAACGTCTTGGAAGAAATCAAACCGACTGGAGTATTATTTATTGAAACATTGCCTCATCTCTTTGAGATATAACAAAATAATATATGGTGCAATATCTCTATTTTATAGACCTACAAAAATGTCTTGCATCGATCTTGATAAAACAAAATCTATCTTCAAAAAATGGTCACATAAAATGCAGTAACTTGAAAGTTATTCAATCGGACTATATTATTCCTTCTCAATCGCAATCAAAACACGTTTAAGCATTTCATGTACATTATTACAATCTTTTTAATTATACTCTACTCGAGGAATACTTTAATAAGAGAAACCCTGGATTTGAAACCAGTTTCACGTGTATTATTTTTGTTAATTGGTTAATAAAATGTATTGTAAAAATGGTTACCAACAGAATAACTACTGAGTTTCTTTACAGTATATTCTCAGTGTATAGTGTCAGTGGAGTGTAAGGAAGAAACACGCCCCAGTCCGTTGCTCCAAACGCCAATCTCACCTGCACGCGGTGCACCCTGCTTTTACCAACGAGGCTCTGGCGACCGACAAATGGCGGTATAACCATTCTCCATAGCTGACCTAAATGCTTCAGACCGATAACGGACAGCAGCGTTATCGGTGCGATAAGGTCAGCACTGCGATCACCAACCCGCCTGCCAAGCGTGGTGATTATTGGCACAACCACGAAATGATTGACACAAATCCCCGCCATTCCTAGCTCCGACAGCGGTTATGGTAACAGCGGGGCAGGGAGTGCTACGAATCTCCGGAAGAGATACCGCTGTCAACCCCTACGAATTGACCTGGCACTCCTCCACAAGGTGGACCGACGATATAAAGAGGGTCGCTGTTAGCCGCTGGAGCCAGGCTGCGCAAGATCGGGCCTTGTGGACGTCATTACGGGAGACCTATGTCCAGCAGTGGAAGTCCATCGGTTGAAGAGACGATATTCTCAGTAGAATCAACCTTCGTAATGTGTGGTAAGTTTACCAAATATTTAAAAAAGGAGCCCAGGTTGATATAAAAACTACAGGCCAATTTCAATCTTGTCGTGCTCTTAGCTCAATTTGTCAATAGCGTGTCACGCTTAGTTGAAAAGGGATTGTTACGGAATAATATATCAACACACTCCCGCCAACACTGTGAAGACATCGCCTGGCCAACACGATGGACAAAGACTGCCAAATTAGGAGGTCAGCTGCGTACAGTGGCCTCCCGACGTGCAGGCTTCTAGAAAAAGCATACCGGACGACAGAAGCTGTGCGGAACGGATGTCTGAAGACAAGCCTTTGGGCGATATTACCTCAGTCCGAAGAGTGGGGCATCCATCGTCAAAGGCTGGTCCTTCGAGAACATAGGACAGAAGTTGGTCTATAATATACCAGTCCGAAGAGTGGCATATACAGCGCCAATAGGGACATCAAGTAGATACAGTGTACACCGACCTAAGCAGTGCTTTTGACAAAGTGCATCACTTATATCTTCTGAAAAAATTGGAATCATTTGGTCTGTGACAACCTACTGTGCTTCAAATCAAAAATTTGTAAAATATTACCAACAATTTGAGTATGCTTCTAATTATGTAAATATAGTGTAGTTGTTGTAGTCAGTTTATCATTTCGTGTAAATTTTTTTAGTTTTTCGTTCATTAATTAACCTTTTGATTTAATTTTAGCTAGTTTTATAAACTAGTATTAGCAGTAACGATACATGCGTTTAATGTATGTGCTATTAATGTTCCTAAATAAATAAATAAATAGGATATGGACAATGTTAAGCCTACTTGAATAAAGAAAATTTCGGCTTTGCTTTTAACACTCCGCAGTAAAATTCGCGGTGAAACTCTAGTATTATAATGTATAAATGAAGGCAGTGTAGGTCAAGATATCGTTGTACATGAACAATGAGTTAACTTCGGGTCCCGCCTTTTGTGTAACAGTACACAAGTGTCCCAAATAAACATCGATCTCGTACACTATTTGTTTTACTCCGAGCGTAGCAAGTAAACCCTTGACTAAGGGTTGTAGACGAGCATTTTATTATTCAAATATTTTCTATTTCATTTATTTATTCAACATTTGTTTACCTGTAGTAAATAAATCAAGTGTTTTATCTCTACAATATATCATTTTTGAAGGTGAAAATGCATGTGCTCTAACCCAGAGTGATAAGAAAGCTAAAAATCCTTTTTTTTTCTTGAGAGGAGGCAAATGTTCAAAAACATGCTCGAGATCTGGGGAAAAGATATCGGGTTATATGGCATCTTTACCCACTAAAACCCCCTTGATACACTACGTGCCTGCTGGGGTTGTACCGGCCACTTGGACAGAACATACCAGTGCCACCCTTGCACAAAATCTGACGGAAATCTTGGAGCTGTCAGCGTCCCCAATCTGATAGCTCACGATTTCACGGCTGTCACAGCGGCGTGGTGGCAGTTCGGTTACCACCCCAGCCCGATCAACTCTCCTGTAAGCTATATAACGGGTTCTTTTTGCAATATCCTATTGGCGAAATACATCTTCATAGAAGGAGAACACTACCCTTCACGCATTTGGCTGTTTGGGCATCGCTGCGACTACTATATTTGCCGAGAGATCTTGTCTTATTTTACTTATCAAGACGCGCCGTTCGGAGAACCATGCGTGTAGGCCCTGAGTGTGAGGCATGAGTTTGGTTTAAGTTTCATGAAGGGAGAAGGAGATGAGCAATAATACACCGCTTTGTATCCTTCTTCCAGGTTCTACTTGGTCCAGGTAAACTCCTAAAATAGTAGAGAAATACCATTTCCTTTAACAGTTTGTTCGCTGATTAATTGTCCTGTGCTTCGGCTGATACAAAGACCTCATCCAGATTTTTTCATTTTGTCAAAGGGGACCTGCTATTTCTTTAATTTCGTTTACCCATCTTCTGAATTTAATATGCTGATTTATTTTATGGCCTAAAGAAGTAAACTTCCGTTATTATTTTTGTCCATTTGAGTTTTGGTCCTTCGTCATGTGGCCATTTCATCGATATTTCAGTCACTTTGTCTGCTCTGTCACATCTTTTATCTTGCTTTTTCTCTAGCTCTATTGACAATTATTACTGCTAATATACTCTTTTTCGTATGTCTTTGACAACTTCTCAATTTTTGCATATTTTACAAAGAAAGCCGACGTTTTTCAGCTAAGCAAGGTTTAATGCATATGCACAACTATATACGGAATACATATGAATAACCCTCTCTTCTTTGAGAGAGGAGGCTTATGCCCAGAAGTGGAACGTTAATGGGCTGCTACTTACCTTAAGGTAGAATACAGGTGTCTGAGAATTTTCATTTAGGGATGATGTTATAATTCTCATTTTTTAAAACAGTTTTCCTTAATATTATAGAACCACAGAGGTCTGCCCTTACTGTTAAGCTGAAATCTAATTATAATTAAAAATATATTGTGTCCAAATTGTTATTGTAAACCTAATCATTACTCTTGTCTCCTATAACTACCGGTATTTTTACTCAATTAATAAATTCAAAGTCTTTGTTAAAAGAAAGTTGATAGAAAAATCGTATTATAAGTTGCAAGATTACTTAGACGATAGAAACCCGTGGGAGTGAACGAATTGGTCTAATTTGATTTTAAATATGTTAAAGTAATATGATATTGTAATGAAGATGGTATTAAAAAAATACAAAATACCCGACTGAGTTTGTTGTGGGTTCTTCTCGGATCTCGAAACTTTAGATTTTAAGTCGTTCTTGAGTACCATAATTTGTAGTGCATGCAGGAGTGTTGGTGCCAACACTTCTGTATGGTAGTGAAAGTTGGGTATGGCAGAAGAATCACAAAAGTAAAATAAATGCGGTAGAGATGAGAGCGTTGAGAAGTATGTGTGGATTAAAACTAAGTGACAGAGTAAGAAATGGTGTGATAAGAGAACGTTGTGGTATCAAAGGAGATGTGGTGACTAAAATTGAGAAAGGTATGCTTAGATAGTTTGGGCATGTAGAGAGAATGAATGAAAGAAGACTGACAAAAAGGATTTATGACTCAAGAGTGAATGCGAAAGTTGGAAGCGGAAGACCAAGGTGAAAGTCAAGAGTACTCTAAACCGACGAACTTGTATGAAAGGTTTAATGAGAATGAAAGAAGCGAAGGAGATATGCAAGGATCGTGGTAAGTGAAAGGATGTTGTCTCTGCCTACCCCTATGGGAATGAGGCGTGATGCTATGTACCATAATCAGACGTACATGAGAACTAAAGTGTTAAAAAGAAAAAAAATATAATTTGACGATTCAAAATTGCTTGAATGTTTTCTTGAATAAAGATATTTTGATTTGATTTAATAAAGATGGAAGGAGGTTAGTAGCAGAATTAATATATAGCAAAAAGAAGACTAGATAGTATACCGCCTTGGGGAACATTAAGGAAGATTATGAGATGAGCATCCCGGCAGACTTTACTGCAATGATTGCGCAATTTTTTATACTTATTATGTATGTTAACAATCTTTAAATAAAAAAGTTGAAACACGTGCGTTGAAATAAACGCTCGCCTGGATAATACAGCACTTAGCCCAACACACGCCAATCAAACAACCATTTCTCAACTAACAATATTGCGCGCAGCCACTCAATCTGCTTCGGCAAACGAGCGTTCATACAATTGCTTGTTCCCTTCTACACTGTTGACTGCCAATTCTTTTCTCATAAAATTCCAACGAGATATTTTTAAATAAAATCGAGGTTTTTATTAAACGAGAGTATAACATATTGAATATAGTTCTCCGCGGTGTTACTCATATAATTCCGTATCCATTTATATATATAAAAATTGACACTTTCAAACTAAAAGTGTTAAAATACAAAAAAGCCTTATACTTTATATGAAATAAAATACAATAAGTCTTCTAAAGATATCACTCATTACATTTTACAAAAAGTTAAAATTGCGTACGTACAAAGTACACATGTCAGAAGTATAATTCTTTGGTAAACTAATTTTTAAGTCATGCTTATATTTACACAATTGTGAAACTTTAGATTTCAGAAACTCAGGGAGGGAAGAAGGGAGATATGTGTATTTAATAAAATTAATTGTCATTAAAATATTAAAAGTGTCGATAATTAATACATTGTTTTTGTATTTAAGAAAAGTGAATTTATGAAATAAGATGATCTAGTGACTATGATCGAGTGGTAAGGAATGAGTTGTGGTCAACGTTATCTACGTATGTGGTGAGCGGTAATCTGATTTAAAACCATTGAAGTCTCTCTATGAGGGTTCTAGTGCTTGTGTCAGAATAAACAGGGCGTACACGGAGTGGTTTCCTGTCGAAGGAGGTGTTCGACAGGGATGTGTTGCGTCACCATGGCTGTTCAATCTATTCAAGGATAACTGTTTGACAAATTTAAAAGAAAGTTTGTATGGGTTAAGAATGAATGAATTACTCATTAAATATTTACTCTACGCTGATGATCAAGTAATACTTGCGTCATCCGTTAATGAGTTACAGGAGATGGTAAATATTATGAATGAAGCTTTGAAAGGGAAAGTAATGAAAAGGAATGTAAACAAAACGAACGTTTTTCTTTTAGAAACAGATGAATCTATGATGAATGGCAATATTTTGATAGATGGGGAACAAGCGGAAGAGGAGAAAGAATTTGTATATTTGGAATCTAAATTTACAAAAGATAGAACATGTGAAAGTGATATTGAAAGGAGATTGAATACAGGGAATATGGTAAATGGTGCTCTGCACGACTTTATGAATAGCCAGATGGTCTCTCAAAGGGCCAGACTGGATGTGCATGCAGGAGTGTTGGTGCCAACACTTATATTGTAGTGAAAGTTGGGTATGGCAGAAGAATCACAAAAGTAAAATAAATGTGGTAGAGATGAGAGTGTTAAGTAGTACTCGTATGTGAGATAGTGTGATAAGAAAGAAAGGCATGCTTAGATGGTTTCGGCATATAGAGAGAATGAAGAAAAGGAGACTGACAAAAAGGTGATGCTATGTATTTGTGTAATTTATTAAATGTTTTTATTTTATATTTGATGAAAAATAGTATATTAAATTATTAAATAACGAGTGGCTAAATGCCACATGTTATTTATAAATATGAATACTACCAACCCTTCAAACGAACTAACATAAAAAACGCTGCACATCTTCGTGACGCTAATCATGCATTTTATCAAGATTTTTGTCCTCATGCGCCTACAGAAGTTTCCCTTCGATGTATTTAAAAGTAGTTTATTGATAAATCGACCTGCAATCTGAGGAATTGACTTAAATTGCACGATAAAAAAGCATGGGAGTGAATGAGTTGCTCTTATGTTAATAGAATAAATTATAATAACATTGTCGGTAAAAGAAGAATTGATAAACCTTCGAAATTGATCTCTTTAAAAACAATATATAGTACAATAATACTGAATTTATAAATTTCTTTATTAATTAGAGAAAGAAATATAGGATTTCAAAAACATTTCAATCTTGTTACAATAAGACTTTCCCAAAGCTTGCAATATAGATTATGTAATTTTACAATGGTCAAGTCTACCTGTGGACACTAGCTCGTTAGCCATGTATAGGTCTTCAATGCAGGTAACACAATCTCTATGAATTATGGATCGTTCATTGAAACTGTACTAAAGCTACAGAGCTCCGGTAAGCCTATCAGCGTTGTGATTGCGAATTCCATGACATACCTTGTCGCTTCCACTACTATGAATCCACATATCTATATATGTTGTAAGGATGTTATCCGATAAAGCTACTTAATCTGTGCTAAACACCACACTAATAATGGTCTCGGTATTCGATTCCTCTCTTCTCACAGCTTGTCCTTCGATAAAAGCTTCCTCTAAGCCTTTCAATTTAAAACAATTCTTTGCTGTATTCATTTGGGTCTCACGAGTTGCTTTAAGTCGTCATCCCTTTGATTTATTTATCTTCCTTTACTTCTGTTCTATTTCTTTGGAATACAGTTGAGTTATTGTTTTCGAACTATGTTCCTCCTGTTCTCGTATCATGTATCCCATCTTTTACCATTTTAATTTTCGTCAAACTGATTGCATTTTTCCAAACTTGATCATATCATTTTTTTTAAATCCAGTTCTGATGATGGCATCCATGAGAAAACCGGATAAGTGTTAAATCTGCATAATGTGCGCGACAAATGGACGAATAATTCAAGATCACGCCTACCGATTTCGATTATTCTTTTTTTATTGGAAAGTTTTGTTTTATGATAGTTAAGTTCTGATGATGGATTCTATGACAAAGTGACGGGACTCTTCAACTCTTAGGAACAAATTAACGATACTCGGCAGAATCTTTTATAGGCTATCCGGATATTTGAGTCGCCTACCGTAACATCGGTATGGTCAAGTAATTGTCGTAATTAAATATGAAGAACAATGGAACTCTTCAACGGGTTACAATAAAGGTGCGATTTATGGCAGAATATATAACTGTCTGTAATCAAATGGCAATGACCTTACGTTTGTTGCTGCATTGCAATATTATAAGGTGTATTACGTGCGAAGCGGTGGTAGCAGAGTCTGGGGGGGGGGGTATAGGAAACTTTTACTTTTATTAATGTTGCGTCCGATAACCATATAAAAGACTGGTGGAAGCGGGATGACAAAATAACTGACTGGTAAACGTATAAGGTTTCGGGTTCGATCCCGGGTGTGGCGATATCAATGTAAATTTCACTTTGCAAAGATGTTTTTTTTAAACAGTGCGGTCTCATTTGAGTTACACGTTGTACCCATATTCAGACAAATTTGTTAGTGTACTTCAGATTCACTAAAGATCAAAAAATAAATAAAAATTTTAACAAAAGAAGTACCGCCTTCAAAACAATCTGTTACAAATATTAATATGCTCTAAGAAGTAAAAAGAAATTGGGTAGTCTTTTTTGGAGTTCTTTGTATTCTTATATTTAGAGACGGTGTCTTTTTATAATTTGTTTCACACTTGTTTATGTTGTTAATGCGAAAAACAAAACATGTGCCCAAATGAAAGTTTGGTAATAAGATAAATAAAATACTATCGGGCATACCACAGATTTGTACTTGTAAACGTAATAACTTATTATGGAATAGTTCAACTTTTATAATAAACAAACCTTTTACTTTATATAAAATAAGTTATTAGTATAAATATTAAGATGTTGAAGCTAATGAAAAGTAAAATGTTTAATGTTTTTAATGAATTTTGTTACATATTTAATCTGAAACTCACTTGTGTCTCGTAACAGGAATATGCAGTGAAAAGCAATAGTATAGGAATGCAACGTTGCGATTTTCGTTGACAAAATTGCAATTTGAATTTTGCAACTGACATAGCGTTGAACTATAAGCACTATAAGTGGAGTGGCTCAATGTCTCTTTGAGGATCAATTTGGAATCTAATATCCGAATGAATTGTCGCAGCACAATAACGATTATTGACTTTATCATACACTCTATACAATTACATAAACTTAATAAAGTTACAATTTATTTCACGAAATTACGACATTAATTCTAAAGGAAAACAAAAATATAATTAGTTACGCTTAACAGATACTAAATCTACTTTCTGTTAAGCGAAGATACTGTATTTAGTAAAAGACTTTTTATGTTTTTCACATTGTATGTCCTTAGCAGGAGCAGGGTATCTCAAAAGGTGGGCCTAAAAATGAACATGGATAAGACGAAAGTTATGTCGAAAATCCATGTTCCGCTCCGCCTAATCATCGTTGAGAACTCACCATTCGAAATTGTAGACGAGTATACATACCTGGGACACATAGTCCAGCTAGTTAGGTCCAATATTGAGAAGGAGGTCAACCGCCGAATCCAACTCGGTTGGGCAGCGTTCGGGAAACTACGCCAGATATTTTCGTTCGATACTCCTCAGTGCCTGAAGACGAAGCTCTTCGAACAGTGCGCATTGCCAGTGATGACCTACGGCTCCGAAACGTGGTCGCTGGTCGCTGACTATGGGCCGCATTTGAAAGCTCAGAGTCATTCAGAGTGCGATGGAGAGGGCTGTGCTCAGAGTTTCTCTACGCGATCAAATCAGAAGTGAGGAGATCCGTAGCAGAACCAAAGTCACCGACAAAGCCCTACGAATCGTGAACCTGAAGTGGCCCGAAAGTGCTGGAGTGGCGACCCCGCATAGGGCGGCGCAGGGCAGGGAGGCCCTCCACAATGTGGACCGATGACATAAGAGAGGGTCGCTGTTAACGGCTGGAGCCAGGCGGCGCAAGACTGGGCCTTATGGACGTCATTACATGAGACCTATGTCCTTTAATTTTCCGGAAAATAGAGAAACGTTTAACGAAAATCTTTGAGTATCAGAATCCGGACGTTCTTGGTCATCTAAGATTGAAGAGTTAAAATTGATGAAAAAAATCCATGTGTCTATTTACTAAGCCATCATGGATTACATTATGGCTATAAAACACCGTTGACTTACGTATAAAAGTAATAAAATTGCCTGAATCTCTTAGCGTGATAGCTGTTATTTAACTACTATAACTTCATGGCTTGCATAATGGCTTCAAAGCCTTACTTACTCTGTAATGACTACCATGGCTTACATACTGGCTTTATATCTTAAAATGCGTTGGGATTCGCACTATTTTCTTGACAAGAATGTATAATGTGTGATCAACAAAGTAAATAAAAATCCTCAGCAAAACAATTGGGATGACATGGCTTACATTATAGCTTTAAATACACCATTTACTTACGTATAAAAGCAATAACATTTCCCGAATGTCTTAGCGTTACACCAGTTATTTAACTTCTAGAACGATATGTCTTGCATAACGGCTTCATAGTACCAAATGCTTTGTAATTCCAATATTCTCTTGGCAAAAATCTACGCGAGTGATTTAGCTTTTGCGTTTTTAGCACACAGTTCCTTTAGCAAAGCGCACACGTATTTTACAACTGGGCCGTGATGGCTTAAATTATGGCTTCAAAAATACCAATTCCACGCCGAAAAATGCGTTAAAGTGATAACATAAATACCCTATTCCATTCCTGTCACGGCGTCTGTAACGCATAATACATTTATTGAACACAATTGAGTGACTAGACGGAAAATATGCTAAAGTTGTCAGCGAGAAACGAGAGCATTGTGTATTCAAGCGGGCACGGCTCAATACCCTTCAAGGAATTTCGTCAATTTAGTGACAGTCCCTTCGTCATCAGAAATATTTCAAAATATAGAAACGTTTCCCTCTTTATATGATTCCTTTCTTGCTTTTTTTCATAAGATGTCTTTATTTGTATCATGTATTTATTACAGAAATGTGTTTTAACTATTTATTTAAATAAAAATCTCGTGTTTAATATGTTATGAATAATATGTTGATCGCCACTGGACTCACGGCTATCTAAAAGATTTTAATGAGGTGTTTTCTTTATTTTTTGGATTTTTTCTGGCTCTGGCTTATCTTTTATATGGGATACCTGTCATTTTAATGTAGTATCAATTTTTTACATTTTATTGTACCTAGTTGAAGCTGCGTACGTTAGATGTCTTTATATCATAAATTTCATTGTTTAGATATGACGGCGGCAACGATTTTTAATGTTGGTAACAAGGTGTGCAGCGAGCTAGCAACAAACACCTAGCAACATTCGAACTACCCCCACTCACAGAAACTAATATAAAAGGGCTTGCATTACGCTGGTGGGCGTTTCATAGGAGTGAAGAGGATTTGGAATCATAAACTGCCTAACATTAAGCTTTACGACATGGACATCCCATAGAGTAAAGAAGCTAAATATCTTGGAGTTACCCTAGATAAAACTATGAACTTTAGTAAGCACATTGGCAATGTTCGTGGCAGAGCCGCGTTTGTGCTTGGTAGATTATCCCCACTCATCTGCAAGAAAAGTAAAATGTCACTCCGCCACAAGGTGACATTCTACAAAACTTGCATCCGCCCCATCATATCATATGCCAGCATCGCCTTCGCACACGTGCCAGGCTGTAGACTGGCCCGTCTGCAGATGCTGCAAAATAAATTCATGAGGATGGCCACGGGATGCCTCTGGTACGTCCGAAATGTCGACCTACATAGGGACTTAGAACTCCCCACGATAAAGAGTTATTTCAAAGAGCTCTCCGAAAATTATTTCGAGAGAGCCATCAATCATAGGAACCCACTAGTGCTTAACGCGTCCTCTTATAGGATCCGCCTCAACGTTCCGCCTAGGAAGAGACGGCCTAAATATGTCCTTAACGACCACGACGATACGATAACTATTGACAATCTACCATACCAGGTAGGGACAAACACGTACACAAGCGATACACAGCGACTCCGCCGGCGGAGTCGAGGTCCCCGACTTCTGACGTCACCCGGACGTGGACTTCACCCACGTTCCCGGGGGCGCTTCTGATTCTTCTTTTTCAGGTGATGATTCTGCGATAACGTCGCTCCAAGCCGAGGCTCGGTCTCGCAGGAGACGCCCTTGGAGCGGCGTTTTCCTGGAGAGCGAGCCCTTTTCAGGGCTCGATAAGAGCCCGTCCTCCTTCCGGTTATGCTGTAACAGCCAGCAGGGCTAACAGCTAAACACAGTCCGAACAAACTGGCGGGCGTTCTTACTCTAAGTGCTGCCTGGTGCACACCTTGTACCCATAAAGAATTGGTTAGTATATAAAGTAATAAATAAACTCTGTGAAAATTGACTGAGGTTGTTTTTATTTAAACGATGGAAGACAACGCGATACATACCTATGTTTTGACTATAACAATATTTATTAAACAAGTGATTATTTTCGCACAAAATTAAACATATAGAACGAACTAGAAATCATAAAGAATAGAATATTACATAACGTATATATGAATAACAAGGCTTATATAGTAAAGTATATACTAGCTACTTACTGTAGTGTGTTAGCTTATTTTGGTAATTATTTTTATGGCTTTTAATTTAATGTTAGTGCTGATGAATTTAACTGTTATTTGATTATTGCTTAAGGAGCAAGTTCCTGGTTTTTTATACGATAGAATTTTAGTTTTATTATTTATGAACGTGTAGAATTTATGGTTGCTTTTTGACAACAGCTTAAGGAGAAACAATAGATAAAAGAGCCACCATGTTGACGTGTATTGGAAAGTAATGAGAAAGATACGAATTGTTTAATGTTTAAGCAATGATTACTGTAAAATTAAAATACTATTAAATAAATTAGTCTTTTAAGTGTTTCTCGTGATATTGTATATAAAATAATATTTTAAATAAAGGATACGGTTCGTCATTTGACTAAATCGTATTCTTAGAAAGAATGGCCTTCACAATGTCGTTCCCATTGGTAAGTTTGTAAACATAGTAAATGATACCAATTTGGGATATTATTTTTGTAATGTTTCGTAAACGATTACAATTAATCAAATTATATTAATTGTATCTATCAAAAACTAACAGGGAGTGGTAGTTTCTTAATAAATAAGATAATTAAGAAATGTATTTGGCGCCAAAAACTCTCATCAATGTTTTGCTGTAATAACCTCATTAGTAAGAAAGGTATATATATTCGTTGAAGTTTGATTGAGTCCTCAGTATTTAATCAACGTTAGCTACCAGTTATTATGTTTTAAATTAGTTGTGTCGGTAAAAAGGGCTATTCTGCGATACAAAGCTAAGTGTATGTCTTTAAATTAAAACTGATGTCTTTTTATAATATCATAATAATAATTGTTTGCTATTTACAATATAATATAAAACAAATATACGTTTCAATATAAATTAAAAAAATTCTTGCTAAATAAACAAATTGGTCTTGAAAACTTTGTGGCTGATGTGTCTGTATTATAGGAAATGTAAAATATGTATATTTATATTTATCTGTACTGTAAGTTTAAGTTATTAGGTATAATTAGTGTTAGTATTATAATTAAATTTTTACACTGGTCTGTAAGTTTTTTATGTTTTGCGTTTTAAGTTTTTCTTTTTTCTCTTTTTATTTGACGTATTGCTGATGTCCGTGGCCTCACAAGGATTTAGCTGAAAATCAGCGCTGTGCGTTCTTTGCCTGCTAAAAAGAGCGCATAGCAAATTGCTGAGCTAAATTCCTTTTCGAATTGTTAATTATTATAACTATGTTTTGTTTAATTTGTATTAGTTGTACAATTCGAATAAACGTTCTTTCTTTCTTTCTTTNAAGCATAACTTTCGTTTTGTTTACATTCACTTTCATTCCTTTCCCTTTCAAAGCTTCATTCATAATATTTAGCATCTCCTGAAGCTCGTTAGCGGATGACGCAAGTATTACTTGATCATCAGCGTAGAGTAAACATTTGATGAGTTATTCAATCATTCTTAAACCATACATACTTTCTTTTAAATCTGTCAAACATTGATCCACTCCGTGTACGCCCCGTTTATTCTGACACAAGCACTAGAACCCTCATAGAGAGACTTCAATGCTTGGATCAGACAACCGCTCACCCCATACGTAGATATATTTATCTACGTATGGGGTTGTTTTTATATTTAATGATAATGGATGTCGATGATGTATTTTATTGTAATTTATATTAAACAAAACACGGATAAAAAAAGTAAAAATACTATAGAGTTTCTTGCCAGATTCTTCTCTGTGGTCGGTTAGGTTACGAAACAGTGGTAGAGCCTTTGACATAAAAGTCTGAGTTTACTGGAAGAAAAGAATATAGTTTAGTTATATTTAGTTTGTTGTTGACTTTTATTATGAAACCCTATATAATATTTAATAATTGTTATTAAAATATAGTTAAAATTATGAACATACTATTAATATACTTATTACCATGATTTTTATTACTATTTCTGACACACGCATTCTGATTCTTTGGAAATATTATGGGAAAATCAGTTTGCGACTCTCACATTTTGTTGTGTTACATTTTGAAAGGTGTTACTCTTCTCAATAGAAAATCAATAGCCAATAGCTTTCAAGTTCAGTTGAAGAGGAATCAGAGTAAGTGAATAAGTGAGTAATTGAACGCATAATTGAAAAAGCTTATTAATCCTAAACCAACATTGAATTGTTACCTTTGTTACAAAAGCGTATATTATAAAAATACCATCTCACATTAACTAACAACTTTTATTCTCTCCACTATTTAAATATACACAATTTTTGAATTTACACAATTTAGCACTAGCTCTCTTTAAAACAACTATACCACGGAGCAGCTGGAAAGACTATTAACAAAATTGTTCCGTTCGTTAAAGTTACCTCGTATTGCACAATATTTCTTAATATTGAACAAAGTTTTTGGTATTTTTAAGTGTTACCACTATATATTACTCATTAACAAACATGTCAGAGCTATCAGAGTTGTGATCTATAGTTTAACAGGTAACACCGGTGACATTGTTTTGCAGATCACGTTATAAATAAATGAGTAAGTATAGTGATTTAAAACCATCTTTGATCTACTGGTTTCCTGATATTCTATATACTTATACAGGAGTTTTATATTTATTGTATGTATATATGTATGTATAAGTAGCATGTCTATTTATTCATAAGCACAGTCGTCCCATTATTAGAAAAACACCAATATAAATTAACTAACAACATTTATTGTCTCCACTATTTAAATACACACAATTTTCCCTATACTAATTATTACTTCAGTATTTGAATGTATACACTTTAGCAGTATTTCCCCTTAAAACTATACCACGAAGCAGTTTTAAAGACTATCCACGAAATTGTTTCGTTCGATAAAGTTACCACACATTGCATAACATTTTGTAATATTGCACAATGTTTTTGGTATTTTTAAGTGTTGCTACTATTTTACTTAATAACTCCCCAATACTTCAGAGCCATCAGTATTGTCACCCAACTAGCTATAGTCTAACACTAAAGATTGGGTTGTCTATAGGATAGGAATAATACCGCCCATTGTACATTAGAATTATTTAAATTAAGTCAATGTATTACATTTCTTTTGAGGTGTCCAATAAAGCATACCGTCTAACTATATACATACATTTTAAGCTACCCACATTTTTTATCTACAATGTTTGTATAGGAAGTAGTAGGAGCAAATAGCTCTTACCCTGTATATTATACGTATAATCTGTTATGGGATTGATTATATGGGATTTGGTATTTTCTATACACGAGTTAATAACTCAGCATCTATGTATTTATTACGCTCTTCAGTTACACACACATTACATAATTTTAAAGCCCTCCATACACGAAAAATTCGAAGCTATAGCTATTGTAAAATTTTAAATATATGTCGGAGGGCAGGTGTCTGTGGAACGCTGGTGCTATCTGTCTATCGGCCTGGGACAGAGTAGTTCTCGGATAGCGCTCCGCCGGAGCGGTCGACTGTTGAAACTGTCGCGTTCCTAGCCATTATTGTTGATGAGTTTGTGTAAATGGATATCGAGAACTTGAGATTGTGTGATTGAAGATTATAATCAGAGTTAATTAAGAAAGTTTGAGTTTGATTGCACCAACATTACCCACTAACGCCCACAGTATAGAAATTATGGATGCCATTAATGACGATGTCGGCGGCGAACCCTACGCGCCTGTACTTTATGCTTCCTTTCTCTCTTATTCTTCGACAAATATATTTTTAATATATCCTAAGTCGATTTGAGCAATTCATACATTTCCACGTTTTTGTATCTTCTACTCGTAAGTAGTAATTCAAATTATAGAATGATTTCGCACTACGTTTTCTTTTAATAAAATATTTAAATCTATTAAAAGACATCTATGGAACTTCTTCTGGGAGTTTGTTATAGAAACGTTTACAGGTACCCAAGAGTAAATTGTCTATTTTATGTAGCCTTCTGGAATTTACAGCAGTTACATGAGGTGCATTCACATTCGTAAAAGAGTCAATATGATTATGGACGTACAACAAGTTTTCCAATATGTATTTTTTCGCTGGGAAATGCTTTTGCGCACGTCAGTTAAGTTAAGTCCTCTTTCAATCAGGGCCCTGTCGGATAGAGTCCAGATTTTCTGGACTTCATGATTATGGACGTACAACAAGTTTTCCAATATGACGTGTAGTGTCATTATTTTTACTGCTTTGAATTTGTTTCTTAACGCCTCTCTTGGACCAATATTATAAATTATACAAATAGCCCTTTTCTGCAGTACAAATGTGTTTTGATATCGTCACCAACGGTACATTGAAAATGAAAGAAGGAAAACCATATATTTAACGATTGAAAAGTATTGTAAAGGATTTTAGAGTTTGAAATTGATGATATTACTTGGTAAAGTTTAGCTTCAACTGTGCAACAGAGTTGAGCCACAGAAGCATGCGTGCGTCGGCTATGGTCATTTGTCAAAGCAACCATCAATCTTCTTCGTTCATTCGTCAATACGTCGGCTGAAAGCCTATACAAAACCCATAATGTACCAAAACTATGCTTGTTCAGTGAGAAATTGTATGTGACGTGTTTACGGAATGATGTCTACATCGAAACCTTTTATTACCGAGAGAGAGAGGAAGAAAATGGACATATTTATGACATAAAATGGAACAGCTTTAAGGCGCTAAGAACTGATAAAATACTAAGATATTTATATGGATAAAAAAGTAAATAGCAGACTATTAACGTCCCACAGCTGGGCACTTGCCACCTCATTTGTAGGAGAGAGGGTTTCGATAGTGTGTACAAATGTTTACGCTAACACATGTGCACTCTCAATTCCTTTTTACTAAAATAAAAGTGATTTAAGCTATAACATTGGCTAATTTCCAGTGAAAGTCCCGTCAAAATCAGTTCACCCATTTCAGAGATAAGCCAGACACGGATAAATAATGTACACGCGTTAGAAGTTATACTTCTTTGGCGTCACATGATAAAAATCATTTCTAAAACTAAAATGTTGACTATAGCTAACTTCAGGATGTCGGTTTTTCTGACGGTGATACGCGTATCCTAAAAATTACCCACATAATTTTTTCCTAACGCGCCAAAAGAAGTATCACTTCAAAAAATTGTTTTTTTGATAGTTGTGTATAAAATATAACTGATGGAGGATACAATTTCTTCATTGACTTTTATTAATAAACACAAAGACTACAATGGATCACAACTTATAACAAAATATACATTAGCGGCAAAATAGAAAGTAAAAAAAATGTCTAAAATTTTAACGATTTTTCAAAAGGCTTTTATGAAAATGGTCGCATCGGAGTTGATTTGAATCTTAAAGTTTCTAATTTTAGGATCTTGCATAAAAAAATATTCCAAGAAATGCGTATCTCGCAAACTTAATAAATAACATGGAAAAACATGTCGAAATTGGTGGTCTTATTTTTGGAGTACAGATTCGACAATTTTTTTTGCTAAGTTAAGCACTAAATGGGTTAGAAAAGCTGTCTAATCAGTTTTATTTTGGTCTCGATTGGACCATTTCTCACTGAGCTATCCACTTTGAACGAAAATGGATCATTTTCTCTTTGATCAAGCGTATCTCCGAAACTAATTGTGGATCAGAAAATCTATTGGAGGTTTGTTCGATTTGATATTATTTGTATTTGGGGTGTAGGTAAATGTGGAGTACATTTTCCTTCACTCCTACCTACCTTTTAGCGGCGAATAAACGCTTGGGTTTTGGCACCATTGAACTCGACCAAGTTGGCTTCTCCCCAATCGGACAGTCCTTTTAATGTTGAGTTAACGCTTTCTACCACTGCTTCTCTCTGGTCGGAAATGTCAGTGCATGTTGCACGCGCATATCTCTTTGCAAAGGTGCTGTCGACTGCGTTACCAAATACACCTGGCAAGAACAGATCATTAATATGCAGCAAGAAGAGTGTTACAGAGAGAATTGATCCTTCAGGAACACCGGCGTAAATAGCCATGAGATCAGAAGAGCAGACATCTATAACTACTACAAACAATCTTTCGCTCAGAATATCATGCTTAACAAACTAGCGTGCCACACCCAGTCGAAAGTCTTGGAGATATCAAGTGATATGACAAGTGCTTCTCCAAATTTCTCAATAGCTTCTCCTCATATGTGTGTGGCATATACTAAAAGATCCCCTGTTGATCGATTTGTCTGAAAGCCCTACTGTTGATCAGACAGGAGATGGTTGTGCTCAAGATATACGCTCCACACGTTTACAGAAGATTGAGGTGATAGCTCTGGGCCTGTAATTGGACAGCAACTTTTTTTTTCTTTGTTATCAATAAACTTGAAAACTACTGGACTGATCGGCATGAGACCATGACCATTCGAGGCGGAATTAATTGTAGAAGGTTGTAGGCTATTCATTTTTTGAATTTCATCAACTCTTTACCATTTTTTTCAAATTAATGTGGATAGTCATTTATAAAATAAAAATGAATCGCAAAATGTGTTGGTAAGCGCATAACTCAACAACGCCTGGGTCAATTTTGACAATTCTTTTTTTTTAATGTTTTTCGAAATCCAAGGATGGTTTTTACGGCGAGGAAAGTTCGAATAATTGCGGGGGAAATCCCTAAAAACTGCCCTTTTCCGTTTCCCATACATACGTTTTCTAACTATTTTAATTAAACAAAGTCAATTTAACCTTTATTGCTATTCAATAAAATACATAATAAATTACAAGTACTCACTCTCAATTTGCACTTTGTTATCGCTGCAGGAAGTTCAAAATGAATTGAATAGTCACAATCTGACCAAATTGAATAGTCACAAAAATGTAAGAGCTAAAGATATTATGTACTGCTGTAATTACATTTCAAAAATCATTCATAAAACTGAAATCTGCCACATTCCAAATCATTTTGACAGAACGAAGTCTGTCGGGTCTGCTAGTTCATATATATTTACGAGGAAGCTGTTATTTTGACATTACAAAGAGATATGACAGTTTTATTTATATCGACGCTGTAAAACAAACACGTAGTAATACACAAATNAAATTGAATAGTCACAAAAATGTAAGAGCTAAAGATATTAAGTACTGCTGTAATTACATTTCAAAAATCATTCATAAAACTGAAATCTGCCACATTCCAGATCATTTTGACAGAACGAAGTCTGTCGGGTCTGCTAGTTTATATATATTTACGAGGAAGCTGTTATTTTGACATTACAAAGAGATATGACAGTTTTATTTATATCGACGCTGTAAAACAAACACGTAGTAATACGCAAATACAAAATCTTTCATCAAAACAGAAAAACTTTTCAATAAAAATATTGCAACTACCTTATTTATCAACTAATTTTATCTTTTTGGACACTGTAATTACAATCTGTTAATATTTTCCAAGTTAATACTTGTTTCCTTTCCGAGGGAGTTGCATAAATAACATAGCAGGTCATTTTGTATAATATAATAAAATTTATAATTTCAGATCTACATTGGAGTTGGATAAATTATTAGTGATGTATAATCAGCGTGGGCTTAAATGAGAACTCTAGCTGAATCATTAATTTCAGCTGACTGCTAGAATTAATGAGATATCTCAAATGTCAACAAGTAGACAGATATTTAATAGGCTTCCTAGTATAATTTTGTGTTATACTAGCTAAGCCCGATGACTTTCAATGTAGTTAAATAAGTAAGTAAGTAGCAGCTACTTAACGGCCCACTGCTGGGCACAAGCCTCCTCACTTCGAGGAGCGAGTGTTTTCAGAACATAGACTCACCATGCTGCTCCACTGCGGATTGGCAGGCATAGTACACAAGTGCACTCTCTATTCCTTTACTCTCATAGTCCGATGTGACGGGAATCCGAAACGATCGGAGAGAGGTCAGGCGCAGGACCGACGGCTTAACGTGCTCTCCGAGGCACGGGGGTGGACCACACGGCAAACTTCCCAACTTCGGGCAAATATTGAGAAAATCTTAATAGAAAACTCAATATCGAGTTTGAATTTGAATGTAGCTAACTAAGCCTTATTTTAATTGCATCTATAATTTCTTATTTGCGAATTAATTTCTAAATAGAATCTAATCTATTATATAATATACCAGAGCTAATATCTAGAAAAATGGTGAATAAAGTTATTCACGACTTTCTCTCTTTATCACAGATTATTTGATCGATAGCTTTTAAAATAAATGTAAAACTTTCACTTATACTTATTTTCGCATTGAATTTATATAGTACATTTAAAATAAATATTATTACAATTGTATAAGAGACAATAAGCTGAATTAAGATATACTAAATATAGTAATAACATTTTGAGATATATAGTGACGCCTACAAAGCGTTTACTTGTTGAATAGCAAACGTTTGCCAGTCGCATTTGTGGTATATATATCTAGAACTGCCTCATTGGTCTAGTGGTTAGCATGTTCGACCACAGACATATGGTCTTGGGTTCGAGTCCCGGGTCGGGCCAATTCAAAAATCAATATTGAGTTTTCTATTAAGATTTTCTCAATATTTGCCCGAAGTTAGGAAGTTGGCGGTGTGATCCACCCCCGTGCCTCGGAGAGCACGTTAAGCCGTCGGTCCTGCGCCTGATCTCTCTCCGGTCGTGTAGGATTCCCGTCACATCGTACTATGACAATGAAGGAATAGAGAGTGCACTTGTGTACTATGCCTGCCAATCCGCAGTGGAGCAGCGTGGTGGATCTATGCTCTAAAAACCCTCGCTTCTCGGAGTGAGGAGGCCTGTGCCCAGCAGTGGGACGGTAATGGGCTGCTACTTACTTTTTACTTTTACTTATTTATAGGCGATTTTGGCGGCAAAATCCACGAAATAGGCAAATGCCTCTAGTGAACTGCACTTTTTTAGGGTAATTCGTAGTTATTTTCATGTTGTATAGCCTGATATTTGGCAAATAAAAGTTGTTTGTTGATTTCGAGCCTGTGAAAAGCAACGCGACGCTTTTATCTGTGTTCTCCATCTGCGGAATCATTCAGCGATGCAATGGACCGCTTACTGGAGAATATCTCTCCACCCGTAGTCCCAAGGGCGATCTTGATTAATTCTAAGTCCGATGTCTTCCGTGCAAAGTCAATACTGGTACAATACGATGTCTGGGCTCACAGGAGACATCCTTGGAATAGCATCTTCAATGTAATAAGCCCTCGTTAGGCGTTAAATTATCAGAACCGAGGGTTTTTAAGAGTTCCTTTTCTGGGTTCCTTGCAAAAGCCAGTTGGGCTAGCCGTTAATGACACTCCGAAAGAAAAAAGTGCAAAATCTATTCCAACCCAAATTTTGGATAAGTAACAAAAAGTAAGTGTTCTGTGATTGGCATCGGCATAATCTTCCATTACTTGTAAGTTATGAAGAGGCTCACAAACCAATGTCCTGTTCTCGTGCTTTCAGGGTTATTTTGTTACATACTCGTATTTCTTGTTCATATTTTCTGAATGAACCAGCCACTTTAAAAAATTTGCCGTATAATTCATGGTAATATTGAAATATTAAATAGAATATCAATATCCCGGAGTGACGACGTGCGTTCCGTCATTATGATAGATTACCTTCTCACTTGACTGACGACTGTTTATTGAGTCATTTCGTAATACATTATTCAATATAACCCCTCGATACTTTGGTAATCGCTGTCTGAAATTAGCACTATACTTATTAGATTTCCTATCCAATGAATCACATCATCACGCGCTTTTTTTTTAATAGACTGGAACGAATTTAATTTTACGACAATATAGAATCATGAACAAAAATTATATTTTATTTTCATTTGTGTTGTAAGGTAGGATCCATTTTTTTTTTATTAAATGTGAACTTTTGACTTCGTCTTCTTCCTTAACGTTGTCTGGAAGGAATCGTTTCAAAGCGACAAGATCGCCTTTTGTGACAGACACTAAACTATCTAATTCAAAGTTCTTCTTACGTGTTCGCGACTGTTTCCTATAGAAAGCTTTTTCGTAAAATTTTCGAATTAATGCTGAATTCGATATATAGGATTTGTTCTTAACAGATCCACATTCGAATTATATATTTATACAAATAAAGAATAAATTATATAAGACAAAGATATATTGTAAAGTATTATTATCATTTTAAGGCCCTTATACTACTAGGTGGAGTCAGCATAGCATGTTTCCTTTCGCCACTTCACTCTATCAGTTGTCATTTCAACATTTACACCCCATACAAACATATCGTCTTTTAAACAGTTCATCTACACAATTTTTGACCGCCCTCTCCCAATCCTGCCCCTTACCATCATATTTAGAGTCCTCTTGTATAGATAGCTATCCTCCATTCTCATGACGTGTCTATACCAGGACAGCTTTCCACTCCTCATATTCTCGGTCAATGGTGCTACTTTCATACGTCGTCTAATATACTTATTCCTAATCTTATCTAATTTTATTACTCCACACATCCATTTCAACATTCGCATCTCCGCTGTATGCAATTTCCTTTCATTCTCCCCTTTGGCGGCCCAGCACTCTGATCTATACAGGACGACAGGTCTTAAAAATTTTACGCTTTAGTTTGAGTATTCGGGCATTGCAAATTGTTCCTGAAACCTGCCTCCACTTAATCCAACCTGCATTTATCCTGCTAGAAACATCCCGGTCATTACCCCCTCGTTTTGGAAGATAGAGCCGAGGTAATGGAAATCGGAGCAAGGTCGAAGGGATACAGCATCTAAGACAATCGAAGAATAACTGGATGAATCCACGAATGCAATCACAGAACAGATGTTCTGTTTTGGTCCTACTGATCATTAACCCTATTAATATCATCATTATAAATATAAAAGAATAAACAGCCCAGAATTCAAATGCGAACCAAAAAAGATAAAAAAAATATTACACCTAATAACATAATGCGCGAGATTTGCTATCGAAAGAAACAACGTCGAGTTAGAAATAAATAATGAAATAAAAGGAAGAAATGTAAAAAGCTAATGAATACCAAAAATACTAGAGAAAAACCCATACAATATTGCCAAAAGATAGCACACATAATAATAAAAGTAAATAAATCATAATAACGTAATATATAATATAATTAATCATCAGAGGTTCATCATTGCAGCGACACACTACAAAAAAACATTACTAATATTGCAAAGTATAATTAACAAATTATAAATAAAGACACGTCCATAGACCGCTTACTTGTTGACTCTATAACGTTTGTCAGCTGAGGCCATTTTGGTGTCGAATTGTTCCCTGCTTTTTTCGTCATTGAAATTGAAATTGAAATGGCTCACGTTATGTATTGTATTTTCTAAATATGGTAACTGTAAATAAAGAAACAATTTTTTCAATGTTGTTGTTTTCTTGCCCTTATCCCACTAGGTGGGGTCGGCACACCATGTTTCCTTTCGCCACTTCACTCTATCCGCTGTCATTTCTACATTCACACCCTTAATACACATATCCTCTTTCACACAATTCATCCACACTTTTTTTGGTCGCCCTCTCCCGGCCCTGCCGCTTACCATCATATTTAGAACCCTCTTNTTGCGAATTAATTTCTAAATAGAATCTATTCTATTATAAAATATACCAGAGCTACTAGCTAGCAAAATGGTGAATTAATTTATTCACGACTTTCTCTCATTATCACAGATTAATTGATTGATAGGTTTTGAAATAAATACAAAACTTCCACGTATAATTATTCTCGCATTGAATTTATATAGTACATTTAAAATAAATTTTATTACAATTTTATAAGAAATAATAAGCTGAATTAAGATATATTCAATATAGTAATAACATTTCGAGATATATAGAGACGCCTACAAAGCGTTTACTTGTTGAATAGCTAACGTTTGCCAGTAGCATTTGTGGTGTACTCGTATATATAGGCGATTTTGGCAGCAAAATCCACGTAATAGGCAAATGCCTTTAGTGAACTGCACTTTTTTAGGGTAATTCGTATGTATTTTCATGTTGTATAACCTGATATTTGGCAAATAAAAGTTTTTCGTAGATTTCGTGCCTGTGAAAAGCAACGCGACGCTTTTATCAGTATTCTCAATCTGCGGAATCATTCAGCGATGCATTGGACCGCTTTCTGGAGAACATGGGTCCACCCACAGTGCCAAGGGCAATCTTGATTAATTCTAAGTCCGATGTCTTCCATGCAAAATCAATACTGGTACAATCCGATGTTTGGGCTCACAGGAGACATCCTTGGAATAGCATCTTCAATATAATAAGCCCTCGTTAGGCCTTACATTATCAGAACCGAGGGTTTTTAAGAGTTCCTTTCCTGGGTTCCTTGCAAAGGCCAGTAGGGCTAGCAGTTAATGACACTCCGAAAGAAAAAAGTGCAAAATCTATTCCAACCTAAATTATGGATAAGTAACAGAACGTAAGTGTTCTATGATTGGCATCGGCATAATCTTCCGTTACTTGTAAGTTACGAAGAGACTCACAAATCAATGTTTTGTTCTCTTGGTTTCAGGGTTATTTTGTTACATACATCTTCTTCTAATTTTCTGATTGAACCAGCCACTTTAAAAAATTCGCAGTATAATTCATGGTAATATTGAAATATTAAATAGAATATCAATATCCCGGAGTGACGACGTGCGTTCCGTCATTATGATAGATTACCTTCTCACTTGACTGACGACTGTTTATTGAGTCATTTCGTAATACATTATTCAATATAACCCCTCCATATTTGGTAATCGCTGTCTAAAATTAGCACTATACTTATTAGATTCCCTATCTAATGAATCACATATGATACATGCATAAATTTTTTCTAACTCAAGCTGTGTTAGCTTTTTTTAATAGACTGGAACGAATTTAATTTTAAGACAATATAGCATCATGACCAAAAGTTGTATTTTATTTTCTATTCATGTTACAAGTTAGGATCCATTTTTTTATTAAATGTGTATTTTTGACTTCGTCTTCTTCCTTAACGTTGTCTGGAAGGAATCGTTTCAAAGCGATAAGACTGCTTTTTGTGACAGACACTAAACTACATAAATCAAAGTTTTTCTTACGTATTCGCGACTTTCTCTCATAGAAAGCTTTTTCACAAAATTTTCGGATCTCATGACGTGTCTATACCAGAGTAGCCTTCCACTCCTTAACTTCTCAGTCACTGGTACTACTTTAGTACTTCGTCTAATATACTCATTCCTAATCTTGCCTAGTTTTATTACTCCACAGATCCATCTCAACATCCGCTGCAAATAATTTCCTTTTACTCTCCCATTTGGCGGCCCAAAGTCTGATCCATACAGGACGACAGGTCTTATGATCGTCTTATAAATTTTACCCTTTAGTTTGAAGGGCATTCGGGCATCGCAAATTGTTTCTAAAACCTGCCTCCACTTCATCCAATTTGCATTTATCCTGCTAGAAACATCCCGGTCAACATCCCCGTCGTTTTGGAAGATAGAGCCGAGATAATGGAAATCGGAGCAGGTTCGAAGGGATACAGCATCTAAGACAATAGAAGAATAACTGGATGAATCCACGAATCCAATCACAGAACAGATGTTCTGTCTTGGTCCTACTGATCTTTAACCCTATTAATATCATCATTATAAATATAACAGAATAAACAGCCCAGAATTCAAATGATCGATTGCTATGGAAAGAAACAACGTCGAGTTATAAATAAATAATGAAATAAAAGGAAGAAATGTAAAATAAATGAATACCAAAAATACTAGAGAAAAACCCTTACAATATTGACAAAAGATAGCACACATAATAATAAAAGTAAATAAATCATCATAACGAAATATATAATATAATAAATCATCAGAGGTTCATCATTGCAGCGACACACTACAAAAAAAACATTACTAATATTGCGAAGTATAATTACCAAATTATAAATGAAGACACGTCCATAGATCGCTTACTTGTTGACTCTATAACGTTTGTCAGCTGAGGCCATTTTCGTCATTGAAATTGAATTTGAAATTGAAATAGCTCACGTTATGTATTTTATTTTCTAAATATGGTGTGGTAACTGTAAATAAAGAAACAATTTTTTCAATGGATACACAAAATAAATAAACAATTCACAAGAATCAATTGGAAAACTCGTACTTAATTACCGTCTATATTGCGAAAGTTACCATCAGATTAAGCCACTACAAAATATGGCAAGATTAAACCAAAATCAAGTTTAAAATATTACCTTTTTAAGTGAGCTTAATAAGCTCTTTCAAATTGTGTTAGTAACTATTCTATCATCGCTACGGATAGTTGATTCTACCAAAGTGTATAGTTTAATAACAGGGCAATGTACTTATATTCTTCAATTTAAACTGTATCCGTAGACTTATAATTAAACCCGCATACAAGTAATTAACGCAAGCTTCTATCCTCTAAAATAACATGCTTGTTATTGCAAGTTTGCTTATATTATATACTAACTGATTTGCACAACTTCATCTGGAAACTCAAGCGAGAAATTAAGAAGTAACAAATTGGGTTAGCATATAAAACGTTATAGTGAGCCAACCTTATTAGATAGACATACCTTCTTGGACTTTTTTAAAGGAAGTTCAAAGGGAAACAATTCTTTAGTACATGGTTTTGAGAAACTTTAGCTGTTCACGTAGCGCACGCAGCGGAAGCTCTCAAAAGGAAGAAAGCTCCATTTTGAAACATTCTTCATTAATGCTATACTCCTATTACTATTAACGTGATGATACATAGCTTATAGGCTTCCTTGATAAATGAGCTATCTAATACTGAAAAGATTATTCAAATCAGACCAATAGATTTTTAGATTAACGTGTTCAAACATACAACTTCAAGCTTTATAGTATTATTGAAAGTTTGACTATCAGCTTTGGCGAAATGAGCTTTTTAGAATTTACATAATTGTTTTCATCTTTTAGACAAAATCGTATCGTATAATTGGCAGCAAACTATTCTATTTATTTACGACTGAAACTTCCTATCGAGAAATGAATCTAGAACCTGTAAGCTTAGTTATTGGAATACGGTTGACTTTTTAAAATACATTTGCTCATAAAATAGCTAGAATGTTTCTCATGATAATAAGTAGCGTTAAAACATCTGACTTGAAACAAAGTAACTTACAACATTAATTTATTATATATAACGTAGAGCGCCTTAATTGTTTATTTTGATAATTTATTGTATGGCATTATAAATTAACGTTGTGTTATACACTCACATTTTACTTGGTACCTATCCCTGCTGTGGAGTTTCGCCAGAGCTGAATGCATCAGCGGAAATCTGGACCCCAACACCTGGATGAAGAGTGTTCCGCTGGGTTTTTGTGGGTATCCTGGTACGACCAGCGAGTCCCACTCTCCCAGATGTAAGTTCATACTTCATACGACCTGCATAAAGCATTTCCCAGCAATAAAAAAAGAAAGTTAACACACTAAAAGCAAAAACAAAACAATTTTCGTTCTAATACAATTTTTTTACCGCTGGCCTTTAACCTTTACGCACCCTGACAAAATCTTATTAGGAGTATGGGATTCGCTGGCAATAAGCCAAAGCACCCACTGAAACGTAGCGATTCTTTAAGTGATACACCAGAAGATCAGTATACGCAATCTTTCATAGTACTCCTGAAGGCTCCTGCTGGGAAACTTAGGAATGAGACAAAAGAAGTGCAAATCTTGGCCTCCTACCTCCCAACCTCCCGCGCCGGAGTAGAGGAGCGTCTATAGCGTCCTCCCTCTGCCTCTCATGTCTCAGTCTCTGCCTCCTTTAACGAAATAACTGTTTCGCAGGCCTTGTAGAAATCATAGGAGATAAATTAAACCATCGCTGTTATACACTGTATCATGTCTTACCATCAGGTCGGTCACAGTTAAGTGCTGACCTTATCAGCAACAGAAAATCGAAAGACGCAAATGAAGCGTTTTAAATTTGTAGAATATAAATGCTACACGGTCAACTGAAGCGAGCCATGCGTGCCATGTTAGCCGTGACTGCTCTATCTTACTCTGCTCTGCAATATGTCGTAAGATATTATGGTGAATGATGGTACAGTCTGTGACGGTCGTCCTTACATTAAAATTATATAAAGATTTCTCATACATTCATACACACAACGTTTATAAAAGTACAGTGACTAAGTGGTGCCAATAAGTGGTGGTGTAACTACTTGTTCAACCACGAAGTAGTGCCGTGAACAGGATTCATTGATTCTTACAAAAAAATGTGTTATGTTAAGCTGATGTGATAAGAGATCATTTACCTCTAAATCGATTACAGATAGACAAAACCTCATCTATACTGACTTAGACATCTTACGATTTCTTAAATTGGTTTGCTTTACGTCAGACTAATTTTCCTGTTCTACATCTCGAAGAATAAACATCCTTGTAATGCCGTGTAATAGGATGAAGAAGAAGGATCAGACATATTTTGTCATTTTTCTTAATCAGCTGCAGCCTAGCGTTGACACCAGGTTCTCGACAAACAAATTGGAAGTTACTAGTTAGGATGAGGGTTAAAGATCACGCGGCTGATCACATGGCCGCTGAACCGACTAATTTAAACCGATAATAGATCGTCCAACTAAGCAGGATGGAAGGCATTGGTGAAAAAAATGACACCAACACCCAAACAGATACGAATTTCAATCACGAAGAACCCAACTGAGAAGAGAAGAAGATCAAATTTCTATTATAACTAGCTTCTTTTAAGATATATGTAAAAACATACTTTTTATGAGTGAAAAGGTAAGAAATAGTGTGATAAGAAAATGTTGTGGTATAAAAGAAGATGTAATGACTAAAATTGAGAAAAGTATGCTTAGATGGTTTGGTCACGTAGAGAGAATGAATGGAAGGAGATTGACAAAAAGGATTTATTAGTCAAACGTGAATGGGAACGTTGGAAGGGGAAGACCAAGATGGACGTTCCTGGACCAAATCCAGCACATTTTAAATAAGGGCCAGGTCAAGAGTACTCTAAACCAACGAACTTATATGAAAGGTTTAATGAGAATGAAGGAAGCGAAGAAAATATGCAAGGATCGTGGCAAGTGGAAGGACGTGGTCTCCCCTATGGGAATGAGGTGTGATGATGAATGTATGTATCCTTTTACAAAAGGCGTATTATAATATTGAAGATTATTAAAGCGATAGAAATGTTTGTACTTGTTTAAAAGAGTGTCTACTGCGTTTTTTTCTGCTTTTTTCTCAGTGGAAGCATCTTTTTATACCGGTAATAGATATGTTACCAACGGACAGAGTACTGATAATTCAAAAGTGCTTTTTGAACTTACTTGAAGAATGAATGTTTTTATTTTGAATCTTCATGGTTAGTGAGCGGAAACTGTAACTTTGTACAGTTAGTATGACAGTTCATTTATTTTCCACACACGTCAAGTTAATTTCAAAGTTGCTCTGAAGCAAGACAGAGCTGTAATCAAACAACGATTGTCGGAATGAAAATTCGAGCTACATTTTGTAGACGTTTAACGTTTAGATAGAGATTAGAGTCTAATGTATATAGATATATATGCGTTAGCTTTTCATCTCTATCTAAATTTGTATATAGAATTATGTCATATGTATGTTATTGGCGCTATATATCCCACTCTTCGGACTGGGATATTATAGACCAACGTCTGTCCTATCTTCTCGAAGGACTAGCCTTTGCCGATGTATGCCCACTCTTCTGACTGAGGCAATATCGGTCAAAGGCAATTAGTTGTCTTTAGAATTCCAGTCCGCACAGCTTCTGTCGTCCCGCTCGCTTCTTCTCGAAGGCTGCACGATGGGAGGCCACTGATTGCAGCTGACCTCTTGATTTGGCAGTCTTCATCCATCGTGCTTACCGGGCGTCGTCTCCATAGGGCTTGCCGGAGTGTGTTGATATATTCTTCGTAATATATCAAGATGATGTGCCTCGATAATCACTGCGAACTCGGAGGAATTCCTCGACGAAGCTCTCAAAGTTATCCCTGCAATCTCGGAGGATTTCCTCGACGAAATCTTAGATAACTTCGATAGTGTTATCAAGTCTCGTCAAGTGGGGTCTCACCACTTGGTGATATTGTCACATATACTACATCACACTTCACCTTTCAAACTTCACACTGATTTCGTATCCAAAATCTAGACATTATATACTGCCGCGGGAGCACTCCCACCCCGACGTCTTCAACCTTTTACATTCGGATCTCAGGCTTTCGGATTTCAGGTCAGTGCGCATGTCTTGCATCCCATTGTGCATGTCCGAAGGTTCGTCGGGTTTCGTGACGGTTGTGCTTTGTTTCCCCCAGCCAAGCGGTTCTTAAATAATAGCGCACATTTCAAACCTTTCTACCTAGGGATCCCTTATGCTATCGTAGAAAGCGTCTGCGCAATTGTTTCAAAATCTTAACAAATATCCTTAAGCTATTATTTACTAAAGATCCTTAAAATATTCCTAATAATTAAACCTTAAAAGGTGTCTTCGCCGACATGTGGCGGCCACGCTCAGCCGTCCATAACAGTAGTTATATATAAGAATTATCTTTTGCCTGTCGACTTACAGTGAAGAAGCCCACTCTTGTGTACAAGAAGGCAGTGCCCAGCTTCGTGACCGTAATGGGCTGCTACTTACTTTAATCTTTAGCGAAATAGATAATCTTTTGAAAAAACAAAAAACTTTTGTTGAATATAATCTAGTTAACATTTTAAAAACGACTATAGTTTTATTGTCAACGAACCAATTTGTTATTTACAAGAATAAATACTTTTTTATTGCCAAGCCAAGATTTAACGTTGATCAAAGCAGCCGGATTTATATGCGAATGTATATTTATTCAGCGGATATCGAATTCAAACCACTAGGGCAGGGTACGGATATATAAATCGCCTCGGCCTGCCATAGATAACCTCCTTGCGTACATAAATTCACAGTAAATAATCTTTGTTATTAGTAGTGAGCATAGAAAGCTGTGATTCATTTTGAATACGGACCCCGAAACCTTCTCAAGAAATCGTAACGTCAGGCCTCATTGTTTTTATTATCTTTACTAGCTGGTATAACGAATTTAGTCTACTTAAAAAGTCCGAACCTATCCATCACTTAACGCCTATTTTCTCACACAGGGAAATGGTGTTACGCACCCCGTTCAGACCTAAAATCTTATTGGAAGCGAAGCCAGAATACCCACCAAAACCCAGCGATACCCCTCCCATTATTGTTCGGGAGCACATGGCGCAGTTTACCCTGAAGAATTCCAGCAGAAAAACTTCAGAAGGAGGCAGGAGAAGCGCCAATCTACACCTTCTATCTCATGGGCCGGAGAACAAAAGCATCTATATCGTCCCCGTACCTCTCATATGCCTCTTTCAGCGAATTAATAGAAAGGAAGGAGACCATAACCCTCCACATCCTGAATAGGTGCTGAAAATATGATGAATCGCCGAATTAATTGGGAAGAGAGGCGATGTGGCGATGCTCGCCACAGCATGCGCCTGTCTCGTGCGTCTGTCTAATGCTTCTGTCTCAAGCGTCTGTCTCACGCGCATTGCTTAAGTCAATACGACAGATGTGAAAACTTACTCCATGCGAGTTTGTAATAGACTAGCAGCCCGTCCCAGCTTCGCACGAGTAGAAATAAATACGTACAGATAATTGACGTATAACGTGTAATCGTCGTCGTCGTCGTCGTCGCTTCAACCGATGGACGTCCACTGCTGGACATAGGTCTCACGAAATGATGCCCACAAGGCCCGATCTTGCGCCGCCTGGCTCCAGCGGCTACCGGCGACCCTCCTTATATCGTCGGTCCACCTTGTGGGGGGTCT
>JACTOM010000667.1:1639114-1655134 GCA_015832385.1 Elymnias hypermnestra
TGTGACGGGAATCCGACACGACCGGAGAGAGATCAGGCGCAGGACCGACGGCTTAACGTGCTCTCCGAGGCACGGGGGTGGATCACACCGCCAACTTCCCAACTTCGGGCAAATATTGAGAAAATCTTAATAGAAAACTCAATATTGATTTTTGAATTGGCCCGACCCAGGACTCGAACCCAGGACCTCATGTCTGTAGTCGAACATGCTAACCACTAGACCAATGAGGCAGTTAAAAAAAATGGCAGTACAGCTCGGCATATGCCGTGTGCCATACACCTGACACACGGCGCCGATTTTCAGCTGCAGCCTTGTCACGGAAGGAACGTCATCTGATCCAATTCTCGAGCAACTTATAACACCACTTACCTTAATAATTATTCTGCTAGATACAACTTAATTAGTCAACAAAGAATTAGAAATACTTAGGATAGACAGAAGAAACGAATCAAATTACAGCACATTATAAAAGAAAAACATTTTAACGAAGTAATTCGTATTAAAAAAATGTTAAAAAATGTTAATTCCGTGTCTCTCTGAGGGACAGCTCATATACTAAACTAATGTACATTTTTATAAAAAGAAGGATCCTAAAAATTATGTTGTACTTGAAATTACTACTTTGTGTCCAATTGTAAATTTATTAAGTATTTTTTATATTTTATTCTAAAACTATTTAGTGAAATCAGTGTTCGAAGTGGAGGGGGCAGATTGTTCCAACACTTAGTAGCAAGATACTTAAAGCTGCCACGAAATGAAGCTGAGCCATGTTTGGGTACTTTCAGCATATAAGCATGACATCTTGTATATGCTACATTATCCTGGTGCGTCCAATGTAATCTCCTATATAAGTAGAGTGGTATTTGATATTTTATAATACTGAACAATAAAGTGGCAAATAAAGCTGCCTTCGATAGTCCATCTGTTTCTATTTAAAAAGGGAGTAATATGGGACCGCGGTGGAATATTCAAACAATATCTCGCACAGGCATTCTGAACTTTCTGATTACTATTTTTGATACGAGCATACAGTCTGGATCCTATTACAACGTCATGGTAGTTCAGTTTTGAGAGGACAAGAGATTCGCATAACTTTACTCGTAAGTCAGTCGATATAGAACCTCTGATCCGATATAGAATTTTCAATCTATAAAAACAATTTCTCATATTCCATTAATATCCCTAGAATCCTCGCTTCATTCACGCGTTCTATGCTGATGTCATTAATGGAAATAATGGGATTTTTATTTAACATTGCAGCAATCTGACGCATTGTACCTAATGCTAAATATTTAGTCTTTGAGGCATTTAAGACCAAAGTATGCTTGCAGATATTCTCTTCAAGTCATAGTCAAGTAGAGGCAGTTGGTAACAGCAGGAGGCGTCTTAGTAACCGCGTCCGGCAAGTTGACCTTTTTTGGAGCGTGTTTAGTATAGTCCAAAGATATTATTTTAAATAATGTGGTGCAAACTACCATAATAATGTATATGAAACGCTTACGTCTCTGTAACTCCTAATTACAAATTATACGTGACCATTTTCTTAAAAAATAAAACGAATACAGTAAGTTATTCTTAAAAGGTAGATATATTCCATCGCTGACTTTTTGTAAGTTATTAATCAGATCATGTTTAATAATAAATAAATAAGCCATTTATTTCTTGCGTTTTACATAACGTTTTTCACACTATAAGAATAATTAGAAAACCTTTGAATATAAATGTAACGTAGCAGTGTTTGAATATGTTAGTCATTGCGAGTGCATTTTGCCAGCAAGATTGGGTATAGGCCTCCTTCAAAGACGCCCATGCCTCTTTATCTTGGGCTAGGTCTCTCCAGTTTGGACCGGCTGTCCTTCTGAGGTCATCTTCCCATTTGACTAGCGGTCTTCGTGAACTTCTCTTTCCCGTTAGGCCGTTCCACGAGGTTACCCTCGTAGACCATCTCTGGTCTGTACATCTCACGACGTGGCCAGCCCATGTTTAATATTTTGTTAATATTTAATATATCATTCGAATCATTAGCTAATATGAAACACGAGTAATTTGGATAAAGCTTTGTGTATCAAAGAAAATTGAACAATAAACGTGGCATGCTTCTATTATGGTACATTTTACATTAATGTAATTCTTTGTGGAGCCAGGAAATTTAATCTAGCAAATGTGTGGTCGACCTTTAGCGAGCAAAGACGGTACGGTTATCAAATTAGTTTCGTTTAATTTAATAACGGGAACATCAGCAATTGTTTCTAATACTACAGTTCTACAGATTTATTTATTTGCGAATCAAACAAACATTACACAACTAAATATGCAAAAATCCATAAAAATTTCCACTAATTACTAAGATATAAACATAACTATAACATATTTGATGTATTCTATATAAAATACAATGTATACAGAGGTATAGAGAGTGCATTTGTGTACTAACTTGCAGTGGAGCAGAATGCTGGGTTTATGCTCTAAAAACCCTCTTTTCTAAGAGTGAGGAGGCTCGTACCCAGCAGTGGAACCTTAATGTGCTGCTGCTTACCTTACTTTCCGATGTACATAAAAGGGAATTAAAAAAGAACAAGGCAATAAGTTTAAGATAAAAAAAAAACCATCCTTAATTATATCCATTTTATTGTGTGTAAAATTAAAATCAAAATATTCTACCTTCAAGCAAACTCAAGAACTTTAGAATCGTCAGTAGTCTGTCCATCGGTAAAACATCTACCACCGGTTCGGAAACTTGATTCCGCTAAGAAGAAACCGGCAACTCAACGGTTCGTCGTCGTCGTCGCTTCAACCGATGGACGTCAACAAGGCCCGATCTTGCGCCGCCTGGCTCCAGCACCTTCAGCCTTCAACGTTCATCAGTCCTTCGGACTTCGTGCTCCGCCCATTGCCACTACAGGTTCGCAAATCGTAGGACTATGTCGGTGACTCTGGTTCGACTACGGATCTCTTCATTTCTGATTCAATCACGCAGAGAAACTCCGAGCATAGCCCTCTCCATCGCACACTGAGTGACTCTGGGCTTCCGCATGAGGCCCATAGTCAGCGACCACATCTCAGAACCGTCACTGGCAACACGCGTAGTTCGAAGACTTTGGTCTTCAGGCACTGAGGGATATCGGACGAAAATATCTGACGTAACTTCCCGAACGCTGCCCAACCGAGTTGGATTCGGCGGTTGACCTCCTTCTCGAAATAGGACTTACCTAGCTGGGCTATATGTCCCAGCTATGTGTACTCGTCAACAATTTCGAGAGCCAAGTTCTCAACGATGACTGGGCGAGGCGGCACATAGATATTAGACATAATTTTCGTCTTATCCATGTTCATTTTCAGGCCCACCTGTTGAGAAACTCTGCTGAGGTCATCGAGCATTATATAAGGACCTTCGAAAGTCTCTGCCATAATGACCAAGTCATCGGCAAACCCTTATATATGGTTTGGGTCAATACAACACAATTCCAATTTTCATTGTAAATATTATTTCCACAATAGATGCATAATTTTTGGTATAGTTGGTTAAAGGTGCAGATTCTAATGACAAAGATTGTTGCCTTATATTTGTTTTCAATAACATTTTCTTAAAAAAACTCATTTAATAAATTTAAATCGTTAATTTAGAAGACATTAGCTTAAAAATCGTATCATAAAATTAAAAGTCAAAATATCTTTATTCAAGTAGGCCTATTACAGCACTTTTGAATCGTCAAATATCGTTTTTTCTATATATTATTTAAATGAATGACTGATGAAAACATTAAAGAATGACTTACCATCTAAAGTTACGAGGGTTCCTTTGCGCGCTGATCTGAGAAGAGCCCACAACAAACTCAGTCGGGTGTACGTTTTTTTTGTTATCATCATCACAATATATGTTTAAAATTTATTCTATATCTTTATATATATTTTGAATTTTGTGGGTTTTTTTCAAGACAGACCGCAAACGAAGCCTAGTAACTTTACATTTTAACTTGTTCATTGTTATATAGATTTGAATGGCAAAGAAAAACATAAAGTAACTTTTGGGAAATATTTACGTATATAAATTATCAAGGCTTTATATAAATTAGTTGAAATACAACGAAAATTGCTGGGAGTGTCAGAGAAAACTGTCTAGGAGCTTTCAGTGCAAACGCTAATCCCTAATCCCTTGGATATATAACAAAATAATATATGATGGAATAATTCCTATTTTATATATCTATCAGACATATAGCCACCTCTTTATTTAAATCATAATGTGTTTTATAAATTTCCCTCCTCGGTAACTGTCGTAACAAAATATGCGTAGAGATAACACCAGACAATAGCAAAAAACAAAAATAAATCAGTTACAAAGTGAAGTGAAAGGTCGTTAACTTTTTTGTGGTATTTTATTAGTGATTATTTGTATTTTTTATTTTATAAGCGACGTGAATAACAATGAAAACCCTTGAGGTAATGTTTAAATTTTAAGATATAAATACAAGTCGGACTTCTTAATTTAATAAAAAACATAGTGTAGTTTAACTATTAGCAAACATAAAAATCATAACGTTTGGTCTTTTATGAAAGTTAAACTCCAAGGGCCACTTTAACGTCATTTGACCCGCGGGACAAGCGACGCAAAAACGTCCGTGCGGCACGGGGCAAGCCACCCAGCAGGTTAAGTGTAAATAAACATTAGGTGAACTTTACGCTACACAAAAAAGGAAAACCAGACTTACATTATCTATATAATGTTGTTAAAAATACGCCACGAATAGGTCTATGTATATAAACTTATCTATATCTTAGATATACATAAGTTTTATGTATATATCCTTCATTTCGTTAGAAAAATATACGCAATATGCGATCCTAGAAAAATATTAAACGGAAACGTAAAATATTACATTCATTTCGTTTACCTAATATTATTGGAAGAACTAATATCATTTGGGAGAGAGCCGTTTGAACCTTCAATATTTTAGATTAGTACAAAAATTTATTCAGAAGGGATATATAGAAGCGGGAGGTATTACGTCTTTTATGGTAATATGTCTCTTTAGACAGGTGAATCGCCGTTTCTTATTGATTTATCTGCTGCGTGATTTAATAAAGATCTTATTATACAAGGAAATGAAGATAACAAATGAAAAGAAACGTAGAAAATTAAGAGTGTAGAATAGTTTATAGAACAGCTAGAAAATTCAACAAATACTACAAAACAGTTAGTGAAGCAATTAGTTGTTATTAGTAGATATAAATATCGTAGAATATGAAATAAATACCGTGGAATTGAATGTAGTAGATAATTAAATAAATTACAAGGAATGAAACACCATAAAACATTAAATAAACAATGTGGAATTTAATACCTTAGAGTACTAAACAAATACCATAGAATTTAATGCTGTAGAATATTAGAAGAAAGAGAGAAAAAGCATTTATTCAATAGTGGTGTCACATACAGTATTTTCAATATATGATGGAGTTTATAGCTTCGTCCAGGAGTGTGGGACTCACTGTTCACATACCAAAACCCAGTGGAACCCTCTTCATCCAAGAAGTAGACAACAGATGTTCACTGACGCCTTCAGGTTTGGCGCTGGCGAATCCTATTCAAAGATTCAAAAAAGGGGAAGCAGGCGGATAAAATTGCGCCATCTGTCACCTTCCCTCTTTCGGGGGGAGGGAGGAACATAGGCCGCTCTTTTCCTAATGCCTTATTCTGCAAGATAGCAGTCTCACAGACTGCCTCACAGAGTGTCACACTACCGAGCATAGCGCCCAGTATGTTGGGCAGAGAATCTCTCTATACGTTGGGTGGTATTATGATCTTTAAAAAACAATAAGACCGCCCATTGTACACTAGAATTATTTAAGTTAAATCAATGTTTTATTCTATCTCTTGTGATATTTAATAAAGCATATTATCAATCATCAACGTCGTCGCTTCAACCGATGGACGTCCACTGCTGGACATAGGTCTGACGTAATACCCTCCACAAGGCCCGATCTTGCGCCGCCTGGCTCCAGCGGCTACTGGCGACCCTCTTTATATCATCGGTTCACCTTGTAGGGGGTCTGCCTATACTGCACCGTCCGGTGCGGTGTCGCCACTCCAGCACCTTCGGCCCCCAACGTGCATCGTTCCTTCGGACTATGTGCCCCGCCCATTGCCACTTGAGGTTCGCGATTTGTAGGACTATGTTGGTGGCTTTGGTTCTACTACGGATTTCTTCATTTCTTATTCGATCACGTAGAGAAACTCCGAGCATAGCCCTCTCCAACGCACGCTGTTATCTATCATATATAGAAGCAAAATACCAATCACTCGCTCATAACGAAATCTCCGAAATAATACGAGCGATTGACTTTAAATTCGACATCGTTCCTACGTAGATGTTCATTAAGAGTAGTGGAGCGGCGACGCAGAGGATGCCACCGTCCATGTGGGCGGGTTGAATGGACTGTATGACGGTTACAAGTAAGAAGAAGAAATTTAGAATTTATTGAGGTGTCCGCGTAAGAGATGATATGAGACGAAGGAAGAAAAGAATCGCGTGCGCATACCTGGAGTGTCGGGCTCTTCTGCTACTTAAACTTAAACAGTATGACTTTCGTACTACTTGTTGAGCAACTCACTGTTTCGATAGTTTATGCGGTTATTTTCAGCGTTAGGCGAAACCCAACTTGTCGCGGCGGATGCGTAAGCGAGTATATGCACGCGATTCCTTTTTAGGATTCCAGGATAAGGATATTAGCCCACCTTTATATCCTTTCGTAAGCTCTTGAGCTTTTTTTACGCTGGGAAATGTATTTACGCACTAACCCCGACCCGTAACTCGGGAGTGTGGGACTCTGCGAGGGAGGAGACTCTCAATACCCACTAAAATTCAGCGGAACCCTCTCCATCCGTAAGTGAGACACACCAGAGGATCAGCTTGCGTATTCCTACCTGGTTTCTCGGAGCAGGAGCAGCAGGAGCAGGTGCGCAATCATGCGCCACCTATAATTCCGCCTTCTTCGGCGCTGAGAGGGGGCATCTCCTGCAGTCTCCCTCTCTCGTTCGCGGGCCTCCTTTAGCGAGACTATGGTCTCAAAGAAGAAGGCCATTCCCGCCCAACATCTCTCACTGGAGAGCATCGCGCCTATAATGCTCCGCAGCGAGAGATCGCCGCCAATCAGTGCCACCAAGAAGTGACGCTGAGGTCCCCACGCTACGCATTCTGCCAATGTGTGGTGAAGCATTTGAGCTAGTAAATTAATATTCGCACATTTTTCTAAAGATTTTGGATTATTATTGTTACTGTAGCTTATTATATGTATAACATTATCTAGATATGTCCAAATGCTTATCAACCGTGGACCAAACGTGTACATCTACCGTCAAACTAGTTGTAATAACACTGTTAACTCAATCCCTTATCACGTAAACACATCACGCCACAAATTCATAGTCGACGTGTAAACATTATATTTGGCAATTATAATATTTAAATTACACAGCGTATGAACAATGGTACCAGCGATATGAAATTAGCATTCATATTGACGATGACTCAATTTATTCTAATTTACAATGAATATTATGTGTAATAAGTGGCTTATTATTACTGCCTCATTGGTCTAGTGGTTAGCATGTTCGACTACAGACTTGAGGTCCTGGGTTCGAGTCCCGGGTCGGGCCAGTTCGAAATCGATATTGAGTTTTCTATTAACATTTTCTCAATATTTGCCCGAAGTTGGGAAGTTGGCGGTGTGATTCACCCCCGTGCCTAGGAGAGCACGTTAAGCCGTCGGTCCTACGCCTGATCTCTCTCTCCGGTCATGTCGGATTGCCGTCATGCCGTCATGGACTATGAGAGTGAAGGAATAGAGAGTGCACTTGTGTACTATGCCTGCCAATCCGCAGTGGAGCAGCGTGGCGGGTCTATGCTCTAAAAACCCTCTCTCAAATGAGCGAGGAGGCCTGTACCCAGCAGTGGGACGTTAATGGGCTGCTACTGACCTAAGTGGCTTATTATAACGCGAAACTAGTGAGACTTGATAAAATCTGAACAGTAAAACCAATAAGTAATATTTCAAACTGTTTGAATGTCTGATTGCCCTTTTTTGAATCTTTAAGCCAGATTCAACTGGAACCAGAGCTATCGCGTTTGACCCTCACCACCCTGATAAAGAGATATCTGATGGCTTAGTATTTATTCTGCTACAGGTAATCTACACTTCTACACTTCTGGATGGATAATAACACTTCATCCAGCGTATATTAAAACGTACGCAAAAAAGAGCCAAGGTTATTATGACTTCCATTTTTTATATCTTATTAAGATTAATAACTGATTGTGTTTATTAACGTCCCACAATGGGGCACAGGCTTCATCATTCATTTGATATTTTTAAAGCAAATAACCATCATGTTCGTACCTCATAATTGTAACAAGGATATGATGTTGCTTCCGTTGTATTTCGTTCAGATCTTTTAAAACGTACAACAGATTTTAATGTTTGCAGCAATAAATAGAGTGATTTAAGGGGTATATTTATATTTGTAAGAAAAACGCATTATAGTTCAGAAAATAACTCTTTTTTAGAAATGAGAGATGAGATATATAATTCTCACCAAGTGGTTGAAATCCGACCATAATTATTTGAAATTCTTCGTCGTCGTCGCTTCAACCGATGGACATCCACTGCTGAACATTGATCTCACGAAATGATGCACACAAGGCCTGATCTTGTGCTGTCTGGCTCCAGCGGCTACCGGCGACCCTCCTTATATCGTCGATCCACCTTATGGAGGGTCTCCCTACACTGCGCCGCCCGGTGCGAGGTGCACCTTCGGGTCCCAACGCCCATCGGTTCATCGGACCATGTGCCCCGCCCATTGCCACTTCAGGTCTGTGATTCATAAGGCTATGTCGGTGACTTTAATTTTCAGATTTGATCGTGTGGTGAAACTGTAGCATAGATAGCCCTTTCCATAGCACGCTGAGTGACGCTGAACCTTTGAATGAGGCCCATAGTCAGCGATCACGTTTCCGACCCGTAGGTAAGCACTGGGAACATGCACTGTTGGAAGACTTTGATCTTCAGAAACTGAGAAATATTTAACGAAATATCTTTCCCTAACGCTGCCCAACCGAGTTGGATTCGGGGGTTGACTTCTTTCTCGAAATTGGACCTACTTAGCTGAACTTTTTTTTTAATTTTTTCAATTTTTTTCAATTTTAATTTTTTTCCAAACTTCTTAAATTTTTATATAATCTGTAATAATATATAATTTTATTGTATTTTTAGAATAATTATATTTTAACTCATGTTGTGGCTACCTTAAAAAGTTGCACACTTCAACAATTTATAGATGTAAGTTTTTTTTTATATTTTAAGACATTAAGTGTAGTAACTACTGGTGGTCCTTAAATAAATAAATAAATAAACTGTGTCCCAAGTATGTGTACTGCGACCATAAATTTCGTCTTATCCATTCATTTTAGCCCCACCTGTTGAGAAGCTCTGCTGAGGTCATCGAGCATTGCATTAAGATCTTCAGGGTTTCTGCCATAATGACCACGTCGTCGGCAAACCGTAGATGTTGATGCCCAGTCCGTTCCACTCCATAAGCTTAAAGAGGTCTTCCAACGCCGCAGTAAAGAGTTTTATTTTCAAAAAATATACTTCTATAATCACAGATTTCGCAAAGGCTACATTATTAATTTGCAATTTGCATCAAATTCTATGAAATTTAATAGAAAAGAAAAGACCATTAACGTTACAAAACTTTCTATAAACGATGTTTTATTTAATGATTTTATGTATTTTATGTACACAATTATAGCAGAAAGAAAAGAAAATAGTAGCATTGTAAATTCTTGTTCTAGATAAACTATAAGTGTGAGAAATCTCAAACTTCTCCGTTCTCGCAATTTTCATAAAAAATTTGCTTCATATATTAATATATAGATATAATAGAATAAATAGATAGAATATATAGATGTATTTATATCGAACTCCTAACAAAAGCTCTTCAATATGGGACAACAGATAGACATTTCAATTTTAACTGTAACAAGAACAGACTACAGAAACGTCTTTTGTTATAGTTACTGGTTAGTGAAGCGAAGTTTACACGGACAACTGGTTCCGTATTAATAACTTCCCACGGGCCAATCAACAGTGTCGCAAAATTTTCGACCAACATTAACGAGAAAAGTTTGTTTTGTTGCCTAGATTTATTTTACGTAGTCGACAATTTTCTATTTTAAAACATTTGGCGTAAAATGTCTCGGTTTATATTGCAGTATAGCTTATCAAAGCTTTTCTGATGTATCGAAAGCCCCTACGTTTAAAACATTATGACAATTTGTAATATATATGTCGGAGAATAAGAGAGAACGGAGAAGCATAAAGCGCAGGGGCGTAGGGTTCTCCGCCGACATCGTTATTTATTGGATCCATTATTTAATTTCTTATTCTGTGGGCGTTCGTCGGTAATGTTGGTACAATGAAATACTTTATTAATTAACTCGGATTATAATGTTCAATCACTTAATGTTCCCGATATCAATTTACACAAACTCATTAACACTAATAGCTAGGAACGCGACAGTTCCAACAGTAGACTACTCCGGTCAAGCGCTACTCGATAACTGCCGAGTGACTCCCGCCGGACTGCCACCATTGACTCTGTCCACGCCGATAGATGGCGCTAGCGTTCCACAAACATCCGCCCTCCGACGTATATATATATTAATACGTGATGTATAAGTGTCCCACACTTATCTAAACTAATATTATTAAGAGGAAACATTTGTGTTTTGTAAGTAATTATTGTATGAATGTTTGTTTCTTTTTCAAACAATATCTACTGGACCGATTTCAATTTTTTTTTACCATTAGAAAGCTGCATTTTAATGAGTAACATTGGCTATATTAGTTTCTCAAAAAACTTAGGGATTCTTAATAAAAATGCATTAATATAACCCAAGGTGTGAAATAGGTCACAATAAACCTATCATCGCGTTTGCTGGGTAAACTATTGATGATAGACCAAAAAAATGTTCTACAATATCATAGAACATAATAATATCAACATAAAAGTCTTAAATATCATATATCCAACTACTGTAGTTATGCCACTATAACTACTTTTTTACATTTTAAAAGTTACTAAAAGTGCTGACAATAATCAAACTATATTATTCATACCTCTGTATTATTTATTAGCCTATTAGCTATTTAATTAAAGATCGTTTCAATACGTGTAAAATACTGTTTAATTTATTGAATAAGGACATTCCAATCAAAAGATATAAGGAAAATAATTCCGACTTAGTTGACTTTCCATTGCCACGACGTCGACATCTACATGAGTGAAACCCCGGAACATTGCTAGTAGTTTATATACGAGTGCAAAATGATGATATTTTTTTTCCAAATTATGCTTTAAAATACATTAGCGCTCATTTTCCGATTGGGTAAACCGATATTGATGATTCTTTTTATAAGAAAGGAAGTGCTCGTGGAAGGTTCCCATTCCTTTTAGTCCAGTTCGGATAATGACATCCATGAGAAAACCTTATAAGTCTTAAATTTGTATCAAGTATTTGCGTGACAAATGTACGAATAACTCAAGATCACGCCAACCGATTTCGATGATTTTTATTGGATAGTATATAAATTATTATAAAACTTAAATATACAATTAACCATGATAACATTACGTTGAACCTTAACATTAATACAGACAAAATAAAAATAACTAAAATGCGTCATCAGAAGCAAATGGATGGGTGCCCATAAGGCTGGCAGCGTTACCTCTTTGGACAGCGATACTTATACGCAGTCCGAAGTACCATCCGACCTTAGGGTCACGGGTGACATCAACTGAGATGAAATTTCTTTAAAAAAACTTTTAGCCTCAGGACCCCACGGTCCCAATGTCTCCACGCCAAAAGGCACAAATATGTATTCTAAAGCAAGGCTCTCATATTTGCGCCTCTTGGCGTTTTCAGCTAATGACTCCGCCGCACCTGCTGATTTGGAGGTAGCGTCAATGTGAGATGGTGCAAGCGTATCAACACATGTAGCATCCCACACCAACACCTTCCTTTTTTCCAAAGCATCAACGACATACCATCAGGTCTCTTACCATCATCACGTGCAATTCCATTCGGCTCAAGAATAGCCGGCACGTTAATGGTGACAAGGGTCTGATGATGTCGTTGATTGGATAGTATATACTTGAAAGGTTATTTAATGATAGTTTGGCTAGGTTGTGATCATGGAATCCTTGACAAAGTAACGGAACACTTCAGTTCTTAGGAGCAAATTAACGATATTCGGCAGAATCTTTTATAGACTATCCAGATATTTGAGTCACCTATTAAGTATGGTCAAGTAAGGTCAAGTAATTTTCGTAGTTAAATATGATGATGAACGGAACTCCTCAACGGCTCAAAGTAAGGATGCGGTTTATGGTAGAATATATAACTACGAAACTCTTCAATTCTTAGGAGTAAGTTAATGATATTCGGCAGAATCTTTTATAGACTATCTAGATATTTAAGTCACCTATCAAGTATGGTCAAGTAATTGTCGTAGTTAAATATGATGATGAACAGAACTCCTCAACGTCAGAATATAAATCTTTCTGTTATCAAATGGCAATGAGCTTACCTTGTTTGCTGCATTGCAATATTTTTGAGGTGTATTATGGAGTAAGGAATCTTTTGTGTATTAGTGATGAAAACGATTACGGGTAATATCGGGGTGACTAAATAGCCGACCTGTAACGAATAAGGTTGCGGTTTCGATCCTGGGTGTGTTATATTGACATTGACTGCTTTGCCAAGCGGAATTTCATTCCCACTGTGATTGTAATGCGACATGCGATAGCTCACCGAAAAAATAAGTACGGAAAAATACCCTCATGTCAATATTTTTGTTTTATCTTTTACTTATGATTATCTATTTTTGTTATGCTTTTCATTTTTAATTTTTAATGTTTATGTATAAGTAGTATCATAGTATAATTAATATAGAGAGCATGTCTGCCGATAAACCGTTGCTGCGGTTTGGCAGAATGAGTTAGTGTATCAAAATGTATTATTGTTTTGGTAAATAAATAAAAAAAAGGTTTGATTTAAAAAGGATCGTTGTTTCCTTTTCATTTTTGCCCAAACACCCATATTCATATCAAAACACGCTTTAACGTTATGGTATAAAAGAAGATGCAGTGACTAACATTGAGAAAGGTATGCTTAGATGGTTTGAGTACGTAGAGAGAATGATTGAAAGGAGACTGACAAAAAGGATTGACGAGTCAAAAGCGAATAACAAGGTTGGAAGGGGAAGACCAAGGCGAACGTTCCTGGACCAAATCTAAGACATTTAATAAGGGCCAAGTCAAGGGTACGCTAAACCGACTAATTTTTTTGAAAGGTTTAAGAGATTCATTCTCGAGAAGCAAATAAAATATGCAAGAATCGTGGCAAGTGGAAGGACGTGGTCTCTGCCTACCTCTTTGGGAATGAAAAATGTTGCAATGTATGATGCATCCTTTAGAAAAATGCATTTCTAATATTAGCAATACAAAGAGCAGTGGAATTATATCGTTTATTTCTGAAATACACAAAAAAATGTAATATCTCCGTAGCAAGACGAGCCGTGTATGCTCACAAGAAAATCAACAAAAACTCTCGCTGTACACCTATCTTAACAAAAGTAAAAGCAAACATCGAATAATAGGGACGTAAACAAGCCAGCCAGTACAGAATACCAGAAGAGGTACTAAAGAAGCTTAAACCTTTCACCTAGACTACAGAACACGAGGAAGCGGATTTCAATATCTGAATTAAATACCATTTCCAATTCCTATCACAATTTTTTTTAACAATCTCTATTAAATCTGTCTGATTAGCAGTCTAAGAAATCTCTTTAACTCAAATGTTACGTGCTAGAAGTAACTATGTGGCCATAAAGCCGCATTTTTATATTATTACTAGCAACCCAGCAAACGTTATGTTGCTCTATACATACATTGATAGATAGCATCACGCCTCACTTCCATTGGGGTAGGCAGAGACCACGACCTTCCACTTGCCACGATCCTTGCATGTATCCTTCGCTTCTTTCATTCTCATTAAACGTTTCATAGGTCGTCGGTTTAGAGTACTCTTGACCTGGCCCTTATTTAAAATGTCCTGAATTTGGTTCACGAACGTTTGCCTTGGTTTTCCCATTCCAACTTTCCCATTCACTCTTGACTCATAAATCCTTTTTTTCAGTCTCGTTTCATTCATTCTCTTCACGTGCCCAAGCCATCTTAGCATACCTTTCTCAATTTTAGTCACTACATCTTATATACAACAACGTTCTCCTATCAGACTGTTTCTTACTTTGTCACTCTCCGACATATACATATTTATATTTCGACGTAAGAAATCGTACAACTTTTAAGCAGTGTCAAAAAGCTGTTCTGAAATCTTTAAGATGATACTCTGCTTTAACATTTTCCTAATATCAAGTGGTGTAATCAATAAAGCTTATTAAATACTTAAATTGATTTTTGGTTGACTGCTCGATTTCTCCTGTGAGCGTTTTTGTTTTGGAGTTTTTATTTCTGATTTAAATTATGTAAAAATTATATTTAGAGTTCTTTGAGACTAACATCAAATACGTTTTCTTATGATTTTTCCTAAGACGGAAAAAAAATTCAAATCCGTACACCAAAAATTTAATCATAAATAAGTTTTTTTTTCCTTATCATATTTATTAGGAATGCGCCATCCCTGTTATTTGGCATTTTTTTTCAAGGTCTCTAAATTAGAAACTTCAAGCTTCAAACTGATTTTTACTTTACTACGATACGACCACTATTATAAAAATACAGCCATCTGAAAAATCGTTAAAAATATGAATATTTTATACATCGTTTAGTTTTTACTCTAGTGTATACTGTTTCCTATATTACTTTGACGACCTACGGCTCCGAAACGTGGTCCCTGACTATGGGCCTCATACGAAAGTTCAGAGTCACTCAGCTTGCGATGGAAAGGGCTATGCGTGAAGTTTCTCTACATGATCAAATCAGAAATGAGGAGATCCGTAGCAGAACCAAAGTCACCGACATAGCCTTACGAATCGCGAACCTGAAGTGGCAATGGGCGGGGTACATAGTCCGACGGACCGTTGGACGTTGGGGCCTGAAGGTGCTGGAGTGGCGACCCCGCAAAGGCCGGCGCAGTGTAGGTAGACCAGGTGGACCGATGACAAAAAGAGGGTCGCCGGTAGCCACTGGAGCCAGGCGGCGCAGGATCGGGCCTTGTGGGCATCATTTCGTGAGCAGTGGACGTCCATCGGTTGAAGCCGACCCTTTATAGAAGTCATTAATGATGGTTTAGTACCAAATAGTACAAGATAAAATATTTTTTTGTATATTCTAATGAAGTGTAAATTTGTAAGATTATAGTATATATCGTATTACTAGCAACTATTATGTGTACCGTTTTGGAAGGATTTTCAACATGAGAAAGAATATTATATAACTGAATCCAGTTCATGAAATCTCTTGCTGAAATTTTATTTCATTAGCTTTATCTAATTATTGTATTTAATTTATTATGCCTCTTTTCCTGTCTAATATTTCCTCGTACGCTACCGCACTATATTACTATGGTGGCATGACCCGATTGAATTCGAGTTGAAAAGTTTGAATATTTGAGTTTCATGGTAAGTCTGTGTTATGAATTTTCTTTATTTGTTAGCTCTTCGAAAAATTTACTCATTATTATTAATAACTCAAACATATTGATCACATTATCGAGTTAGGGTCTGAATTAAAAAATAAAAGTGCGGGCGTAAAAAGCACACAAAACAGAAGTGAAACTTCTTTGGCAAACTTTAAGTCTTGTTTATATTTATACAAATCTAAAACTTTAGATTTCTGAGATTTAAAGGGAGGGCAATAGATATGTTAAGAATTTCATTGTCATTAAAATAATAAATGTGTGGAAAAGTAATAAAAATTGTAAATAAAAATGCCACATG
>JACTOM010000667.1:1655514-1789530 GCA_015832385.1 Elymnias hypermnestra
ATGGTTTGGGCATGTAGAGAGAATGAATGAAAGGAGACTGACAAAAAGGATTTATGAGTCAAGAGTGAATGCGAAAGTTGGAAGGGGAAGACCGAGGCGAACGTTCCTGGACCAAATCCAGGACATTTTAAATAACGGCCAGGTCAAGAGTACTCTAAACCGACAAACTTGTATGAAAGGTTTAATGAGATTGAAAGAAGCGAAGGAGATATGCAGGGATCGTGGCAAGTGGAAGGATGTTGTCTCTGCCTACCCCTATGGGAATGAGGCGTCATGCTATGTATGTATGTATGTATGTAATAGCAAGGAATATGGTAAATGATGCTCTGCACGCCTTTATGACTAACCAGATAGTATCTCAAAGGGCCAGACTGGCTGTGCACGCAGGAGTGTTGGTGCCAACACTTATGTATGGTAGTGAAAGTTGGGTATGACAAAAGAAAGATCAAAGTAAAGTAATTGCGGTAGAAATGAGAGCGTTGAGAAGTATAAGTGGATTGAAATTGAGTGTGGTATAAAAGAAGATGACTAAAATTGAGAAAAGTATGCTTAAATGGTTTGGGCACGTAGAGAGAATGAATAAAAGCACACGGACAAAAAGGATTTATGCGTTTCATTAAGAGTGAATGCGAAAGTTGGAAGGGGAAGACCAAGGCGAACGTTCTTAGACCAAATCCAGTACATTTTAAATAAGAGTCAGGTCAAGAATACTCTAAACTGACGAACTTTTATGAAAGGTTTAATGAGAATAAAAGAAGCGAAGGAGATATGCAAGGATCGTGGCAAGTGGAAGTATGTGGTCTACTTACGTTTTATTTATAAACAAGCTGATTTGCGCAACTCTATCTGAATCTCATAAGGGAGATAGAGAAAGAACATATTTCATTAGTATGAATGATGTCATGGACTTTTTGTAAGAAATTTTAAGGAGGAATAATTTTTTTATACATGATTTTTGCAAAACTTTAACCTTTTACTCACCCCACGCAGTAGAAGCTCTTAAAGGAAAAAATAACACTATAAGTCTGCTATGAAACACTGAAAGGAATTTTCAAATAGGTCTAAAAGTTCCACCACGTTGTAGCATATGAACTCATATATAAAATAAATTCATTCATGATATATTACAAATAAAACAATATTTTAAATAAAGGACATGGTTCTTCATTTGACTAAATCGTATTGTTAGAAACAATAGGCTTCACAATGGCCTTCCCATTGGTGAATTTGTAGACATTGTAATTGATGCCAATTTGCTATATAATTATTGTAATGTTTGGTAAATTATTAGAATAACCTATATTTTATTAATTGTAACTATTAAAAACTAACAGAGAATGGTAGTTTCTTAGTAAATAAGATAATTAACAAATGTATTTGTCGGCAAACACTCTCATTGGTGTTGGCCTAATTAGTTACAGGTTTTAAAAAGTTCTGTATCGCAGAAGTTAATTCAGTTCTCAGTTTTAATTCTACGTTAGCTACCAGTTATTGTGTTGTATAGTTGTGTCGGTAAATCGGGCTACTCTGTGATACGAAGCTAAGTGTATTTCTTTAAATTAAAACTGTTGTCTTATTAATATTCCATAATGATAATTGTGTGTTATTTTTTATATTTAATGATAATGGATGTTGTTGATGAATTGTATTTTATATTAAATATAATATAGATAAAAAAGAAGTTAAAGACTATAGAGTTTCTTACCGGATTCTTCTCTATAGTCAGCTAGGTTCCGAACAGGTTGTAGAGCCTTTGACAAGAAAGTTTATTGAGTTTTCTGGAATTAAAGCATATTTAAGATTGGTTATTGAGTTTTATTATGAAATCCTATTTAATATTTTAAAATTATTATTTTAATTAGTTAAGGTTATGAACATATTATTAATTCAATGATTATTGATGGTTCGTGACACACGCAGTAGAAGACCTTAAAGGAAAAATAACACAATAACTCTGCTATGAAACACTGAAAGAATTTTTCAAATAGGACTTGAATTTCCAGTGATTACCGCGTTGAAGTAAATTAACTCTTCAGCTTTATAATATTAGTATAGATTTGGCTTTACCAAGAATCGAACAAAAGACTTTTATTAGCAAAGCAAATACTCGAACTAGTCACATCCAAAAAAACAAGCTGAAATCAACGTAGTGCATAAATTTAAGACTCCTATTGCAATACGCATGTATTCCAGGACTTGGAACTACGCCAGTCTCTACAAAAGTAGTTGGACGAATACAATGAATGTATATCCCATTGTACAAGAGCAGCAGTTCAGTCTATAACTTTTTATATTTTGATAAATATAGGACTTGCTATGTAACTTTAGAGCTAGTTTGCATTTATTGCATAATCGATATATAACAATAACTTAAATTAATATATGCTTTATTCCATTCAGTTTATATAGGACAGCAGTTTTGACCAATAGGCCTTGATGTCCAAAAGGTGAGATGCATGGATTCTAGTTCAGAGAAGTCGCGGGTTTGAGTCCTTGGTAGTCTTAAATTTCTCATTATAAAAATACATTTACGCGCTTGATTGTTCAATTTATTGAATCCTACTTATCTCAGGAGTACTTCTGGACTACGTGTAGTGAAAAGTAAGTAAGTAAGTAACAGCCCATTAACGTCCCACTGCTGGGCACAGGCTTCCTCACTCCGAGGAGCGAGGGTTTTTAGAGCATAGACCCACCACGCTGCTCCACTGCGGATTGGCAGGCATAGTACACAAGTGTGCACTCTCATAGTCCGATGTGACGGGAATCCGACACGGCTGGAGAGAGATCAGGCGCATGACCGACGGCTTAACGTGCTCTCCGAGGCACGGAGGTGAATCACACCGCCAACTTCCCAACTTCGGGCAAATATTGAGAAAATCTTAATAGAAAACTCAATATTGATTTTTTAATTGGCCCGACCCGGGACTCTAACCCAGGACCTCATGTCTGTAGTCGAACATGCTAACCACTAGACCAATGAGGCATTTCTATGCAGACCTATGTGTAGTATGTTCTGCTAATCAGCGTGGCTTGTCTGTTTTCTAACAATCTTCTTTCTATTGGGGAAGATGCCTGCGCCCAATGGTGGGACTTTAAAAAGGTTGCTTCTTTGATATCGTAACTACCATGATGCTACCAAGAAAATATTCGGAATTGCTTAAACTGCAATATCTAAAGGTATATCCATAAAGATGGAGTTTTATGACCTGATGCATGGATTTGTGGATCTTTTTGAATAACCTGTGATCGATTTCTTCATTGCAGAAGATAGTGTCTTTGAATGTCTTTCTTCTGATAGTTGGGCGTAGTTATGTTCCATCTTTCTCGGTTTTTGCTTCTTTTAGAGCAGCTGCTTTCGGTCGCCATAACTTCCCGAGGAATCTTTTGCCTTTAACCTTGCCCACGACTAATAACTTTTCTAGGTTGTCTGGGTGTCGGCGAGCAATGTGATCTAAGTACTTTACCTTAAGTTGATTGAGAAACGATTTGTTGGATATTTTGGCGGTCTGCAATATGTGAAGCATCTTTCTTGGTTTAAAGTTCATCATTGTGCTTTGCTGTGAAGGAAACTTGCACAACCTGGAAGCAATTCCAGAATTTGTGACCAACGTGATGGGTCAATGTTTTCGTAAACATTTTTTAAGAAATTTTAGGTCATTTTTGCGTTTGTAAGCTTATTATTAATGCAAATATAACGAAAGTCAATGTGATATGATTATTTAACAAGAACTTGTTGAGTTACTCGGTATCGTGTAAGAAACTTGCTAACTACCTACAGTGAACGCTGTGTTTGAACAATGCTCGTGTTTATAACAAACATTAGCACTACAGGAGTTTCTGTTGTATGAACTTCAGCGAACTCGACACCGGTAATTACGTTTCCTTTGTCAAAAGTTTGCGTTTTTATTCCCTATTCCGTACAGCATCCTTTGTAACAGTGTAACGTTACAGTGAAAAATTCTTTTTCGTTTTTGTTAACAACATATTTATAAAGAACCCCTGCATTGTCAAGTACCTTAAAATTTTGAGGAAAATTATTGTTTGCCTTAACATAAATCAAATATTTATTGAAAAAAGATTAATAAAACTCGTCCTAATCGTAAAGTTCGTCCTTTATTAATTTGTCTTCAAGTCTGTTTGTTATTAAATAGTTGTTGATAAAAGACTAAACCCGCAGTGTCTTGGACTGCAGCGATTCTTTGGGCAGGCGTTCCTTCCATGGGAGCTACGGGCGAAGATCTTTGTGGCTGTTCATCGATACAAGGCAGCTGTGTGATCAGGGTTCTAGCCAACCAGGCTCTGATTCTCCAGCGAAAGGAGGCGATTCGTCCTCGCCTGGATCAGTGACACGGGATGCTTTCTTACATGTTGGCGCAAGTTTTGTGCGGGTTCTGGTTGTTTCGTAAAGTTCCTGCACCAAATCGGCTGAGAGGAGTCGCGCAGCTGCCATGAGTGTGGTGTAGGAACCTGACCGTCACCACTTGGTGGCACTGATCGGCGGTGACCTTTCGCTGTATTTTATTGTAGGTGCGATGCTCTCCAGTGAGAGGTTGGACAGGAGTGGCCTTCTTCTGCGAGACCGTAGTCTCGCTAAAAGAGGTCCGCGAACGAGAGAGGGAAAATGCAATATGCCCCCTCTTACCGCCAAGGGAGGCAGGATACTAGGCGGCGCATATTTGCGCACCTTTTTGCGTTTCCGTGAATCCTTAGTTGGACTTATTCAAGACACCAGGTAGGAATACGCAAGGTGATTCTCTGTCCTCTCAGTCAAGGACGAATAGGGTTCCGCTGGGTTTTGTGGGTATTGCGACCTCTCCTCCTTCGCTGAATCCCACACTCCCGATCTCCCGATTTCCGCTGGATTTTGAAAAAAAAAATAAAAAGGAGAACATTACATTTAAAAAAATGCGAGTCTATTTGCTATTTCCAAATCAAGTTTCTTTAAGAATATGAAGTTATATTAACTTGAATAAGTTTTATTTTAAAAGGGCCTAAAGAAAAAAGAACTGTTTTCACATACAGTGGGCATGCGTTTGGGTTCAGTCACACCTGATGGTAAATGTTGACGCAGCCTAGAATGGACTGTGCTTGCTTAGGAGGTGCCTATTCCCTGACTTGAAAAATACCCGAATTATAGGAGACTGAACATACGGAAGCTGTTAAGGTATTCCACTCCTTGTGGTGCGGATTGGAAATTATTAGTCAAAATGTTTTGTGTGGACTCGTGGGATGTCCACCACATCAGATATAGAAGCAATTGGCATCCCTTTGGGTGCCAATTGCTTCTATGCCTAGATGTGTAGTAAAAGGGCGACGAAGGAATAAGATCACATAGTTGCTGTGCACACTCTCCGAAATATATCCTGTAAAATATTGACAGACAAGCAATGCTTCGTCGATTGCCATGCCTCGATCGAGTTTTCTATTGCCTATGATTCTCCGAGCACGGCATACCACGGAATCCAAGGCATCTGACTGATACTTGGTCGAACCGTGCCAAAGGTGGCTGCAATACTCCATGCACGATCGAACTTGCGCTTGATAAAGCATCAAAAGCTGGTTTGGTGTGAAGTATTGCTAGACCTTATTAAGGACACTAAGCTTTTTGGCCACAGTTTGTCCCTTGGGCTCGATTATATTATAATTATTATGATCTAGATGAAATAAATATATGTATATCTATTTAAACTGCCTCATTGGTCTAGTGGTTAGCATGTTCGACTACAGACACGAGATCCGCGGTTCGAGTCGAGCCAATCCAAAAATCGATATTGAGTTTTCCATTTAAGATTTTCTCAATATTTACCCGAAGTTGGGAAGTTGGCGGTGTGACCCACCCCCGTGCCTCGGAGAGCATGTTAAACCGTCGGTCCTGCACCTGATCTCCTGCGCAGTGGAGCAGCGTGGTGGGTCCTATACTCTAAAAACCATCGCTCCTCGGAGTGAGGAGGCCTGTACCCAGCAGTGGGACGTTAATGGGCTGCTACTTACTTACTTATATCTCTTTAAGTTCTATCGTTTCAACCCTTTTACATCAGCTGTTATTTAACTATCGTACTACTACTAATATATGCTTTACTGTATTTCATTACCATGTATATTCGGGATTTTAAGCTTTCCGAATACTTCAAATTTAGTTACGAGTACTATAAACAACAAATAAATTTATAAATCGCCATCTCTTAATACAGTCTAATATTTTAATGGTAACTAACATCAGCTTAATACTAACAAACCTATCCTCTACCACCTTCTGAAATTATTTGACAGGTGGCGCTGAAACTAAAGTATAATTATTGTAAATACAAAACCTTAACAATTTAAAATAACCCTTTACTACGTTACTTTGTACGTCATATTTTAAGTTGAAATTAAAATAACCAAGTATTTCTCGTAACACTAATCTATAATTTTACCTGATCTATACAAATTTAAGTTGGTATTCGATTATTCTTTTAAAACTAGCCGTCCTACAAAGGCCTGCCTAAAAGAATTCCACTTTATTCGATCTTTTCAATTCCATTTTGTACCAGCAAATTTTTTTAAGTTATCTTCCCAACAGGAGTGAGAGCTGAGTCTCCTAATATTAGACTGCAAGACTGCTAGACTGCAAGACCCAATGGCCTGCAAATCCGCAGTGGAGCAGCGTGTTGGGTATATGCTCTAAAAACCCTCGCTCCTCGGAGTGAGGAGGCCTGTGCCCAGCAGTGGGACGTTAAAGGGCTGCTACTTACTTTACTTATCTTCCCAACGTTACGTTTATGTAACATTCTTCCTTATACGTGTGGCCCTTACATTTTCATTTTTGTTATTTGTATACATATTTATTTTAACTCTTTGTGTTTTGTATACTGGTTTTTTACTTTTCAAATACACATCTCAAATAAAAAGAAATATAACGGCTCACAGATTCTTTACAATCGAATAGTACTTGACATTTTTGAGGTTGACAGCTGACATAATACCGAGCGCTGGGGTGGCGGCCATTACTGGTTCGGATTTCATAGAGTGCGCACGCGTCCACGTGTTCTGGTGCAATTTTTAAAATCTAGTTATGCTTCGTTAATTATCTAAAATTATAAGTGTTGATTTTTTATTCTGAAATTAATAAACAAGGACCTAATTGTATCGTGGAATATTTTATTCAAATACCCGACGTTGGTCTCTTCGCCAGACTACCCACTGTTGCGGACGGGAGCACCGAGCCTAGCGCATCGCCGGTGGCGACTGATTCTGATTGGTCAACCGCCAGCGACCCTCCTCCCTCTCCTACCTCAGCACCCGCAATTGCCCTTTCTCTCACTCGCCCGGCCGCATGTGGCTGTCGGGTGACAGATTTATATAAAAGGGCACTCCCATGGTTCGACCGGACACATTTTGCCTTAGACTCTCGAGGGGAGTAGAGCGCAGTACTAAGCGCGACTTGTAACCATCGAACCAGAACTCTGCCGAACCGAACCCTGAAGACCGAAGCTCTTAAGATCTGAACCCTGAAGAACCGAAGACCCGAACCCTCCAGCAACGAAGAACCGAAGATCCGCATCCTCAAGAACTGAACACTGAACTCAAAATCAAAGCACCTGAACCAATACAGTCCACTGAACCCGGAGGGATTCGAACCTGAATCTCTCCTTAACACCCATGCTTTAACGATGCGCCTTTAAATGTGTTGCTAATCAAATATAGCTATGAGCATTATAATTGTTGATAAATATAAAATTTCAAATGGCCATTACGAGGATTCTTTCCTGTTACAAAACAATCTTACGTCACATTTTATGCAAAAGTCTTTTTACTGCAATCTTCCTTCGTCAATAAAAAAATGACAAATATTGTCAAAACGCACACAGTCTACTAATCTAGGCTTACAAGGCTTCCTTATCGTGATCTCTTCTTGGATAGTGATCAAAGCAGAAAATATCTCGTATCGGAAAACCTTTAATTTAAGCTTTGCTTAAATCTTGCAATTTAAGTGGTTTTTTTTTGCTGGAAAATCCTTTTATGCACTTTATGCCCCGCCAGTGTGTCAGGAGTTTGGGACTCGGCGAACAAGAAGGCCTCGCAATAACCACTTAAACCTAGCGGAACCCTCTTCGTCCATGAATGAAGCACTAAGGGTTCAACTTTTTCAAATTCATCCCTGGTGTTCCGGATGAATCCGACTGAGAGTTCGCAACGACGGAACGACTTACGCCCGCCTCCTTCGGTGGTGTGAGGGAGCATCCATTGCAATCTCCCTCTCTCGTTCGTGGGTCTCCTTCTTAAGAGGTGCTCCCTGTACAAGATCCAGGCATTATTGATACAGATATCAATTAATTGAGCTAATATGCCTATGTATCAACATTGTGTTAAACTTATGTAACTATGTACCGAAAACATGTTTTAAAAAAGAATAAATGGGGAAAAAAGGCACCCTGGAAAACTAGTTAAATATATACTTCTGACAGGAAAACTGGAAAGCGCAGGGTTGAAGATCAATAGGACCAAAACAGAACATCTGTTCTGTGATTTCGGGGATCCATCCAGTTTTTCTTCAATTGTCTTAGATGGTGTTTCCCCTCGAGACTGCTCCTGAGAAAAAAAGTGTGGATGAATTGTGTGAAAGAGGATATGTGTATAAAGGGTGCGAATGTAGAAATGACAGCGGATAGAGTGAAGTAGCGAAAGGAAACATGCTGTGCCGACCCCAACTAGTGGGATAAGGGCAAGAAAAACAACAACGTAGTAGTCGACAGTGTCCAGTGTACAAAATATTATTTTCTAGGTGTATATAATATCTTAAATATAAATTAATACAGAAATCGTCTAAAACTTAATCAAAATGAAATAAAATGTCTTGAGCAAAACATATGGCTTCGGCATCGTCACTATTTTCGACGAAAACTGACATTTTGAGTTTTGCCATTATACAAAATATATTTCCTACTAAATCTTTAAATGTTATCAATACACTAAACTTATTTTTCTCTAAACTAGTTCAGTATATGTTTTTAAATCAATTATTCGTCACACTGGACCCTATCGAATTAAGGGTTACGCATATTCAAATTGTAGTGAGTCAATATTTATTCTAATAACGTGAAGCCTTACATATCGGGAATATCTGTTTTCAGAATTCTGTTTTAGCTGATATTTGTTTTACAGCTTAATCTCCCACAAAGTTCTACCCTAAAGTTCTCCATTTCAATTTTTGTTTTAGGTGAGTGACCATTCAGAACCAGAAATGCATTTAAATCGCCTTCCTTACGGTTAGTATGTCTATCTATCGTCTTTATTCTATCGCTTGGACTACCATTTTGTAACTTAACACGTCCACTTTTCTTTTGCTTTTCTTAACTTGTATCTATTTCAGTCATGTATAATATTTTGAGTTTAATGTTACTCACGTATTTTCTACAACAAGTAAACCATTCTAAATTGCGACGAAATATCAAATTTTAAAAAGTGAAGTCGTACATATGAGATATGCCGCAATTTCAATCGCTACTAAAACATTTGTTTTTGAAGATCCTATAAACAATAGAGCCTTGTTTGTTGAATATATTTGAAATGAAATGCTCTCTAAAACTATGGTTATGGCTTATCTGTCATTTAACATAAAACATGCTTATTTAGGATAGTTCTTTCAAGGTATGTATGTATAGTCATGTATGGTAGTGAAAGTTGGGTATGGCAGAAGAATCACGAAAGTTAAATAAATGCGGTAGAGATGAGAGCGTTGAGAAGTATGTGTGGATTAAAACTAAGTGGCAGGGTAAGAAATGGTGTGATAAGAGAACGTTGTGGTATCAAAGAAGACATAGTGACTAAAATTGAGAAAGGTATGCTTAGATGGCTTGGGCATGTAGAGAATGAATGAAAGGAGACTGACAAAAAGGAATACGAAAGTTGGAAGCGGAAGACCAAGGCGAACGTTCCTGGTCCAAATCCAGGTCATTTTAAATAACGGCCAGGTCAAGAGTACTCTAAACCGACGAACTTGTATGAAAGGTTAATGAGAATGAAAGAAGAGAAGGAGATATGCGAGGATCATGGCAAGTAGAAGGATGTTGTCTCTGCCTACCCCTATGGGAATGAGGCGTGATGCTATGTATGTATGTCTTTCAAGGCGGTGGCGACATATCTTGTTATCCAGTATATTTCTGTGAGGAAATTGTCTGGGTAAAGTTGACAAGGAATACAAGAAATAAAACAGCAGCCATCAGAAGTATAAGTTATAATAAAAGTTCATATAAGTAAATTACAGCATTTTAATAGATATATAAACTAGCACAGTGTTCGAAATATATAATATCAGATTGTGAGCATAGTTATTCATTTAAAAATACAAATAGCTTACTTCTTCGTACTTCTTCACCGCATTATCCCAAATGACCGTGACTTTAAACGTACGGGTCATACATCAATTCTTCCCCTAATTGCTGTAAGACCCGCACTTGGTGTTAATGAAGTATTAACTAAGATACATTTGATGAAAGATTACAAAATATTTTGGTAATAGATTTTCTAATTAGATTACGACAACGCTTGTGCGCTTCTTGCGATTTTTTTTATACCATTGGTCTAAGCTTCCACAGTGCAGAGAAGCCTTATCTATTATGTGTAAATTTCCCCATCTTTACACATCATTACGTTACTAAAGAGATACTATAAGGAAAACACAGTACAGAATAGTTCTTAAAATCGATTCACAACTCTCTCTCATAGAAATGGTTTACGAAAAGCTACAAGTCATTCAGATTTAAAGCTAAGATTCGAAAGTCTTAATATTACTCGAAGCAGCATCAAAGCTTTCCCTCTATAATTATTATATTCATTCTAAATCAAAACTCCGAACACTCCCAGTTAAGGAGGTGGTCCCCATAAATAATTCTTTAGATCTAATTTTACTCGCTTATATAGAACTGTGACCTAATTTAACATCTAAGGCAGGGAATCACAAATCTAGCACTCTTACAAGGATATTAGAAAAAGAAGATCAAACTTAATTTAATTATAGAATTAAAACTATTCACCTACGGAAATGCTGAAAAGCATTTAATATTATTGCCAAAAAAGCTAAAAATCCTCCACTCATTATATTTTATTATCTAATTAAATAATTCTATGAATATCGTTGAATAAAAGTGCTCTATACTTAACATTTAAATCGTGTCTAATCTTTGAATTGTGTGTAATAAAACTATTTATAGATAAGTTCTCGTAACTCTATGTGTTTAATATATTAATTTAATTGCTTACTTAATTTAGAAAACGATAAATTTCACGCATTTTTACTTACCGAGGCACTTTTATGTGGCTCAAGTTACGTCACATGTAATCGTGCAAAAATTTATTGCTACAATATGGCAAAAGTCTTATTTTTTTTAAGCTTAATATAATGTCGAAGTTTATCACAAACAATGTAAGCTTTTGGACTGTTCTTATTCCGACTTTCAATGGTGTATTTATTTTCAAAATGATCTTTTCTGTTTTAAATCTCCAATACCTTGTAAGCAAATTTAAATAATTTCGATACAAATATTTTGAAATTTGTCCCAAAATTCAATTAGGCATCTGGTGCACGTATCTCAACAGTTACCGATGTAGGACCTTGTGCTGTAGGAGATCTTAATGTTGCAGATCTTAAAGAAGTTGCAGAGTGTCCACTACTAGCTCTGGATCCACGTCTTGAGCCTAAAGTAGAAAACCTTTTTAGTTTACATATAAATATAAATTACACAGAAGTCATGCTTAGCACACAATTGCTTTATAGTGCCTTAACTCCTAACATGCTTAAGATGTTAGAATTACATGAAAACCCTACAGTCAATAGTTTAGTGACAAATTTTGTTATGAGTAAATTGAATCTATCTACAAATTTTATTTTCAAGCTATTTTAGCTATCAATCCTTGCTACACTAAAAGTAATGCAAAACCATAAATATTTACATGATATCTTAAGTATTGTTCGTGTAGTTGAGTCATCTATATGAATGAATTAAACTATTCGGTCACTCTTAAGAATATTTATACAAACCGATCATGCTTTCTCAGATAATAATCTACGGTTCATCCTTAAATTAGTTGCCATTATTATAAGCAAACCTTGCGGAACTTCAAAATTATCACTCTGTCATCATTTTCTCTGGGCAGAAGTTGATATGACTAAAAAGTGAAATTGAGCAAGACAAATTATAGCATTCTTTAAAATCAATTTTATATATCATTGCATATTATAAAATTACATGCATCGTATTAGAAATCATTTCTATGATTGCAGACGAAGCAAAAATAAAATATAATCCAAGTAACCTGAAGGCTTTCGGTGTATCTGATGGCTTTGGTGGGGTCGTGCTGTCGATAGATGAAATATGTATGAGTTATGTGATATATTTTAAAAATCGCAAAAATAAAAAGTCAGTGAGTAACGCGAATATATAGGTGAAATCGAAAGAAGAATAAAAAAAATGCTAGAAATAGATTCATAGAAAAAATCCCAACGAAATAATTGTAAAAAGTAAAAAAAGACATTAAAGTTAATTTATTTTCAAAAATTAACTCCGTATGAGTTGTGTAAAAAGTAAATTTTCAAAGTTATCAAAGAGTAATAAGTAAAATTTGATTTGGTTTAAATTGCTACTTTATCACTCTAAAATCATAGATCAGTCAAAAATTTACTTCAGCTATTCTATAACTGTTATCAATTATTACTACTTTCATGTAAGTTACTTTTGATTACATGTTTTAATTTATGTTTTGTTTTTTAGTCATTGTTATTGCATATTATTTTATTTTAATCTAGAAAAAATGAACCAAAATATATCCCATTTACAAGTACAAACATTTAAAGCCACAGCCTTAGGCAATATGAAGCCGAGACAGACAACAAAACATTGAACTAATATTAAAACCATATAGTCATGAGCAATACTTAGATATAGAATAAACAAGTTACGAAAGATAAGAGCATAAAGGACAATGTTGATGATGAAGAAGGTTATTTATATGAGAAATACCAGGACTTGGTGAATGTGGCCGCAGTTCTTGTTGACTAGCCTGTCTTGATGGTGGACGCATGCTCACGCGAGATCCACGACGGTCCTGAAATACACATGTTTAATTAGTATTCCCTTATTCTTACAGAAGCATTATTGGAGCATTAGATTATTATTATTTATAATAGGATGCACAGCTTTCGCTGATGGGCCTATATCAATTTTAGTATATTCAATTGTGTTTTTGCCATGTCTGTACACGTCCAACCTATTCTTGAACTGTTTTAGAAATCTCGCAGTCACCACAATGTCAGGTAAGTTGTTCCACTCATGTACAACTCTATTACTGAGAAAGAGCTTAAATGGATTTGATGTTGCTCACTTGTACCAAAGTTTAAAATTGTGTCCTCTTGGCTTGGGGTTACACTTTTTATAAAATACTTCATCAAATCCTGACACGTTGTAGAAATCGTTCATTATTTTGTAAGCTTCTATGAGATCGCCTCTTTCTCGCCTACTCTTAAGGGTGCTGAGTTCCAGCTTTGCAAACCTTTGCTCATACGTAAAATTTCTCAATTCTCGTGGCATTTTAGTGGTTCATCTTTGTACTTTTTCAAGCATGTCTATGTCTTTTATAAAGTATGGAATTCAGGCTTGGAATGCATAAGGGTCTGACACACATCTTGTACATTGTCAGGAAAGCTTTCGCATTTATATAGAAAATTTCTTTTTTGATTGTGTAGAGGATAGAGTTGACCTTTCTTACTATATATACAAAGTCCCATTTCAGGTTGTTACTGATGTTACTGATGGTCAGATCTTTTTGAGAGTAAGTAATATGATACTTGAGGGTTCTTTTTGCCTAGATGTAAAACAGTACACTTATCGATATTTAGTGATAGTAGCCATTCCTTGGTCGAATTATCAATAGCTTTTAAATTCTTTTTTAATATTTTCAAGTTGGTGTATGGGATTCCCGAAGAGTTTTGTGTCATCCGCGAATAGGGAGAATGGGAGATCCAAAACAGTCTGTAAATCCGTTAGGTATAAAGTGAATAATATCGGCCCCAGTACAGAACCTTGCGGAACATCACTGCGTACAGGGCGAGTACTTGACATATCATCACCATCTCGCACTCGAAATGTCCTGATATTTAAGAATTCGTTTATCCAGACTTGCAGTTCACCGCGTACGCCAAGGTGTTGTACTAGTCGACGTATTGGTATTCTGTCAAAAGCCTTCTCGTAATCGATATAAACATTATGAGATCTTGGAGAAAAATAAAACTACCTAATAAAACTTGAAGGGAAGAAGGTAATTGCAAAGCATATAAGTAATATGAGGGCGAAGAACATAATGCAACAGCAATGCAAGTCGTGGTTAAGACGGATTATGGTAAAAAATATCAGATATTTCTATTAAAAAATGGCAGACCTTAATTTTAAAAGTTGAATGCAAATACGTGTGATTGAAAGCTGTATACAATAATATTCTAATACATTTATGTCGTCCTAAAAATGTCCTGATTATTATATAGTTAAAAAAAAAGAAAAGATTAGCACGAAATTTAATTACAATACAATCAAATATGCCCGTGATAAAATTTAAATGAGTCAGTTGTGGAGTTGGAGACTAAAGTACACTGTAAAATTCATCGCTTCATTCGCAGGATACCGTATGGAACGAATACAAATGTTGACTACCCCCCCTGAAGTCTATGGCGTAGAAGATAATATAAAAAATAAGGTGTTTACCTGTGAATGCAATAGTTTTGAATCTCGGAGCAAAGATACATTCATGAGCCGTGGATTTGGTGTATTGAAGATGGTGCGGTTCTCCCTCCATCTGGCCCTAGAACGAGAAATATCAAGTAAATAGAACAGCCTATAGTTTTATCTTATTAAATAACACTGATATTTTTCAACATATGCGACCAAAAAAATTTCCATAAATTGTTTTATAAAATATAAATGAATATATACATGTATTTTTTTATCTATTGTTCCCAGATTCTTCAATAGAGATAAAACATGATAGAGAGTGATATTAATATAATTTTATATTTTTTTGGTACCTTTATTAACAACCTTGATTCATTTTTCGACGAGTAAGGCTAATGTATGATACGTAATGACTTATTAAGAGGTAAGATAATCATAGGTTTTTATACAGCATCGTACCAGAACAAAAGCTTTTTATCTGGTATTTGATGGTAAGGAATATAGTCAAAACTGAAGTCTTCGAAGTCGAAGGTAATCAAGAAAACCTTTCAAATAAATAAGCTCAGAAACATGATAACATACTTGCTAAACAGGCGTAGTACGACGCAGATGATGACAAACATCAACGCCATACCAACTAAGACACCAATCATCGCCGGATCCAAAGTCCTTATTGGTTCTTCTATCTGTTTCACCGCTATAAAATAAAAAATAGATATAACATTTTATACGTAGCAAACAAAGAAGTTATCAATTAAATTAAATTGTATGTATGCATCATTTTAAATTTTAGTACGCTACACAAAATTATCAATTCACTTAAAGGTAAACTTCCAAAAAATGACGATGAAATGTTTCTATAAGCTTAAAACATTTAAAGCTAAATTGAAATGAAAGATTAAATAAAATAAATTGAAATTATAAAGTATTGATTAAGATTGAAATAAGTACTTTTGAGAGAGAAAAGAAACCTTTTTAACCCACGTAATTGTTCATTATAAGTGGTTCTTTTACATCATTCATTGGAAATGATATCAAATAATTCTTTGACCATTCAAAAGTATTATTAAAGCTTTCTTAAAAAAAGTGTCTTTAATTTAATTTCGTTAGATTTGAAATACAAATTTTTGTAGTAATGATTATATTTACGGTTGCAAACGAAAACGCCATCGACGCTCAGTTCAGCGACCATCTCGTAGAGACAGACGCATCGCTCGTTTCGGCATTCAGTCATCCGCACCGTTTCATCACATTGCTGGTTGAAAGAGCATGTTTCGTTGATACCGGCAGCTGGAAATGGTGATAACGCTAAATTAAAAGGAAGAACAGCGTAGAATACAAACGATTCCGAAAATATAATACTCTTAATAACAAGACGCTCAATTCTAACGAACAAAATGCGTCGAGTTGGAAATAAATGAATAGTTAACTTTACAAAATATTAAACAACATTCCCACCATTTCATGGCATTGCTGATTGAAATAATATATTTCGTTGACACCAGCAGCTGGTATTTGTTTTAATCCTAAATTATAACAAAGAACAGCTCAGAATGCAAATGATCTAGAAATAACCGAACATGTATTAGACCTGTTAAAAAAATGACTAAATCGAAATGACGTTGGATAAGAAATAAATCAAGGAAATATTAAGAATAATCCGAACCATTTAATCGCAATGGAGATAAAAGAACGTTTCGTTAATTTAGCAGTGGTAAATAGTTATAACACTAAGTTAACCTGAGTTATAAAAGGAAATACGTTGAATAATAAAATGCCTAAGAACGAAATAACGTTAAATTAGGAATAAGTGAAGACAATATAACGAATTCTATGATCACGGAAATTACTAGAGAAATATTCAATAAATCTTCCCTAAAGGAAATACTTTATAATTATGATTTCATTCATATTTATTATATTCATTTGACCGCGTCGTGAACCATACATTAATTCATATTTTTTGCATATTCATATAAGTATGTCATGTTAACGTAATACGTCCTGTGAATATATTTAAATGTTAATATTAAACTGGATATTTTTGTCATATGTCTATATTGTATAATGTTTGTTAATATTAGTATTCAAATAATATCAACTTCTCTTTTAATACGTACATGATTTCAAAAAAAAAAAAACGATGAGCTAGTTTGTAATCATCAAAATTACAAAAACGACAAAATATCTAAAACTAACTATCTAGATATGTTTTTACTTTTATTTTATTTCTGCATTGTAGATAGACGTATATAGTGTCAGATGTGTTTTAAGCAACATGTTTAATTTGCTATGAGATCCCAAAAAAAAGATTACCTAGTTTGTTAAATGGGTTGAAATAATCATCAAAATGATGAAAATGTCTAATATGCAAGTCGATTTTACGTAGTCCCTTCGTTTTACATAAGCTTTAAAGACAAACGTACAGTAACTTGCGCAAATATTAGTGTAATGTGTTTTAAACAACATGTATTTTTGTTATAAGATTTAAAAACGCGCGGTCTTAGGTTCACAAATGAGATGTAATCATCAACATTACAAAAACGTCAAAATATCTAATATGCAAGTCGATTGTCAGAGTACCTTAAGTTTTATTATGCTTTATGGAAACACGTACAATTACCACGATACTAGTGTCATATGTATTTGTTCAATAAGTTTTATTAGCTATAAGATTTTGCAAGACCTAGTTTGGTAAAGATAGCATCAAAATAAAAAAAACGTCAAAATATCTCATATCCAAGTCAATTATATATAGCACCTTCACTTTATTTGTGTTTTATAGACAGACTTACATTAAATTACTTAAATATAGTGTCATATGTATCTTAAGCAACATAGCTTATTAGTTATAAGATTGAAAAAAAGATTATGATGGTAGACAAATGAGGTGATGTAATCCTCAAAATTATAAAAACGTCAAAATGTCTAATATGCAAGTCAATTATACGTAGTACCTCAGGTTTATTTATGTTTTATAGAAATACCAACATTAAATTACTCCCACATTAGTGTCATGTGTTTATTCGACATATTTTATTAGCTATAAGATTTTAAAAGACAATTTCCTAGTTTGGTAAATATATCATCAAAATTAAAAAAAAGAAACCAATATGTCCCATATCCAAGTCAATTATAGGTAGCACCTCCAGTTTATTTGTGCTTTATAGACAGACTTACTTTAAATTACACAAATATTAGTGTCATATGTGTCTTAAACAACATGGTTAATTAGTTATAAGGTTGAAAATAGTCGATGATGGTAGACATTAGATGTAGTCATCAAAATTACAAAAACGTCAAAATATCTCATATGAAAGTTATACTTAGTACCTTTGGTTTATTTATGCTTTATAGATCAACGTATATTAAATTACACAGATATTAGTGTTTTTTTTTTCAACATGTTTATTAGGCATAGGATTAAAATATCAACATCACAAAAACCTCAAAATGTCTAATGAAAGTTGATACGAAGTTACCATCGGTTTATTTATGCTTTATAAACAGACGTAAGTTAAACAACCCTTATATTAATGGCATATGTGTTATAAACAATAAGTTTTATTAGCTATGAGATTTAAAAAAAACGCTTAGTTAAGTGGATAAATGAGGTGATGTAATCATCAACAGTACAAAAACTACAAAATGTTTAATAAAAGTTGATTCTATATACGTAGTGGCTATCGGTTTATTTATTCTTTATAAACAAATGCACATTAAATTACCCTGGTATTAGTGAAAACTTTACTGCAATAATGTTTACCTCAATCCCACTGTGTAAACTAATGTAAGTGCATTTACGTGTAGTGACGTACAATGACCTATGATTCACGGAAATTTAATTTCATATTTTCAAATTGTGTGCATAAATTTTACATTTTATATCGCAATTACATTGGAGTATGTTTAACTGAAAACTGGTAATATGGTTAATCGTTTTAAATGATTAGAAGTCACTTTTTTTTAAATTAACTAGCGTAAGACGTGATCTTGTAGGAAATATCTACCATGGACTATATATGAATAAAGTGAAGGGCGATCGACTAAATAGAAAAGGCCAATACGATGACAACTCAATGATTGCTAACGAGAAGGTTCAGAAGGCATCCGTCTGCTTTTGCGATTACGTGATATCACTGAAGGAGGCATTGTTCAGTGTGAGACAGAGCTCCCACGCTCTGACGAAGGGAAAGCAGGATGCATAGATTTGGGCATCTACTTCCCCCTCCATGAACGATTGAGATGAGCCTGATGAAGCCCGAGTGGATTAATTATGCGTACCTGGCTCTTTACCCCAAGAATGATGAGGGCTTTTTTGGGTTTATGCCTATATGTATATTGGCGAGCGGCTTGACCGATCGTGAATTAAATTAGCGTTAATCGTCGTTGTCGTTGTCGTCGCTTCAACCGATGGACCACTGCTTGACATAGGTCTCACGAAATGATGCCCACAAGGCACGATCTTACGCCGCTTGGCTGCAGCGGCTAACGGCGACCCTTCATATATCGTCGGTCCACGTTATGTGGGGTTTTCCTATATTACGTCGTCCGGTGCGGGGTCGCCATTCCAGCACCTTCGGGCCCCAACGCCCATCGGTTCATCGGACTATGGGCCCCGCCCATTGCCACTTCAGGTTCGCGATTCGTAGGGCTATGTCGGTGACTTTGGTTCTGCTACGGATCTCCTCATTTCCGATTTGATTGCGTAGAGAAACTCCGAACATAGCCCTTTCCATAGCACGCAAAGTAACTCTGAGCTTTCGAATTCCATAGTCAGCGACCACGTTTCCGATCACTGGCAACACGCACTGTTCGAAGACTTTAGTTTTCAGGCGGAGTATAATCGGCCACTTTGCTTAGCGTTCGGGGACTATGAGAAAGCCTCCGATTCGGCGGAAACATGGGGCGTGTTGAGATCTTTAGAGAGATGCCGAATTGACCATCGGTACATACACCTGTTAAAGTGTTAAAACGCCACCATGTCAGTCCGTATACAGGATCAAAGCAAAGAGTCTATCCAACTGCAGCGTGGAGTGCGACAGGAAGATGTTATCTCCCCGAAGCTCTTTACTGCGACGTTGGAAGACTTCTTCAAGCTTATGGAGTGGAATGGATTGGACATCAACATCAATGGCGGGTACATCACTCATCTACGATAGGCCGACGACGTGGTCATTATGGCAGAGACTCTGGAAGATCTTAATGCGATGCTCGATGACCTCAGCAGGGCTTCTCGACAGGTGGGCCTAAAAATGAACATGGATAAGACGAAAGTTATGTCTAATATCCATGTTACGCTCCACCCAGTTATCGTTGTAAACTCGGCACTCGAAATTGTTGACGAGTACACATACGTGGGACACATAGTCAAGCTAGGTAGGTCCAATTTCGAGAAAGAGGAAATTTCGGAAGACATTTTCGTCCAATATCCCTCAGTTTCTGAAGACTAAAGCGTTAATAATAAATTAATGGAACTGGAGTGTCTGTTTGTTAAAGCTTGATAAAGCTTTTTATTGAATGTTTATGTATCCATATACATCTATATATGAGTATGTGTGTATCATTGTGTACAGATGAAAGATGTTAAACTTCTTTGATTAGTGCCCATGTTTGTCATCGATATGTTAATACTGGGACATGAGTAAAACAACTTTGATTTAACTAATACCTCTGTTTTAATAATTTCTTTCAGCTCACAGTAAAATTTATACGCATTTCCAATTCTTGTATCTATTTCCTTTGTTATAGTAGTGTAGATTACATTAAAATAGGGCATCACTAAATGCAACGGATCAATGCAGTGTCATAGTAGAGCCTCGCGTGTCTAACATTCCGTAAAATCAATACTAAATTATCATATAAGTTAACATTTTGTTATAATTTTGTGATGAATAACCATTTATTATTTCCATTTATAATTTTTGAACAATTTTTATACGTTTTCTGATAGTTTTGTAGCCTATTTTGTAGAATCTTTTTCTCGCTGAGAGGTTTCTAATTCTAAAGTTGAATTATTCTTCTTTCGCTTCTTATTTTTTCTGAGGATAAATTGAAAGGCTCGACAGTGTAGCCAAGGCCAATATAGCGGTATTGGCTCGTATCAGCTGTTAGCTGGATACCGTGGTTTAACAAAAATCATCTTTTTTTGTTCTTCTATCTGCGTATTTGTTTATGGTGATTTCTGATTCTGAAATACACTGGGAGAAAAAACATTAGTAGTGTAGATTTATGTGCTATATTGATCTTGCCTACTCTGACAAGCTCTTTACGCTTCACCAGCAGCACCCCCACCCCCCGCGTTTGTGGCATGTTATAATACGATAAACTTAAGCGAAAAATTTGAGGCGATATAAGAATGTTTCACTTTAAAATACTATTATCTTTTAAGGGTCACGTTGGCGCAATGATAAATACTTGCTTTGTTGCCAGACGCATGACCGACTACAGACTATATCTATGAAGCCACTTCTCTTTTACCAGAGAGGTTTTTACAACATAAAACCAACACCACTACAGATTGACAGGATACAAATGTCCTAGAACTGCGTCATTGGTCTAGTGGTTAGCATGTTCGACTACAGATATGAGGTCTTGGGTTCGAGTCCCAGGTCGGTCCAATTCAACATAGAACTTTTTTCAACAACAAAAGAGTTTTTTATTAAGATTTTCTCAATACTTGCCCGAAGTTGGGAAATTGGCGGTGTAAGCTATCTGTCCTGCGCCTGATCTCACCCCATTGTGTTGTATTTCTTGTCACATTGGACTATGAGAGTGAAGGAATAGCGAGCGCACTTGTGTATTATTCCTGCCAACCTGCAGTGGAGCATCGTGGTGGATATATGCTTTAAAAACCTTCTCTTATATGAGTGAGGGAGCCTGTGCCCAGCAGTGGTACATTAATGGGCTGCTACTTACTTAGCAGGCGTCCTGAAATCTATTTCTTCTAGAGTAAAGGTAAGAAACATGCAACAAATTTGATTCCGGAGGCGTGGCTTTGGTTGTGATTAGTTACCATCCTACAAGCAAAGACAAGAAAAATAATGCGTTTTGGTACAATGTTGTATAGAAACCATAAGGTAAATTAAAAGTCCTTAACAATTTACCTCGCTTTTATCTTAGTTTGTATCATCACTTACCATCATGTACAATTACAGTCAAGTAAAGGAATATCTTACCGGTTTTAATCTTTTATAGCAATATGTCTTTAAGAGCCTCCAAATCCTGTATAATACGGAAAAGAAATTTCATACGAACCCTCTTGATCCAAAAAGCTACATTCAAATATCGTGAATTAAAAAAAATTCAGCTAAATGGCGTAAGTTTAAACTTTGTTTTCGTATATTGCTTGTTTGGAATCTTAATTTGTCGTAATAGGCTAACGCTTGACTGTGTTCATACCTGATGGTAAGTGATGGTACAGTCTAAAATGGTTTCAGCATCGTACCGGAACTCAATCTCTTGTTTGGCACCAGTCTTTGGTGGTAGGTTGGTCACTAGCCATAGCCGAAGCCTCCCACCATTCCAGACTCAGAAAAATTAGAAAATTTAAGCTCTGCTAGCAAAGTGAAGCCATCAAATCAATTAATAACTATTGATCAAAATGTAAATGTATTACATATGTATATTAAAAATATAATAAATTTAAAACTGTAATGTTTTGTTTCAGTTGTTTTTAATCAATGATAATACAGTCTAAGTTGACAAGGTAATTATCAGTTAAGAGGTAAGGTAATGTAGCAGACTAACATCCAACTGCTGGGCACAGGCCTTGTCACAGGCCTTGTCACTCATAGGAAAGAGAGATTTTAGAGCATAGACCCATCACGCTACACTGCAGGTTGGCAGGCATAGTACACAAGTTAAAAGGTAATTAAATTTCATTAAGTGTTAAGTCCTAAAGGAATAGGCCAATGTTAATATAGTATATTATGTCCAAAAAGAGCTATAATTAGTTAAGGTCTTTATAGTTAAAAAAAGTTCAACAGTAAAGTGAATTCCTAATTTTCAAAATTTTAATTTATTTTACTATATACAAGTAAGTAGCAGCCCTTTAACGTCTCACTGCTGGGCACAGGCCTCCTCGCTTCAAGGAGCGAGGTTTTTTTAGAGTGTGCTCTACCCATCACGCTGCTCCACTGTGGATTGGCAGGCATAGTACACAAGTGCACTCTCTATTCCTTCACTCTCATAGTCCAATGTGACGGGAATCTGACACGACCGGAGAGATATCAGGCGCAGGACCGACGGCTTAACGTGCTCTCCGAAGCACGGGGGTGGATCACACCGCCAACTTCCCAACTTCGGGCAAACATTGAGAAAATCTTAATAGAAAACTCAATATTGATTTTTTAAGTAGCCCGTCGAACCCAAGACCTCATGTCTGTAGTCGAACATGCTGACCACTAGCTCAATGAGGCAGTTTGACTATATACATATCCTTATTATCTGTTGTCCGATAATCGACTAACTTTACCTGAAACCTTCTAATAATTTATGGATAAACTCTACCTTTGAGTCTTCATAAAATCAATATCGCTAAAGATGCCTTATTGTATTAATTATATATAAAGTATGTATCTATAGAAAATAGCGAAAAAGTACTCTTCTACCATCTTTTAAAATAAATTGTGTGATCAGGCTTATTTTACATTGATAAGCAGTAAATTACAAAAATAAGAAGCTAGAACGGAGAACGATTTGGATAGGAAGAGGTGCAATGAGAAAGAATTCTTAAAACGAAATTTTCTTGTACATGGAATTAGTAAAAGTTTGAACACCCAGGATTTCAGGTTATTAAAAAGTTCACCCGCCTTTTTCTGTCTCCATGAGCTCGAAAAATATGTTTCGATTAACGACCAAATAGTGAATTAATTCAGGGGGGATTTATTTTGAAAATCTTTCGCTATTTCCTATTTATTGATTAGATATTAAAGATATTCATACGTTTTCCACACTTGTCGACATGATTGGTGGCTTGAAAGTCAGGATGACAGCGGCAGGTCTTCAGGATCGTATCGCAAACGGACTCCGCAAACCCGCAGTCCAGGACCGTCGAGCAAGGGTCTCCGTACATCATGGTGCCGCGGTTTGATGGATCTGCAGTAATTTATAACCTCTCTTAGAAATGAGAGTTTATTTACATTAAAACTTTGGGAAAAATGTCTAAAGAACACCCAAACGATTTACTACAATAACTTACTTACAATACTGACATATCTATTATAGCGAAGGACTAGACTAATTCTGAAACCATTGAGAACTTTAAAGAATACGTATTTAACTTACCCGTCGGCAAACCCTAACTAAGCAGAAATTGATAACAAATGATGACATAACATTTACAAATTCATATAAGAGACAACTTTTCGAGTTTTACACCGTGAATCCGATGATAACATATATGAGGTAAAAAGGCAAAATAAACAAGAACAGAAGATCATGACATAATGCTCTTCAGATTCAGCTTTGCAAGTATGTGCCCCAATTTATCCTCTAGGCGACAGTTAATGGAAGAACATCTCCCTAGAGGTCATCCTGGCGGTTTAAAGCACATTCTTTTCAATCTCTATCGCGCCTGATGAAATGTATTGATGAGGTTTAAGCTGATACATGCTAACAAAAGGCATATATTCGCCTTTGCCTTGAAAGTACTTATGGTTTAGAATTCTGGGATCACGAAAAAGGCGGAACATATTGGAGTTTGGAGGGTATAGACTTGGAAATAAATTTCGAAGAACTTCGTATGGATAATTGATTCTGAAAGTAAGTAGCAGCCCATTTTTTTTGGCGAAGATGAAAACGAAAATGTAATGCGTAAGACATCGCACAAGGACGGCGCCAGCTGAAAGTTCCTTGAAGAGCCTGGTGTCGCCTTACATGTGCAGAAGACGACCCACGAGAGGGTTTTAGTGGGTTTAATTCTACATAATCTGGCCTTTCTCCCAACGAGGCCGGGTATCTTTAGAAGATTTCCCCCGTGAAAAAATCTCTGATTATTAAGCATAGCATAAAAATGCACTCTTTAGTCCTTCACTCTCATGATCCGATGTGAGAGAACTCCGACACGACCGGAGAGAGAGATCAGGCACAGGACCGACGGTTTAACGTGCCTTTCTGGGGTGGAGCACACCGCCAACAACACAACACAGGGTAAATCATGACAAAATCTTAAAACTCAATATCAACTTTTGAATTGGCCATGGTCATCATGTCTGTAGTCAAACGTGCTAGCCCCTAGACAAGTAAGGTAGTTTTTGTAATCATTAAAAAAAACAGGCAACCAGGCAATGTAACGTCTATGTTGTAGCTATGCAGTTTTAAGTGGCTGAACGAATATGTCATTCGATATATACTTCGAAGTGAATCTGTAGACAGCCGTTGATTCTATGGATCCACGAAGGTGGCGTAAATACTGATAATTAAAGTGCGTGCGTACAAAGTTCACAGGCAGAAGTGAAACTTCTTTGACAAACACATTTTAAAGTCCAATTTAAGGCCAGCCCGTTGCCACTGCAACTTCGCGTTTCGTAGGGCTATGTCAGTGAGTTTGGTTCTACTACGGATCTCCTCATTTTAATTTGCCACTCGTCATTCAATAAATTAATATACTATTTTTCATAAAATATAAAATCGTCGTCGTCGTCGTCACAACCGATGGACGTCCATTGCTGGACAAAGGTCCTCTCTTAATGAATTCCAATGGGTTCGATCTTGCGCCACCTGGGTCCAGCGACTACCGGCGACCCTCTTTATATCATCGGTCCACCTTGTGGGGTGTCTGTCTACACTGCGCCGTCCGGTACGGGGTCGCCACTCCAGTAGAACTATATTGGTGACTTTGGTTCTACTACGGATCTCTTCATTTCTAATTCGGTCACGTAGAGAAACTCAGAGACATAGCCCTCTCCATCGCATGCTGAGTGACTCTGAGTTTCCGCATGAGACCCATAGTCAGCGAACACGTCTCAGAACCGTAGGTCATCACTAGCAACACGCACTTTGGTCTTCAGGCTCTGAGAAATATTGTTACCAGTTTCCTCCGTAAAAATGTTACCCTCATGCGTCTAAAGAAGTTTCACTCCAATAAATAATGATTCTTGATTGAATGTCTTACCAAACGCAGCGGAGGTGGTGACTTCGAGCTCGGCTGAGCAGCGCCCGAGCGCAAGCAGCGCCGCGAGCGTGGCGAGCGCCGCCCGCCCCGACCGCTGCGCCCGCATGCTGCACGCGCTCCCCGTCACATAACAGACGACCACCTGAACACAAACCTATAGTAAGTAGCAGCCCATTAAGCACACCGATAAGCAACTTAGACTTGGGAAGAAGAGGAACTGGAACTGGGCCCGTAGACAAGTCACTTTCGAAGATTGCTAATGACGTTTCATATTTTACTAACTGTGGCAGATTACTTGCATTTTATATCTTAACTTATTTTTATACTACAAAAAACTGCTCTTTAGTATTATAGAACTTATAAATATCTTCAAAAAAGTCCGTGATATGTCCAACTACTTTAAAAGTGCCGACAATTAAAAGCTCTATACGTGGTCTAATATATATATGTGGTTTTAACATATATAATTTCTTCCAAACTATTAAAAGTCCACATATATTTTACACTATTTTACTTCAGAACACTATATTCATGATTCACAACACACTTTATTTATCACTTTACTAATTTCAACACTTACTATTAAAAAAAACATAACTGAACTGCCTTGTGTATCTTTACCAAAATTTTTATATGGCTTCCCCGTGGTGGGGCGTAACATCGATAAAGATACACGAAAGAGCGCTTCCGTTTCCTTTTAAACAAGAATTGCAGTAAACTAATAATTGTACTACTTCCGCTTTAACAATACATCTCCCAATAAATTTATTATTGCTAACACAATAGTGAAACCATATTGTACCTGTGTATTAATCCCATTTATTTTATTAAAGACCATTTCGGAACGTGTAAAATGCTTACAATGATTAAAATCTGACATTCCATTCAAAAGATATAATGAATTTAAAAATGTTAACGTAAAGAAGAATGTACGAGCGCTGCCAAACTGTTTCACCTCGCCCGAGATCAAGACAGTTTCTCGCGGCTGATGTCCAACCTCCAGTAATTGGAGAGGAACGAGAAGAAGAAGAATGTAAAGAAATTGTAGCGACCCTTGTAACTGGGCCTGCGACTGGTACTCACCCGCCTACACTGTTTTTATTTTCAAGCTAAAGATTACTGCAGCGATTTAAAAAAAACTTTCATTACCTCCTTGAAATCCAGAATTTTTCAAATTTCTCTCAATCCATTCCAGTTCAGGGTCCGTAGACAAGTCATATCGAAAAATTAAACATCATTCCCAGAGATTTCTTAAGCGTTAGCAATCTTCGAAAGTGACTTATCCACGGGCCCTGAATTGGAATGGATTGAGAGAAATTTGACGGCCTCGTCGGCACAGTGGTGCGAGTATTAGCTTTGCTAGTAGAGGTCCCGGGTTCGATCCCCGGTAGGACGAATTTAAGAAATTGTGTTTTCTAATTTGTCTGAGTCTTGAATGGTGGGAGGTTTCGGCCGTGGCTAGTTACTACCCTGCCAGCAAAAACGTACCGCCAAGAGATTTGTGTTCCGGTACGATGCTGTGTAGAAACCATAAGGGGTATATCGCCTCTTACCAGATTAGCGAAGCAACGTGAATGTTGTAAAAACTCCTGAATGAGTGAGAAAGCCTGTATCCAACAGTGGAGCTTTAAAGGACAACTTGCTTACTTTTGAGGGTTTTTATTATATATGTCGGAGAATAATAGAGAACGGAGAAGCATAAAGCATAGGTACGTAGGGTTCTCCGCCGACATCGTTATTAATTGGATGCATTATTTAATTTCTTATTCTGTGGGCGTTCGTGGGTAATATTGGTGCAATCAAACACTTTGTTAATTAACTCGGATTATAATGTTCCCGATATGAATTTACACAAACTCATTAACAATAATAGCTAGGAACGCGACAGTTTCAACAGTCGACCACTCCGGTCGACCGCCACCCGAGAACTGCCGAGAGACGCGCCGGACATGCCACTTATTGACTCTGCCCCCACGCCGATACACAGATGGCGCCAGCGTTCCACAGACTCTTGCTCTCCGACATATATATACATATAAGTGATTTTTTTACGGATGTAACGCGCGATTGGCGTCACGAAGATGTGCAAAGTGTTTATGCTAAATCGTTTAAAGATTTGGCAGTTTTAATATTTACAAATAACATGTGACATTTTAATTTGCCATGCGTTCAATAATTTAATATACTATTTTTCATGAAATTTAAAATAAAAATATTTCATCAATTCTCTTTTCAAAATTCAAAATTAAAAAACAAAATCGAATTAACATTATCTAATAAATTTTATTTGAAATTTCAATAAATTATTTCTTTTAATTTTCGACACTTCTAATATTTTAATGATAATTTGATTCCTAACATATCTTCCTTTTCCCCTATAAGACTCGAAAATCTAAAGTTTTATACTTGCATAATCATAAATAATTTGTTTACCAAAGAAGTTTCACTTCTGACATGTGTAGACATACATTTATCATATTTTTCTGTATTTGTACTATATATTGTTAGACACTTACTACCCTTTTTCGTAAAACTAAGGCAGACATCTCAACTTATCGAAAAAGCCTCCTTTTTTACCCTATGATTAGGCTATTGCATATATTTCATGTATTATTTGTGCTCTACAAAAAAGTATATTCTCTCTCTCCCACTCTATACTTACTAACTAGTGCCAATATATTTTATAAGGGAATATTTCACAAAAGATTCACGGATGGTAAAACCAAGGCAGATTGAGGGCAAAAGCTCATTTAGAAGCATTTTGCCCACTTAATTCCTTAAGCTTCTTAACTTGAAACGCTCTATGAATGCCTAACGCAAGAGGCGCGGTTAAACGACTTAAATACTTTCCGCCTGGCCTTTTCAACACCATATTTATAATACAAAACTACCTTTAACCTCCGGGTATTTATATACAAAGGAGGATTTTCACTGTGCAATGTTCTGTTATATCTATAAGGGATTATAGGCAACGTTTTCGCCGATAACTCCCAGTCGGCATTATATTTTGCAATGCTTAAAACAATTTTGATAAAAATAAATAATAAATATAGTTTATTTCGTAAACTTCAGCTATGTACCGTATAAAAGGGTTGGAGCCTTCCTTAACAACAACAAAAACAATTGAAGAAATAAACAAAGACAATAAAGAAAAATAAAAAAAATTACATAAAAAAGAACTTAACATCTTACAAAGTATAAAATTATTATATGTACTGTGTCATGTAAGTGTTATAGATCTTAATCAATAAATTGAATTAAAAAAAGCATTTTTCAAAAATATAATATTAAAGTAGGTATGTCATTTTATATTTTAAACTATACGTTTTAGTAAGAATTCCACTTCGTCATAATTTAATGGTAATAAGTATTTATATATTGTAACTGCCTCATTGGTCTAGTTGGGTTCGAGTCCTAGGTCGGGCTAATTCAAAAAACAATATTGAGTTTTCTATTAAGATTTTCTCAATATTTGCCTGAAGTTGGGAAGTTGGCGGTGTGATCCATCCCCGTGCCTCGGAGAGCACGTTACGCCGTCGGTCCTGCGCCTGATCTCTCTCCGGTCCACTCGAGAACTACCGAGAGACGGGCCGGACTGCTAAATTATAAACTAATAGTTAAAAAGAAGATTAACAAAAAACTGAAAAAGAAAATTGGGCTTATAGACTACGTTAGATTTTTTTAAATACAGCTTTAGAGTCACGAAAAACATCCATGTTTTTTTGACAAGCTGTATGACCTCATAATCCTATTCAGTGGAGACTGATAGCTTAAATTAGTGTTGGAAAAACTACATTGGAAAATGCTGGGTATATGCACTCGAACATTTTTAGTGGGGGCTGTTATGTTTATTTGCGTTAATAGATCTGGGCAGACCAAAATACCGGTAACAAGTTGGTCAATAAACATGATGTCTAATGCAAATCTTCGGGCAGATAGTGTATTCATTTTAAAATTAATTAGTCTTTCTTTGTAACCTGGAAGTTTTTTTCCAGAACGTATTTGAAAGTAAGATGCCACAGGACAGGTTGTCGCACACTTTCTAATCTATTTATGTAACATCTGAACTAACAGACGCATCTGATCCAAATCCAATACCTCATGAATGATTATCAAATCATTTACCAATATATCTCCAAACACTACACTTAAACAATATGTTACACACGTTCCATCACCTGTTACTGTCCGCAGTGTAATGATAATTCAGACTACCCACGTCATTCACGTTTCTCAACATGTTTTCTCGTACTACCTTCATATCTATGTACTATTTTATAACGTCCATATTGTAGGTAATTCCGTACTAAGAATGTTTTTAAACCATATACTACACGAAGTCCCGCAGTATAAACTTTTACTCAGTTTGAAACTAGACCTAAAAGTCGAGATGGAGCTAATCTGTGAATACAGGAAGACCACATGAGGTTGCGATGCCATGGCATGGAATTGCTCCGTATATAAACCAATCATTCTTTTGTAAAAGATGGTTTAGGTCTTTGAGAAGATCCTTGCTACTCGTCTTATTCAGCATCTGGAAGAGTTAGGCCCTGGGCTGTCTCACACCTAAATTAAGTTCCGGTGTGGATTCTTTAGTTAGGGAGAAAAATTTCTGTTGATTCTTATCCTAGGCGCCGGAGGAGATGGGATACTTTTAGAGTCGCTCACTAATTTGCAGGTTAAGAAATATTATTCACATATTCTTCAATATTATATTACATACTTTGAATGACTTAAATCACAATACTAAGTAAGAACTGTCACTAGGGGAATATTCCTTCATTCTCCTGTGTCTAACGCCCCACTCAAAAATTATAACTCCACCAATCACAGTCGTCGTCAAAACGACGACTAAATCGAAGTGTTGATTAAATTTGAGAATTTCCGGAATAGCGTTTAACCGGATGTAGAGCACGTAAACGTTTTACAGATATAATTACAAAAACCTCAGCAAATACTGTAATTTAATAGCAATCCACAACTAAAATAATAATGATCGCTAACAGTACTAAAAGGCAAAGTTTTCTCTCTCTCCGTTCCTTGAACCTATGAGTTGGATTCATCCGGAATGCCAAAGCTTATTGCGACAGCGAATATAAGGCCTCCAGTATACAGATGAAGAGGGTTCCGCTTTGTTTAAGTGGGTATTCTGGCATAGCCAGTTAGTCAAAAACTCCCTGATGTTAACTCCATTCCTAAAAAAGACACTGGCGTAATTATTTCCCTATCGTTCTGTAACTTCGCTTCAAAACCTTCGAGTTGATATTACTATAAATCACTCAATAAACAGCTGGCTAACAATAGGTTCAAATAACGATGTCTCATTATAAATCGCTGAGTGACTTTTAATATAATTCACAAGTGGCCTCGCCAAGTGACTCATCAATCACTCTATAAATGAGACAAAAATGTAAGTTTGCAACGATCAGTAGTTTTTGATACAGGAAAAATAAATTCTATTAAAAATGGTGTCGATTATGAGGTAACTGTTGATATTATTGATAGATTCTGAAAACAAAAATGATAGATGTTCTTTAGGCCTCAAGTAAAGGCGGCTTAACCGATTCCTATGAAAGTTTTTGTGTATATTTGGTAGGTCAGAGAATAGGTTGTAATGTATTTTTCTTTGTCTTAACCCCACACCTTTTGACGGCCTCGCTGGCGCAGTAGTGCGAGTATTCGCTTTGCTAGCGGAGGTCCCGGGTTCGAACCCCGGTAGGACGAATTTAGGAAATTGTATTTTCTAATTTGTCTATGTCTGGACTGGTGGGATGCTTCGGCCGTGGCTAGTTACCACCCTACCAGCAAAAACGTACCGCCAAACAAAAAGATTTGTGTTCCGGTACGATGCTGTGTAGAAACCGTAAGGGGTATATCGCCTCTTAACAGATTAGCGCGCTTCCATCTTAGACTGTATCATCACTTACCATCAGGTGAGATCACAGTCAAGCGCTAATCTGTCAGCAATAAAAAAAACACCTTTATTTTTAAATCAAGATAGAAAGTTGCGCGGACTAGTAGCAGTTAAAAATAATTGTAAAGTGGCCTCAAATTCATACACGTAAATGGGTCATTTATCATTAATTAACATCTATATGAGATTGAATCGCACTTGACAGTATTTGATACGGGAACATGAATGTAATAATTGAACAAAGAAAGCGCTTTGTTTTGTTTTATGATAACTGAAAATATGAGGAAATAAAGTTGGAAAGGAAATTGTTAGATTCGTTTATGTTTTTCAAAGAGAAATGGTTTTTGAAACAATGCACATTATGACTGTACTGGACAATGATTACTGTACATATTTTATTTATTTTACCACAGGAAAACGAGATTTTACATTCAATGCGGTGTATATTTTAAATATTTCACGATAGGACTGTATAATATCAGAGACATTTATAATAGATATACATTTACTTTTAATGCCTTAAAATACAGGCAATATTTTGCTATGTTTCTATACTAGTCAGGACAAATATAGGACATTACATTTTCTAATGTCACTATGTCTGAAGTGACGTGTAAGAAAAACATTTTGCATTCAGATACCATGTAGATAATCTAAGAGATAATCTCCCTATCTGTCTTTGATTGTGTCATCACTTGAAACCAGCTAAAATTACATGAATCATTAACTCCTCGGTATTAAAAACACCATTGGAATATAACATAAAGCCATAAAAAGTCTTAACTACAGATTTTTCAAGTGGCTTTTTCTGGGCTTGAAAATTGAAGGTTCTCAGCGAGTTCAGGGCCAGACAAATCCAGAGAGGACTTAGGCAACAGCCTTGGAAGATACCTCTCCATATCCTGATTTGAGCATCGGCAGCCATCAGCCACTCACCATGGAGAAAAAAGATCGTACTCCATTGCCTCATGCATTACCCAAGGAAGTTGATAAAGTTATCGTGGATTTTGTGCAAATCGCGGAGCCATGAATTCTGTATGGAGTCGAATGCCTTCTTAAAGTCTATCGAATTGACAAAGGGATGCCAAAGCTGATACTTTGGTATCCCACTTATAGAGGCTTTGCTAGGTTTTGGTGGGTATTGCGAAGATTCCACCAACGTCAATGACCAAGTCTTAACCAGACGTTGGTTGAGGTGTTTAAATGCTTTTCCCAGAAACAAAAAAAGGGCTTTTAAATCAAAATAATAACCGTTCTCGAAGTTAACCAGGTCGATTCTGTTAAAGTCTCGTTTACTTCGCGCAATATAATAAAAATAACTGTATCGTGCGTGTGTCACGCTTGGGAAACCCCTTGGCTAATCAATTAAGGGTGGGGGGCTTCGTCAACAAACGTTTCACCAAACTACAGCGGCTTATTGCAACATTATTTCTAGACAATATACTTGATTTCAACCTGAATATTAAGAGATATTTGCCGAATTGAAGGTATTTGAAAGACCCTTGATAACCTAACTCCTGCGAATTTGCTACTATTACTCACATAACGACACACAGCAACATATTTGTTATTTATATATATATACGCTATTATTTGGTAAGGTGGCAGTGTCTTAACGTATTATATATGAAAAATTACTGTTTTACTTTGGCTAAATCTATTGAGATAAATGGGACCCTTCTTTTGTCGCTCGGAAATGCGGAGTGTGGGACTCGGCGATGGAAGGTCTCGCAATACCCACTAAAACCCAGCGGAACTCTCTTCATCCATTAGTGAGGCACCAGGTATTCAGCTTTCGCATTCTGCCCTGGTGTCCCAGATGAGTCCGACGGAGGATTCACGGAGGCGGGAGGAGATGCGCAAACATGCGTCGCCTTGTATTCCGCCTCCTTCGGCGGTGAGGGGGTGCATCCACTGCAATCTCCCTCTCTCTCGTGGGCTTCCTTCAGCGAGACTGCCGTCTCGCAAAAGAAGGCCACTGCCGCTTACCATCTCTCGCTGGAGAGCATCGCGCCTACAAGGCTTCCCAACGAGAGGTCGCCGCCGATCAACGCCATCAGGAGGTGACGCTGAGGTCCCCAGGCCGCACAATCTGCCACAGTGTGATGCGCTGAATCTATACCTGCGCTACACTGATGACAAGCGGGTGACTCCTCCCGACCAATTTGGTGCAGGAACTTTCTTTTGTCTGCGAAAATCTGATAGGGCTATCTTATATTAGTAAGATGGCATAATTTTTGTATGAAACTTTATTATTGCATCGTCCAGTTTTTTTCAAATTTTGCATTTTTATTGTTTATTAATGTATGCGTACTAGGTAAGAAAGGGAAATTAAGATAGTATAGGGAAAAGGAGTAAATTAATTCTGATAGGATTCACAATTTAACGCGACAAAGTTCCTTGTCTAACTCTAAAAGAGATTTTTCTTCTTGGGTAAAAGCTAATGTATAAGACAATGAAAATAATAGTTACACTTTATCCTAGTTTTTTTGTTCTGACTGAAATCTGAATTTTAGGTGACTTTTACTCACAGATAGTTAATATTATAAGATGTAACTAATGCTATTTTTATTCCGAAATTTTAATCACTAACCCTTGTTTCTAGATTTATGAAATAATATAATAAAAATCAATACAAACAGACATAATTACATAAGTGACAGAAAACATTATCTAGCACCCAAATCATATACAACCTTGGATGAAATAATTTGTCATGTGACATATGAAATGTGTTCTTAGTCAGTCAGTATGAACTTGTCACACAAATCAAATAGGTTACGAAATAACTCTGTTGAAATAATAAAGTCTAATCAAATAAAGTTGCGACATAAACCACGGTTACAATACTTTTTTAACGAGCTATGAAATTACTGATACTGATACTGAAATTCGACCTTAATTAGTTTAAATTATAAGCTTGAACGTCATTAACGTTCTTTTGTCAAAGATTGTATACTCAATAAAAGATGTTGACCAATCTCGATAATACTTTTGCTCTTCTGTTTGTTTTAATCAGAAAAAGATTCGTATGAAAGAAGCAAAAAAGTAACATAGAACATCAGGAATTTTAACTAAACTTATCCACTATAGTGTTTTTTTTTTGCGCTGGGAAATGCGTTTACGCACGCCGTGAATTAAAAACTCTATTCGGCAGTGTGGGACTCGTAGGACAATAACCACTAAAACCCAGCGGAACCCTCTACATCTAATGGGTCAGGGGGGGGCCAGAAATTCGCCAACGCATTCGACTCAGATGGCTCCCCAGATGCTTCCTACATAAGGTTCAAGTAGGCTGGAACAGGTGGGCGTCCATACGCCTATTGCTCCTAACCCTCCTCCGGTGGAGAGGGACATGAGCTACTGCCTCTCTCGCCTTCGAACTTGCCTCCTTCTGTAAAATTACTGACTTACAAAACGAGGTGAAATCCCTACATGCCGTTTCGCTACCGACCATGGCGGCAATTATGGTTGGTAGTGTGAGATCGTCTACGACTAGCGGCGATAGAACCCCTGGGGTCATCACTACCGTGCGGTACGAGAGAAACTGCACACGCGGGGTGCAACGGTCACAGAGACTCTGCAGCAGAACCTTTTGCAGAAAATAGTGGGCAAGCTATTTCCGCATTCGCCCAATAGTAGAATCCGGGCTTTAGCTGACAGGAATTTGATACGGCAATGGAAAGAGGACCTTGAGTCTCCATCTGCGGGTATTGTTACGGTGGAAGCAATCCTACCCCACTTCGAGCAGTGGTTATGTAGGTAGCACGGATCCCTCTCGTTTAGACTGGTGCAGGTACTGACTAGGCACGGATGCTTTAGTAAGTACTTGCACCAGATAGTTGGGCATGAGGACTCACCTACCTGTCACGAGTGCCCTAATGGACATATCTCGTCATACTGTGGCAGAATTCCCGGCTTGGGGGCATCAACGGCATCCTCTGATTTCTCTCGTTGGCGGTGAGCTCTCGCTGATGAGCATAGTCGGCTATATGCTCAGCAGTGAAAGTGGTTGGCGGATGGTATCATCCTTCATCAAAAGGAGACATCAGAGAGAGAGAGGGAAGCTGCAGCTGAGGCCACCTCTATCCGTAGGAAGAGGCCAGGAGCCAGGAGACGCGCCTTTACGTGTCTCCATCTATTCTGAATGGTCGTGACAGACGATGTCCGGAGTCCCAGAGCGTAATGTCCCCACTGAACCTCTGGTGCTTCTGTTCAGGACACTGAGGGTCCCGCTGGGTTTTAGTGGGTATTCTGTTCTTCAGCGAGTCCCACACTCCTGGATGAAAGTATGACTTTCAGCCAGGGTGCGTAAATGCATTTCCCAGCGAAAAAAAAAGGTGGCGCTGGGGTCCCCAAGCTAGGCACTCTTCCACAGTGTGCTGCGTCGAATAAACTGGAGCTCCACACTCAAAGCAAGCTGGCGAATCGTCCCTACCAACAATTTGATGCAGGTATTTGCTGAAGCACCCGTGCCCGGTAATCTGTGCTTTTTCTTGAGCCAACGTTCCAGTTGCGGCCGGATTGCTGCCACCATGTAAATGCCCGATATTGAGGGCTCGAGGTCTTCTCTCCACCTGCTGATCAAGGTCCTGTCGGAAAGTTTTTTGATCCTTTGTCTAAACCACTATAGTAACTTTTCTAATGTAACCTTCTTAGTGCTCTTGACAATATAAACTGTTTTGATGTAACCTAATGGTGTTTGACATAATTGTCAGCGATTGACAAATACGCGTAAATACTCTATATGCGTGTGGGTAATGCTGTTTTTATTGATTTTATTGATTTAAAAATATATTATTGTACACTTCTCTATATAAACTGTAAGTGCGGGAAATTTTATACTTCTCCGTCGGCTTTATTTCATTATAAAGTTTTTGCTTCACGTATTATCACATTACTGACCTTACTATTGGTGATATAAGATTAAATAAACAATAGGTTAAAAACACGCTTTAAGACACACAGACCAACAAACTAAAAATGGTGGGCGTGCATCAGTGCATAATTCAAACTTCTTTAGCTTATCTAGTCCAATCACACTTTTCGTAACGCTATTAGTACGCATTCACCAGCCTACTCTCCAATTCACGCCTTACTATCTCTTTCTATGTTCGCTAACTTATACCGCCTTCTCAATTTCCGTTCGCCTCGTCCGATGATATTTTTAGTAAAGCTCTCGTCACGCATTCACCAGCTTACTCACCAAATAAAGCGTGCGTGAAGTTTTACACCAAAATTATACGTAACTTTACTATCTCTTTCCATGTTCGATAACTTATATCTCTTTCTCAATTCCCATTCACGTCATCCAATTACACTTTTGGTAACGCTATTGGTACGCATTCACCAACTTGCTCTCCAAGTCAAGCGTGCGTAAAGAAGTTTTACACCAAAAATATACGAAACTCTACTATCTCTTTCTTATATCTCCTTCTCAATTTCCGTTCGCCTTCAATCACATTTTATGTAACGCTCTCGTCACGCATTCACCAGCTTACTCTCCAAGTCAAGCGTGCGTAAAGAAGTTTTACACGAAACTTTACTATCCCTTTCTATCTTCGCTAACATCACCTTTTCAATTTCTGTTCCCGTCATCCAATTACACTTTTCGTAACGCTATTGTGAGGCATTTACAAGCTTACTTTCCAACTTAAGCGTGTGTAAAGAAATTTTACTTCAATAAACATACATAGAAGACAAAATCGATGGTGATTGTAGTCCCCCATCACTCTGTCAATGTTGATCCACTTGTCTATATACTCTGTACAGTTTCAGGCAAACGAGTACGTGAAAACAACAGATTCTCGTATACAAATTGGAAACACTTTAAACTCTCTGGTACTTGAAAACCTTTTGTTTTCATTTCGTTGTTGTTACTGTATAAATCTACGGAAATGTTCCGGCGTAATAAAAACGTCACACTGCAGTTACGTGACGTTAGTAAAAACGTCACATTGCAGCTATGTGACGTTGTTTCATCTGGATTTTCAAGGAACTGCTTATTAAAGTGATACTTCCTATAGTATTTTTGCATATATACTTTACTCAGGCACACTTTGCTTGTATATAACATACATTGCATCACGCCTCATTCCCATAAGGGTAGGTCTTATCTCCTTCGCTTCTTTCATTCTCATTAAGCCTTTCATACAAATTCGTCGGTTTAGAGTACTCTTGACCTGACCCTTATTTAAATTATCCTGGATTTGGTCTAGGAACGTTCGCTTTGGTCTTCCCTTTCCAACTTTCGCATTCACTCGTGACTCATAAATCCTTATTGTCAATCTCCTTTCATTCATTTCTACGTGCCCAAACCTTCTAAGCATACCTTTCTCATTTTTAGTCACTACATTTTCTTCTTGAATATTAGATTATTTTAAATTTATGTTATAGAATTTAATACAATATAAGCTAAAGAATATCCTCGACACGTAAACAGTTCCTAAAGAAAAAAGTAGCTTTAAAGGCCTTCAGACCCTGTTTTTATATATTTTGTTTATTGCTAAAAGGTTAGCCTTTGTCCGTGATCACACCAGATTGTAAGTGATAATAAAGTCTTAGATGGAAGTGCGCTAATCTGATTCAAAGCAATTTAATAACTAAGTCACTTTGATCTTAACGAGTCAGTTAATATTAAACAGTTTTCCGAAACTCAATTCAATTTTAATGGAGCGTAGAATTGCAAGTTAGTAACTAACAACAAAAGGAAAACGTTAATTGCTTTTCTTCACGAGAAGAGATCTTTAAGAACGAACTTTGAAGAGTTTAGGAAATTTCATTATATATTGTGTTTGCGCCTGGTAAGAGGCAATTAACCTCTAATGGTTTCTACACAGTATTGCACCAGAACACAAATCTCTTGCTTGGTGGTAAGTCTTTGCTGGTAGGGTAGAAACTAGTCCAGGCTCATACAAATTAGAAAATGCAATTTCCTAAATTCGTCTTGCAGAGAATAAAACCCGGGATCTCTGATAGCAAAGTGAAGACTCACACACCTACACCAGCGAAGCCATCGTATTTAGCGTAAAAGTTAGAGTCTGAATATTGTATAATAAACAAGCAGACCCGACAGACTTCGTTCTGTCAAAAATATTTGGAATATGGCAGATTTCAGTTTTACGAAATAATTTCGAAATTACATTACAGCACTACTAATATCTATAGCTCTTAGATTTTGTGACTATTCAATTGATTTAGAACTTTGTGCACCGGTAATAAAGTGCAAATTGACTCTTTGATGTTAGGAAAACATCTCTATTGCTTAGACAACAGTGGGTACTTGTAATTTATTATGAACTTTATACATATACATACATAGCATTAAGCCTCATTCCCATAGGGGTAGGCAGAGACAATGTCCTTCTACTTGCCACGATCCTTGCATATCTCCTTCGCTTCTTTCATTCTCATTAAACCTTTCATACAAGTTCGTCGGTTTAGAGTACTCTTGACCTGGCCGTTATTTAAAATGTCCTGGATTTGGTCCAGGAACGTTCGCCTTGGTCTTCCCCTTCCAACTTTCGCATTCACTCTTGACTCATAAATCCTTTTTGTCAGTCTCCTTTCATTCATTCTCTCTACATGCCCAAACCATCTAAGCATACCTTTCTCAATTATAGTCACTACGTCTTCTTTTATACCACAACGTTCATATCACACTATTTCTTACTCTGTCTCTTATCTCACCCATGCTTTTCAACGCAAGTTTATTAAATAGCAATAAAGGTCAAAGTGACTCTACATCTAAGTTAGAAAACGTTTGTATGGCAAATAGAAAGGGCCGTTTTTAGGGGGTTTCCCCTGCACTTATTCGAACATTTCTCACCCTAAAAACCATCCTTGGACATCAACAATCATTTTGAAAAGGAATTGGCAAAATTGACCCAGGCGTTGTTCAATTATGCGCTTACCAACACATTTAGCGATTAATTTTTATATTATAGATTGTATATTGACTATTGCGGAAGTATTCGGTGCTATTGACAATCTTATTGCGATAGTATTTTAAAATAAGATTGTCGATTGAGTATTATGAATTTATCGGTGAAAGGCTGAATAAGGTTTATTGGAGACTTAGTTTTTGACGAATATTTGAAGAGAAATTAATTCTCAGTTCAGAGTGTTTTGGGTAAATTGGGCTGCTCTGCGATGCTAAGCGATGCGAAGTATATTTCTCTAATTTAAAACCCCTGTCTTATTAATGTGACATAATAATAATTGTTTTATATTTAATGTTAATGGATAATCATCATCATCTCAACCGATGGACGTCCACTGCTGGACATAGGTCTCCTCCAAGGATTTCCACAATACACGGTCTTGTGCGGTTTGCAACCATCGGCTTCCGGCGACCCTTTTCAGGTCATCTGTCCATCTGGTGGGGGGTCTACCAACGCTGCGCTTACCGGTACGCGGCCGCCACTCCAGTACCTTGGGACCCCAACGTCCATCGGTTCGCCTAGCTATGTGCCCTGCCCATCGCCACTTCAGCTCGGCGACTCTTCGAGCTACGTCGGTAACTCTTGTTCTTCTGCGAATCTCTTCGTTTCGGATTTGATCCCGAAGAGATACTCCGAGCATAGCTCGTTCCATCGCCCGCTGTGTGATCCTGAGCTTNGCCACGATGTCAGTCCGTATACAAGACCAGAACACGAGACCAATCCATTTACAGCGTGGAGTACGGCAAGGAGACGTTATTTCTCCGAAGCTTTTTACTGCTGCAATGGAGGATATCTTCAAGCTTTTGGATTGGAACCGATATGGCATCAATATAAACGGCGAATACATAACACATTTACGCTTTGCTGACGATGTAGTCATTATGGCACAGTCTCTGGAAGACCTTAATGCTATGCTCGAAAGCCTCAACAGGGTATCCCAGCAGGTGGGCTTCAAAATGAACATGAGCAAGACGAAAGTCATGTCAAACTCTCATGTGCTGCCCCACCCAGTAATAGTTGAAAACTCTGTACTCGAAATAGTTGATGAGTATATCTTCCTCGGGCACTCAGTGCAGTTGGGCAGATTAAATTTCGAGAATGAGGTTAACCGCCGAATCCAACTCGGATGGGCTGCGTACGGAAAATTACGTCAAATCTTTTCGTCGAACATTCCTCAGTGTCTAAAAACAAAATTATATGAACAGTGCGTGTTGCCAGTGATGACTTACGGTTGCGAAACATGGCTAATGACTATGCGCCTTATTAGGATGGATAATGATAATGCAATTGTATTTCTATGTTAATAATCACATAAATAGAAACGAGTAATTTGATTTTCTTGCCGGATTCTTCTCAATAATTAAATACTTTCGGAACCGGTGGTAGAGTTTTCAACGAAAAGAATACAGATCTTGAAAATTGAGCATTGACTGTTTGATTGATTATATTTCTATAATATATTTATTTTATATATTATTTGGCCATTCCCGATACATGAGTACCATTAGCTTCTATGAGTACCCCTTAGTAACAATGTCACACATTAAGAGTAACCTATTTATAAATTACCCAATGTGTTAGCGACACGAAATTGTAGTTTATATATATAATAAAATTTGTGAATACCTTAACTGAATACGTTGGAATATTCTATGTTTTTATCTGTTTAAAATAACCAATAAACGCTCGATTCAATGGGGTATGTGTCATCTTGAGGGGGGGGGGGGGAAGGAATCTTTTTGAAAATCTCTCTGCTACAACGACTTTCGAAGCGTCAACACCGTTCCAGAGATTTTCAAAATTCGCCAAGCTAACCTGACCAGACTCGACGCATTCCCCGCTTTTTCGAGCACAATCATCTGCGTGGTTTCATTTTACCGAACCCCTACACAATGCCTATTAGAATTTATTTATTTTTATTAGAAGTAATTTCTGATGACCTACGATTCTGAGACGTGGTCTGACTATGGGCCATATGCGGAAGCTCAGAGTCACTCAGCGTGCGATGGAGAGGGCTATGCTCGGAGTTTCTCTACATGATCGAATCAGAAATGAAGAGATCCGTAGTAGAACCAGAGTAACCGACGTAGTCCCACAAATCGCGAACCTGAAGTGGCAATGGGCGGGGCATATAGTCCGAAAGACTGATAGACGTTGGTGACTGAAGATGCTGGAGTGGCGACCCCCACACCACCCACAAGGTGGACCGATGATATAAAAAGGGTCTCCGGTAGCCGCTGGAGCCAGGCGGCGCAAGATCGGGCCTTGTGGACGTCATTACGTGAGACCTATGTCCAGCATTGGACATCCATCGGTTGAAGCGACGATGACGAATCTACTTTAGGTACAGGACACAAGAGTTTATCTGTGCCATATGAACATAACCTCAAGGAGTGAGGGGGCTTTGAGCTTCTACGGCAAGTCTCAACATCTTCTACGGGCACACTGACACTTTCCTCCCCATTCTTGCTCGTCTCTCGGAAATCCTGCATATCACCATCGTTAACACAGTTTGAGTTGTTAAAAACTCGGGAATTTTGCTAGTGTCGCTATAAACTATCATCACTCAAGTATATCAATAGAAGCTCATTAAAAATTTCACCCCCTATTTCACTACTTTTAAGGATTATTTTCGGGATAAAAATTAGCTTATGTCCTTTACAAGACCCCATCTATTATAAGTAAAATTAGTTCTGCAGTTTAGTCTAACTAAAGAAACATATGGTATTCTCTTCCTTCTAGCCTGAAGATCTTGGTAAAATCCTAATCCCAAAAGGATCCATGCCTTCAACTTCTTTCTTTTGGTTGCTAGCGTCTTGATAAACTGCCTCAAGATCTTTTTTCATCTGTGTTGCCCGTTATTATCTAAGCTTTTCCAAACTCCAGTAGTTTCGTCTCATGATGTGACCAAAATAAGCCATAATTCGTTGATAAATGAGAGCTTTATCTTGATTCCGAGCTGCGACAGCATACATGTCTTTGTACATTAAGCTGTCCACGGATAGTATTGCTTTCGTATCGTCGTGTCGCTTCAACCGATGGACGTCCACTGCTGGACATAGGTCTCACGTAATGACGTCCACAAGACCCGATCTTGCGCCGCCTGGCTCCAACGGCGACCCACTATATATCATAGAGTGTGAGGGGAGTCCGTTTCTCCAAACGCCTCACCTGCACGCGGTGCACCCTGCTCCTACCGCCGAGGCTCTTCTTCTTATTCGTTTCGCTCTTGACAGAGCGGTCGTGATCGTCATGAAGTAACGGAGTGGGCAGATGTTATGCGCATGACTACCGCTCGCCATTTTTCCCTGTTCGACAAGGCTCTGGCGACCGACAAATGGTGGTATAACTATTCTCTTAAGCTGACCTAAATGCCATAGACCGATAATGGGCAGCAGCGTTATCGGTGCGAGAACGTCAGGACTGCGATCACCAACCCGCCCGCCTAGCGTGGTGATTATCGGCGCAACCACAAAATGACAAAAACAAGGCAGTAAGTTTCGTATACATAATACTATTTAAAATGAAAAACAAAAATGTTATATTAATATTTTATCGGCCCGTAAAAATACGTAGATTCTTGTTAAAAGTTACAAGTTTTAATCCTGGACAGACACCACTAAGTTCTGATTGTAAAAGTTATCTAGTTATTGTTAAAAATGTATTGTACTTGCAAGAAAACATTCTGAGCAAACCTATGTGACCTGGGATTAATTGTAAGATAGCCTTTACGTCCGAAATGAAAGAGTGTGGTGGGCGTATGCTCTAATAACCCTCTCTCTTACTAGTGAAGAAGCTTATGTTAAAAGGCAGATATTAACCTTACATTACCCTAATAATTTACCTGCATAGTAACAATCTACATGAAATCAAATCAAATCAAATCAAAAATATCTTTATTCAAGTAGGCATATTTCAGCACTTTTGAATCGTCAAATTATATTTTTTTTCCACACTCTGATTCTAATATACGTCTGATGATGGTACTCAAAATCGAAAGTTACGAGGGTTCCTTCGCGCTCTGATCCGAGAAGAACCCACAACAAACTCAGTCGGGTATTTTTTTTTTACCATCATCATTACAATATCAAATTAGTTTACTATATTTTAATTAAAATTAGAGCAATTTGTTCACTCCCAAGCGTTTCTATCGTCTAGGTAATCTTGCAACTTATAATACGATTTTTCTATCAACTTTCTTTTAACAAAGACTTTGAATTTATTAATTGACATCTTTAGAACAGTTATATAATCTAATAAGGCATAAATATTGTAATTAAAGTTCAAAGCAGTTTAATAACTAAATCACTTTGATTTTAATGAGTCAGTTAAGATTAAAGAGGCGATTCCAGAAACTCAATTCAATATTAATGGAGGGTAGAATTGCAAGTAACTAACAACATAAGGTAAAAGTGAATTGCTTTTTCTTGAGGAGATAAACACGAGAAGAGATCTTTAAAAACTAACTTTTAAGAGATAAGGCTTGTATTTGTATATTTTGTCTGAGTCTGAATTGGTAGAAGGCTTCGGCAAAGGCTAGTTACCACTCTACCATCAAAGACGTGCCGCCAGTTTCAATTGTTAAACTAAAGACAGTTGTGTAGCAACACTGATAGCTCTGAAATGTTGGGAGTTATTGTGTAATATAGTGACAACATTTTAAAATACCAAAAATCATGGTGTTATATTACGAAATGTTATGCAATACGAGGTAACTTTAACAAGCGAAACAATTTTTTTTGAAATTCTAATAATAACTTACACTGATAAATACACATATTTTATAGCCTAGTTTGTAAATAAATGTAGCCATCACTTAAAAAAAACAACATGAACTAACAGGAAAACAACAACTGAAAGAACATAGTCTTTCGAGCTGTGTTTTGAGTATAGTGAAAGTTGTGTATATTTAAATATTGAAGTGAATAAAAGTTTTTAGTTAATGTGAGTTGGTGTTTACGTAAGTATAATGCTATATAGAAATTATAAGAGATGCACAACCTTTTATTAAGCTAGCACCCCTCTATTTTACATTATATCGTCACTTACTATCAGATAAGATAACAGTAAAGCGCTAACTTTTCAGCTGCCTCATTGGTCTAGTGGTCAGCTTGTTCCTGGATTCGAGTCCCGGGACGGGCCAGTTCGAAATCGATATTGAGTTTTCTATTAAGACTTTCTCAATATTTGCCCGAAACTGGGAAAAATTTGGCGGTGTGATCCACCCCCGTGCTTCGGAGAGCACGTAAAGGCGTCGGTCCGTGCCTGATCTCTCTCTCCGGTCGTGTCGGATTGCCGTCACGTCGGACTATGAGAGTGGAGGAATAGAGAGTACACTTGTGTACTGTGCCTGCCAATCCGCAGTGGAGCAGCGTGGTTGGTCTATGCTCTAAAAACCGTCTCTCATATGAGCGAGGAGGCCTGAGCCCAGCAATGGGACGTTCATGGGCTGCTACTTAATAAATCGCTAATTTTTCAGCTATAAAAAACATAATTTACCCATAATCATTTATTTGCAACTTTGTTACTCAGCAAGGTGTTATAATAATTAGTAACAGGTAAGGTCAAGATAAGTAGCAGCCCATTAACGTTCCACTGCTGGGCAAAGGCCTCCTCACTCATAGGAGAGAGGGTTTTTAGAGCATAGACGTAGAACATAGGCGCTGATGTTCATCAGAGAGGAATGTGCGAGCGCTCCTGTTGTTCAACTAATGGATGAAGAGGGTTCTGCTGGGTTTTAGTGGGTATTGCGAGTTCTCTCCCTCACTGAGACCTACACTCCAGACGCTAGTCGGAGTGCATAAATGTATTTCCCAGCTTAAAAAAGGCATAGTATACTCTCAATTCCTTCCCTCTCATAGTCCCCTCCTAAGCACGTGGGTGGAGCACACCGCCAACTACACAACTTCGGGAAAATACTGACAATTTTTTGTCAGAAAACCTAATATCCATTTTGGAATTCTCCCGCTCAGGGACTTGAACCCAGGACCATGAGAACATGCTAACCACTGGAACAATGAGGCAGGAATTAACGGTACTCAAATAAAATAAGTTGAATAATGAATCTTTTTCATAATTCAAAACCATGAATACTTTTCGCATATATTGAACACGGGTAAAATGACGAGTGTAGCAACTGGATATAATAAAGTTTTATTCACAAACTTCGTTAGCTTTTTCTTTTGTTCGCTACATAACTGTACAAAACTCAGTTTCTGAGTCTTGCATAAATAAACCTTTTCTTGAAATTGGTTGAATACGAAATATATACTTACAGTATGAGTGTTTAAAATACGGATATATTACAATGTTTATTTTCTTACCCACTTGTAATGGGAGAACGTTTATAATAAAGTTTTAACAAACAAATATTCCTACTTAACTCGAAATCATTTTCAGGGTTTTGTTATTTTATGTAAGATCTGCTATGTCCATGAATTTTAGGCACTTCCCGTTAAAATTAGTGAGGCTTTATGAAAAAACGATACAAGTAAACCTTTTTAATTTTTTTTACACTAATGATAGTGATAAATGGGCGTCACAGTTTTGGCCTTGGGTATCTGTCGAGCAAAAAAGATGGACAAAAAAACTGAGGTTATATAAATCTATAAATGTTTCATGCACTGGTTATGAAAAGAAAGAGAGAAATAAAAAAAGTGCTCACACTTATCTTACCCTTAGGGGTACCGGTTATAAACATTAGAAATTTAAGTAAATTTTCTAACATTTGATCACAATGTTAATAAATATAAATTTTAACAAAAAAAGAACCGCCTTCAAAACAAACTTACAAATACATTAATGTGCTCTAAAAAGTAAGAAATAATTGCGTATTATTTTACAGTGTTCTTCGTATTGTTATATTCGGAGTCGGTGTCAGCCAAGGTTTATTTTACGAAATAATTTATATTTGTAATATATTCATGGAGCAATAACATTTACAATATATTATATCTAATTGTAACTCTCTCGTGTAATAAGGGTCACCGATGAAGTATAGTGACGCTCTTCTCCAAAACCAGCGTTACGTAATCAAGCATGACAGCTCAATGTCATTCAGTACTCCCATAATAAAATACGCAGTGCCCAAAGATGGTTTCAGTTAAAAAATATGCAGTTTTTGAAGTAATTTAGCGTACGGTTGACTTGGAGAATAAACTGGTAAATGCGTAACGAAAGCGTTACAAAAAGTGTGATCTGGTAAGGCCAGCGACAGTAATAAATTAAAATATGGATATTTAATACACATATAAACATATATTGTATTACCTCAGTGATGTGGTTTAAAACAAACTCGCTTTTTTCACTTCATTAAATCTTCTAATTGTCAGTTGCGTAGTTTTAAAACTAAAGCGACGATATAACCTCGCAGCCAACGAACTCTCACTGCAATATGGGATTTAAATGAAAAGGTATACTCGTTTTACTGCGTGACCTATTTTATCTATTGAAAAGGTGATGCTGAATCCAAAAGCTCCGGGTAATTACTTTGTCCTTCAACCTTTTGTTCAGAGGGTGTTTAAAGATTCAGCTACGATGGCGGAATACTTAATTAGATTGAACTTTATAGAAGACGCCACTTCACTAAGAGCTCTTTTAGCTATCTTAATAGACCAATCAATGTTTTCAACTAAATTTAGAAAGCCTTTTGCATGCTTAGAACACCTACCTTTTAAAGGTTCTTTTTATTAGAGCTGATTAACATTTCGCTGTGATATAAGCTTTTTTTCATTGGGAAATGCTTTTATGTACATGCTCCACCCACGGGTGAGGAGTGTGGAACTCGGTGAAGGAAGACCTCGCAATGCCCATTTAGACCCAGGCGAACCATCTTCATCTTTAGATTCAAGCAGACTAGAACGTGCGAAAATAGGGGATGCCTTGTACCCCGCCTGCTTCAGATGTGGAAGGGAGCATCTACTGCAATATCTCTCTCTCGTTCGAGGGCCTACTTCAGTGAGATGACTGTCTCACAGAGAAGGGCTATTCTTGCTCAACATCTCTGTTTCGGACAAGAGCAGCGAGCCAAGCACGACGCCGGCGGCTTATAATTTTGATTAGTCAACCACCGACGATTCCCTTCCCTCTCCTCAGCAGCCGCAATTACTCTCTCTCTTGCTTGCCACACCGTATATACTTGCGGAGTAGGAGAGTTGTATAAAAGACCTCTCCAAGAGTTGGCAAGGATATTTCGATGTAGACTCCCGATCGGAGTGGATCCTACAAGTAAGCGCGACTTGTGAACAATAAAGAACCCAGATGTCTGCAGAACCGAACCCCGAAGACCCATAGCCGAACACTGAATACAAAGAACCGAAGCACTGAACCTGGACAACCGAACCATCGCACCCTGAAGACCGAACTTGCAATAAAACGAAGCCCTTAGAACCCTATACAGTGTACTGAGCCCGGAGACTGATCCTGAATATCTCCCCCAATAGTCTCTCATTAGAGACCGTTACCAAGAGGTGACGCGTCTTGTCCCGAAATGCCAGGTTGCCAAATCTGCCAAAGTGCGGTCTAACCTGTAAGTAACGATACCGTCTAAAAAAAACGTTTCAACTTGTTAAGAGGTTATTTAACTTTTATGGTTTCCACACAGGCACGTTTTTGCTGGTAGGATAGTAACTAGCTACGGCCGAAGTCTTCCAGTTCAGAGTCAGGCAAATTAGACTATAGCTATTAAAACATAGAACTTCAAGACATTAGTACGAAAAGTGATACAGTTATAAATATTTATATACTTTGTGTCCCATTTTTATTGGGGTCTCCTTTTTCTATTTCTCAGAGATCATATTCCAGAGTCGCCTCTAGTGTTTTATATTCGACTTATTCATATCTTAGGCCTTTAAGTATATCTTAGAAACACTGTGTAACATAATTGGGAATTGATATTTGACTCTTTATACGTAAGGGTCTACGTTATGTCCGGGTATTAAATCACGGTGCTTACAACTGTATCATTAGTACAAAAGATGGCACAGTAATAAATAATTTATCGTTGAAATTCTGTGATACAAAATCAGGATTTTCTACTTGACACTTTAGACGTAGGAGCCTACAATGTCTCCTGCAAAATGATAGGCTATAAAACGTGTCAGGAACGTGGGAACTAGGCTTCGATTCCAGACACTGTCTTACAAAATAAGTACTTTATTCTTTACTCTTTATTAATTTATTCATATCTTAGAGCCTCTCCCTATACCCCTCTATCTTTTAAATCCTGTGTTACATCATTTTAAATTTTAGAATGTCATATTTGACTCTTTATTCGTGGGCGCCTAAAATATATGCGGGTATTAAAATACGATGGTAACAGTATAATTAGTATAAAATATTTTATCTTTAAAAAACTGTATTGCAAAATCGGACTTAACTCTTTACACGTAAGGGCTTACATTATGTCCTGTTATTAAAACATGAGACATAAGTGTGATAATAAATATTTTCTATTTCAAATACTTTTTTACAAAATTCAAGATATATACTTGACTCTTTATACGTAATATCCGGATATTAAAACGTGTGACATCAACCTGAAGGAGAGGTAATGAGTATTTTATATTTGACTCTTTCTACATAAACACATTAAAACATGGTATTAAAATCATATAATTAGTATGTTAAAAAATGAGGATCTTATACTTGACTCTTTATACGTAAAGGCCTACGATATCTCCGGGATAAATGGGCTTAATCACTTCTAATTAATAAACTCTTAGGGCAATCGTGTAATAAAAATTCAAGGTATATAATTTTACAAAGTTCGATCAAACATTGGCGTTGAGTTTGAACAAACATTTGTTGATACGTCACTAGTTTTTTTCAGTTTAATGGGGTAACATCACGCTTGTTCACGTCTCCTAGGCGCCGCGCACTGCGGTAGTACAACCACGCATGCGTATACATTACATACAAAAATCAACTGTAATGTTATACTCATAAGGTTCTTTTCACCTTGCGTTAAATCAGAATAACGTGTCACTCAGGGTAATTCCGGGAAGAAAAGCTGTTCTTGATTGAATGCAGTCACGTGTTTGCTACTAAATTTGATTCCTAAATTTAAAAAGGTAGCATCATGCCTCACTCTCATAGGGGTAGGCAAAGACCACGTCCTTCCACTTGCCACGATCCTTGCATATCTCCTTCGCGTCTTTCATTATCAATAAACCTTTCATACAAGTTCGTCAGCTTAGAGCATCCTTGACCTGGCCCTTATTTAAAATGTCCTGGAATTGATCCAGGAACGTTCGCCTTGGCCTTCCCCTTCCAAATTTCCCAATCATTCTTGACTCATAAACCCTTTTTGCCAGTCGTCGTTCATTCATTCTCTCTACGTGCCCAAGCTTTCTAAGCATCTTTCTCAGTTTTACTCACTGCATCTTCTTATATACCACAACGTTCTCTAATCACACTATTTCTTACTTTGTCACTCTCAATGCTCTCATCTCTACCGTGTTTAATTTACTTTTATGCTTCTTCTGCCATATCCAACTTAAGATAACGAAAACGTAAGTAGTAGCCCATTAACGTTGAACTACTGGACACCGGCCTCCTCATTCATATAAGAGAGGATTTTTAGAGCATAGACACTGCTCCACTGTAGATAGGCATAGTACACAAGCGCACTCTCTATTACTTCACTCTCATAGTCATATATGACGGGAATCCGACACGACTGGAGAAAGATCAGGTGTAGGACCAACGGCTTTACGTGCTCTCCGAGGCACGGGGTGGAGCACACCTTTTTTATCGCTGGGAAATGTTTTTACGCATCCCGACTAATCGAAATGTCGAAAACAAGCACTCCGACTAGTCGGGACTGTGGAACTTACTGTCTAGCAGAATAACCACTAAGACCCAGTGGGCCCTCGTCATTCAAAAGTGTGACACCAGCGGCTTGCTTGCGCAATCCAATATGGTGTCCCGGATGAAGCCGAATCGAGATTCAAGTCAGTGGAAGGAGGCACGCATAGCCGCGCCTTCTGCCCCCTAGCCTTCTGCGACGGATAGGAGGGGCGTCAGCAAGTCCCGCTCTTACGAGCCTCCTTTATCGAGATAAAAGTCTCGAAAAGTAGGCTACGGCTCTCCACCCTGCTTTGCTGGCGACCATCGCACTTACTATGCAGACCAGCGAGAGGTCAACTCCGATCAGTGACACCAGAAGATGCCGCTGCCCCGGGACTCGAACCCAGGACCTTACGTCTGTAGCCTAACAAGCTATATAAAGATATAGTCTGGAACTACGAAACACTGTGCTTTAACACATAATAAACACTGTAATGCTCCAAAGCATTACAGTTACGAAGATTCCCTCGCCACTTGTCTTGAGAGGAACCCACAAGAGACTCGGTACTTTCTGAAATCGTTTAGAGAAATTCCAGTGCTAAATCCTGGACATTCACCTTTAAGTATATCTTAATAAATATTACATGTTTGATTGTTCTTTTCAATCAATCCATCATTGTGCTCTTCAGTGAAGGAAAACTGATTATCCTAGGAGTAATACCGAGGTACGTGTAGCCTGTCAAACTGCAGTGGAACAGCGTGGTGTGTCTCTAATCTAAAACCCTCTCTTTTATGAATGAAGAGACAGAAGCAGTATCTTCAAGCAGTGGAACGTTAATATTCTGCCCCATACCTTAGCTGACCATTACAATATTAATTACATTTATTTATTTTAAGTTATAACGACCCATTCCTTCCCAAGCTTTTTTAACTAAGTAATTCTACAAACTATCTTATGATTTTTAATTAACTTTCTTTTAAAAAAAGGTTTAAATTCGATGTCTATATGTGTATCTATCTGTACTACATTTTTCGAAGAAGAATGAGGGCGTTGAGAAGCATGAGTGGAATAAAATTGAGTGACAGAGTAAGAAATAGTGTGATAAGAGGACGTTGTGGTATAAAAGAAGACGTAGTGACTAAAATTGAGAAAGGTATGCTTATATGGTTTGGGCATGTAGAGAGAATGAACGAAAGGAGACTGACAAAAAGGATTAATGAGTCAAGAGTGAATGCGAAAGTTGGAAAGGGAAGACCAAGGCGAACATTCCTGGACGAAATCTAGGACATTTTAAATAACGGCCAGGTCAAGAGTACTCTAAACCGACGAATTTGTATGAAAGGTTTAATGAGAATGAAAGAAGCGAAGGAGATATGCAAGGATCGTGGCAAGTGGAAGGATGTTGTCTCTGCCTTCCTCTATGGGAATGTGGCGTGATGCTATGTATGTATGTATAAGGGCATTTAAAGAATTTATTTGACAGCATTTAAAAGTTTCTCAACCTCCTCGTAATTAAATTATTTTGCTTTTTTTATATATGTTTTAAAATAAGTATATAAAAATCTGTTGTCACGATGTTTGTCGTAATGAACCTTGGAACTATTTAACTTCAATTTGCTAGATTTATCCCAACTTGGGACATAGGATATGTTTCATTTTAACTTAAAATCCAAGTCAATTAGTGCAGTTATACATTTTATGGGCTTTAATTTACAATAAATATACATGTGTTACATTTACGCGTTACTTTATATAAAATTATTTCTCAGAATCTGATAACAACACGATGTAATGAGACATAAATAATTCATTTCATACTTGTACGCATCTAATGTTTTCCTTCACGAACCAGGATGAAGATCCCGAGGGATATTACGGGAAAATGTATAATGAACTTGGTATATTTGACCTTAACAATAAGAGAAAACCTTGGTCTATATCAGTATACTCGTACTATTATATAGAACAAAATCTCACTTTGTTTCAAATGAACAACTTTTCAATATTTCTTTCAAATATAATTGTATTTTGGGTCTATCTGTCTGTCTGTTTGGTTAAGCTAATCTCTGAAATTGATTTAAGCCTTATTTTCACTGGAAGATATCTGAGGTTATAATAGGTTAGTTTACTTTTACTTTAGAGAAAAGACATTCGGAATCATGCGGGTAACACCACGGAAGATAGCTAGTTTCTGAATAAATATAAACCTATTGTATTATTACAACGCCAATTGACAATTTATAAAATATTCTTTATAATATTGTTCTTCAGCAAGAAACTCAATAATTTGTTTTAAACAGCAAAGAGGTTTTATAACGAAAAACTTGCCGTACATACATACATACATAGCATCACGCCTTATTCCCATAGGGGTAGGCAGAGACAACATCCTTCCACTTGCCACGATCCTTGCATATCTCCTTCGCTTCTTTCAATCTCATTAAATCTTTCATACAAGTTCGTCGGTTTAGAGTACTCTTGACCTGGCCGTTATTTAAAATGTCCTGGATTTGGTCCAGGAACGTTCGCCTCGGTCTTCCCCTTCCAACTTTCGCATTCACTCTTGACTCATAAATCCTTTTTGTCAGTCTCCTTTCATTCATTCTCTCTACATGCCCAAACCATCTAAGCATACCTTTCTCAATTTTAGTCACTACGTCTTCTTTTATACCACAACGTTCTCTTATCACACTATTTCTTACTCTGTCACTCAGTTTTAATCCACTCATGCTTCTCAACGCTCTCATCTCTACCGCATTTATTTTACTTTTGTGATTCTTCTGCCATACCCAACTTTCACTACCATACATAAGTGTTGGCACCAACACTCCAGCATGCACTGCCAGTCTAGCCCTTTGAGACACCATCTGGCTATTCATAAAAGCATGCAGAGCACCATTTACCATATTCCCTGCATTCACTCTCCTTTCGATATCACTTTCACATGTTCCATCTTTTGTAAATTTAGATCCCAAGTATACAAATTCTTTCACCTCTTCCACTTGTTCCCCATCTATCAAAATATTGCCATTCATCATAGATTCATCTCGTTCAAAAAGCATAACTTTCGTTTTGTTTACATTCACTTTCATTCCTTTCCCTTTCAAAGCTTCATTCATAATATTTAGCATCTCCTGAAGCTCGTTAGCGGATGACGCAAGTATTACTTGATCATCAGCGTAGAGTAAACATTTGATGAGTAATTCATTCATTCTTAACCCATACATACATTCTTTTAAATCTGTCAAACATTTATCCATGAAAAGGTTGAACAGCCATGGTGACGCAACACATCCCTGTCGAACACCTCTTTCGACAGGAAACCACTCCGTGTACGCTCCGTTTATTCTGACACAGGCACTAGAACCCTCATAGAGAGACTTCAATGCTTGGATCAGACAACCGCTCACCCCATACGTAGATAACGTTGACCACAGCTCATTCCTCACCACTCGATCATAGGCCTTTTCTAAATCTACGAACGCGCAATAAACTTTTTGGTGTTTAGCCAAACATTTTTCAGTTATGCACCGTAAAGAAAAGACCTGATCCGTACATCCCATTCCTCTTCTAAATCCCGCTTGCACGTCCCATATTTTCTCATCAGTTTCATTAATCACCCTTTCAATCAATATCTTTGCATACAATTTGCCGACGACACTAAGTAACTTGCCGTAACTTTAATTAAAACAATTTATTAATTTCCAAGTTTTTTTTATCAATTAGGAAAGGCGGTAGCATTTATAACAATTTAGGATAATTATTTTGCAAATAAGAAACATGACAATTAATACAATGTTAACACTGAAAATAGCTTATTGTCTTTCCTGAAGCTCTAGACTATCTGTGTACAAAAATTAATTTAAATCGATTCAGCAGTTTTGGTACTTAAGCGCGACAGACAGACAGTTACGTTCGCATTTATAATAATAGTAAAGTATCGTCATTTTACACCAGTGAGAGTAAAACTTTTACAAGTTTTAATGTCATATTTATTTACGTCGAATCAACAACCTAAAAAATAAGTTTCAAGCATCTAGCTCCACAAAAAAGGATACTCCATGTTTTAAAATCCTTTTTTCGCATTAAAAAGTAGCTTATGTCCTTTTTGAGGTTCTAGACTACCTGTTTACCAAATTTTATTTTATTCAATACAGTACTTTTAGTGTAAAAGCGTGACAGACAGAGGTAGTTTAACATCTCTTGAATTTCTAGGAGTTATAATAAAAATGTATACAGTTACAATAATCAATTGTTAATTTATGTCTTTGTACAGGTTAAACATGTCAATATTTCAACATTGTTCGCTTATTGTGGTGAGGATATATGATATTATAATGGACACTTTTAGGGGCCGCTCCTTACGTTAGAATTTTCGCGGAAAAGTGTAATATCTCGTTTCAGTGGGGTATTTTATTTTAGAGTAAAGACATAGTAACTTGAGGTATGATATTTGTTGCTGTTATTCCTTCTATTATATCTAAACTGCTGAACCAATTTTGTTCAAATTTAGCATAGAGATCGACAGGACTTATATGATCCACTTATTGTTAAAAGATGTTTTAAAGTTATATGGAATCAATCACTTTTCTTGTTTAATGATATAAACATTCTTCATCTTTATACAAAGTGTTAGGATCCCACTTTCGGAAACAGGCAGATGATATTACTATTTACACTATTGACACTGCGGCCGCGCCAGCAGCTAGCGGTCGTTGACCCGTGCAGCCGTGCGTCAGCAGTTTTTCATTTTGTGTTTCATTGCTTGTTTTTTTTTTTCAGTAATATATTTTTTATGAAATTATCGTTTAATTTAGCTGTACTCTCACGATTGAGTGTAAATAATACTAGTAAAATGTTTTAAAAAGATATTTTTTTTTAAATCAAGGATCGTATTTTTTTTTCGTCCCAATATCATAGTTGTCATTAGTAGCATCGTATGTCTTCGTTTTCAAAAACCTCGTAGGCATAATGGTGGTGCAAGCACTCGCTTTGCTAGCAAATGTCCCGTGTTCAAACGGATTTATGCAATCGCACTTTGTAATTGAGGCTTGATTGATGGGAATTTAGATGAATATCCAAATTAAGGCAAATCAATGCTTCGGCCGTGACTAGTTACTACTCTACCAGCAAATATGTACCGCCAAGTAAAGAGATTTGTGTTCCGGTACGATGTTATGTAGAAATTATAAGAGGTAAATTACCTCTTCCCAGGTTATCACGCTTCCTCCTTAGATTGTATTTACTATCAGATGTGATCACAGTCAAGCGTACACCTGTCAGCAATAAAAAAAATCTTCTAAAAAAAAGCAAATCTATCCAGATGTGGTTTTTTTATATATCTTCAAGAATGGTTTATATTGAAAATTTGTTCCGGATTTCCACATATTCCACGGGATTGGGAACTCTGCGTAGTTCTGATACCAATAGAACACAAATATATGTCGGAGTGCAAGAGTCTGTGGATCGCTGGTCCGTGGGTAATCGTCTGTGGAACGCTGGCGCCATCTTTGTATCGGCGTGAGGGCAGAGTCAATAAGTGGCAGTCCGGCCCGTCTCTCGGCAGTTCTCGAGCGGCGGCCGGCCGGAGTGGTCAACTGTTGAAACTGTCGCGCTCCTAGCTATAAGTGTTAATGAGTTTGTGTAATTTGATATCGGGAACATTAAGTGATTGAACATTATAATCCGAGTTAATTAACAAAGTATTTGATTGCACCAACAATACCCACGAACGCCCACAGTATAAGAAATTAAATTACGGATGCCATTAATGACGATATCAGCGGAGAACCCTACGCCCCTATGCTTTATGCTCCCTTCTTTCTTATTCTTCGAGATATACAAAAGAATAAATTTTATTAAGGTATCGAAGGCATATCGCAATGGCAATTGGTATTCTCTAAAATGCAATAAAGCTGATGCCCAACCACCAAGTCTAAGAGAGGAACAACAACGAAGAAGTAGTTTGTCTAAGATGTCTTATTTTTTTTCAGGAACTAGTTGTTTGCTGCGGCGTTATTGCCTAATATAATTCCGGATACCTCATTTATAAATTCTTTAAAATTTATAAAAGTAGCCTAAGTTGCTCCTTGCTTGCTTGCTCCTTGCTTCACTACCAATGACTGTCACTTACATATATACAAAAGAAGAAAATAGATCAATCCGTTTCAGAGTAGCTCGATAACAAATATTGTGAACCAAATTTTTATATATGTCGGAGTGCGGTAGTCTGTGGAGCGCTGGAACCATCGGTTTATCGGCCTGGGACAGAGTCAACGGTAACAATCCAGCGAGCGTCTCTCGGCAATGCTCGAGTGGCGGTCGGTCGGATCAGTCGACTATTGAAACTGTCACGTTCCTACCTATTATTCTTAATGAATTTGTGTAGATTGATATCGGGAACATTAAGTGATTGAACATTATAATTCGAGTTAATTAATAAAATGTTTGATTGCACCAACAATACCCACGAACGCCGACAGAATAAGAAATTAAATAATGGATCCCATTAATGATGATGTCGGCGGAGAACCCTACGCCCCTGTGCTTTATGCTTCTCCGTTCTTTCTTATTCTCCGACATATATTTATGTAAAATTCTGAATTTAATTTCGTTGCCTGTAGTTAAAATTGGCAGTGCACCTTGCCAGAACCGGTAGTAACTTATTAGGAGAACTAGCTATTTTAACATTGGCTTTTCTCCAGCTTTTGAAATGATAAAACTTAATGACCCACAAAAAAACAGATTCCTTTGAAGGCTATGTAAACATTTAAACAACATATCTAATATATTATATTATAAAGATTTCTCTTTAACATTTCATCGTTTTTGAAGTGAAACTTCTTTAGGCGTATTAGGGTAAATTTTTACTGATGAAACGCGTCATTAGCATCACGATGTTCAGCGTGTTTTTATGCTAATTCGTTTGAAGGTTAGGTAGTTTTAATAGTTACAAATAACATGAAATATTTTAATTTGCCACTCGTCATTCAATCATTTAATATACTATATTTAAATTTAAACGTAGATGTGTTACCAACAAATAGCCTACTGACGATTAAAAAGTTCTTTTTGAAATTACTTGAATAAAAAATAGATTGATTTACATCTTATGACCCATTTCGGAGGTCAGTCATATATACGTACACAATCTTTTGTTAATTAAAATGTTTTTCTTTCTTTCGGTTGGTTTTCGAGGGTATTTCGAAATATAAAGTGTGGTAAGCAAAAGGTTTGAGTGAAAACAATTTTGAAAATCTGTTTAATAGCTTTCGAGTTTAACCGGGATTAATATATCAAATCTTTTATCTTTTCTACGAGATTATTATTCCTTATAATATACAATATCTTACAGTGAAACTTTTACCGAAATTAATCCAATAGTTTGAAGTTTAGAGAAAGAAAGCGAGTTTTAAGTTCCCGTGGAAATTTTATGTGAAAAAAGTCCTTTTAATAGCATATATATTTATTTTATTCCACCTTAAAAGAAATGCATTAACTTAAACTTAACTATATAAAAAAAAGTACAAGAGGCGGTCTTATCGCTTAATAGCGATTTCTTCCAGACAACCTTGAGTTAAAAAACTGTAACTTTGTAGTTGTAACTTTTTTTCGCTGAGAAATGCATTTGCGCACCCCTGCCACAAGGCAGGGACTGTGGGACTCAGCGGCAAGGCGAGAATATCCACTAAAACCAAGCGACACCCTCCTCACCCTGAATGTGGAGTATCAGAGGCTCCCTTGCGCATTCACTCTGACACTTCCGGATGAACCGACTGAAGATGTTCAAGGAGGAGACAAGAGGCGTTCATAAAGACGCCTCCTGTCATCCAGCCTCCTCCTCCTTAGGGGAGCAGCATCTGCTGCAGCTTCTAGTACGTAAAAAAGCTGTAACTAGCAAAAAAGGAAGGCAGGCGATGCGATAAAAATACACACAAATAACTACATCTTAATACTCGTATACAGAAATACATATATATATCTACATATGAATATATAGAAAAGTATAAGAACTTTAAACTATTAAGGGTATCTTCTTAATATTTCATATAAAAATTCGGTTCACAGTGTTTGTTATCGAGCTACTCTGAAATTGCTTGATCTATTAATTCTTTTGTATATCAGTTGTTCAGGTTTAGATCTTCGGGTGAAATCTGAAGAACCGAAGATTGACGTTCGGTTCTTCAGATTTCGTTACAGTTCGCGCTTAGTGAGAATCTATCGATCGGAAGTCTAAGGCAAAATGTGACTGCAAAGTCAAGGAGGGGCCATTTGTACAACTCTCCTACCCGGCAAGTACATACGGCGTGACGAGTAGAAGAGAAGCCGATCGCGGGTGACGAAATAGGTCGAGGAGGGGGATGCCGGCAGTGGACCAATCACAGTTAGGCTCAAAGCTCCCTTCCGCAACCGTATGTATACGAATAATAATTCTGTGTGTCTTTGTATCGCTGATTCTCCAAAACTACTTGCTCTTTTTTCTCCAAATTTATTAAATTTAATCCTTCTTCACAAAGAACAGATTGCCTCATACACCCACGAAATTCGAAACTAGGAACGTTATACCAATGAAAACAGCTGGATTACCTTAAAGGGTTAATTATTTCCTTTAAAGTATGCCATTAATCATAAGGGACATTTAATAGCATATAAAATTAAAAAGCGCTTTGACAATATTGTTGCACATGTATTTTAAGTAAATATGTGGAAAAATATATGCAAAATTGTCGTGTGAAACGCTACGTATGAATCAATAAGCTATTATAACGATTATTATTATATGAATCATTAGAACTTAGGTAATAATGGTTTTGCGAAATTCTGTTTCGTGATACGTTGTTTTGAACAAAGAAAAGTGCTTTTTTCATCATATCTTACTATGAAAGGGCAGTTTATTTTCGGGATTTTTGTCGCATAATTCACAGGGCTCATAACGTTTGAGTGGTCTACGCTTCCTTATAAAAATCAAGCTATTTGCTGCACTAAAAATGAGTCTATTCCTTTTGCATAGTAATTATTGATACATATAAAATATTAAGATAGCACTTTGTGGTGTAAAAGCAGATGTAGTGATTAAAATTGAGAGAGGTATGCCTAGATGGCTTGGGCACGTAGAGAGAATGAATAAAAGGAGACTGACAAAAAGGATTTATGGTTCAAGAGTCAATGGGAAAGTTGGAAGGGGAAGACCAAGGAGAACGTTCCTGAACTTTTGGTCCAGGACATTTTGAATAATGGATGGATGTAAGATAGATTGCGTGTTTTCAAAGTTGTAATACTCCAAAAAGATATTTATTTTATTTAGTAATAAAAAAACTGGTGAAAATAAAGATGGCTTGTACATAAAGATGGCTGTGTGTATAAATCTGACATGATTACATTAAAAAAAAAGTCAATATATCACCTTTACTATTATATTAGCAAATTTAGGCGCAGCTTCTTAAATTTCCATTGAAAATGGGTATATAATTCGTTACCATTTATTAATAATTAAGGAGAACTGCTTCAAAAGACTTAAAAAACATTTTTTTATTGGTGAAATCTATTCTATTCTTTATCTATCTAAGAATATGTACGCCAAATTATAGAGGATAATTCGTGGTATTTTACAAAAAAATCAGCTGTAAACTACTAGTAAGTAGTTAGAGAACTATGTATTCCAGGATTATGTTTATTTAGCTTGTTTGAGAAAACGATAATATGGGTTTTTGGGTGTATTTCCCAATGATAAATAAAAAAGCCTTTCAAGACATTTACATTAATAAAATCCTTAATATTTACCCCTTACCGGCTAACAAGTGTAATGTTTGTTTGTTTGTTTCTTTTAACACTCTCATATCCCAATGATACCGAGCCAAATAACCATGCACTCGCTCATTCTTATACCCATTCACCACATAAACACCGCGCATAAGTGTATGCGCGGTAGTCAGTGACTACATACATCCGTGCTCACACACACACACCCACACACACACACACACCCACACACACACACATCCACCCACACACATCCACCCACACACACACCCACACACACACACCCACACACACACACACACACACACACACACACACACACACACACACACACACACACACACACACACACACCCACACACACAGAGAGAGAGAGACATATTTACATTCGCACACTGTCCCATAAAAATATATATGCCAAATATATTTATTAATATTTTTATAGTATTATGTACAACCTGTGTTATATATAAGGGAAGAACTTGATCACTGCAACACAGTTTATACTACTGCAGGATCATCGTCCCTATGTATTTAAGATACCACTGTACTGTTATTGTAAATAATAAATAAATAAAAATTTGTCATACATAAGATAGCTATCGATTCAAAAGCTATATGTACTCGATATTATATACCTATAACGACCTTTACTTGTCGAAGCAAAGCATTACATACATAATAGATGTATGAATATCACATGTTTCAGGCGAATCATATTTTAGTATTGAATTGAATTGCATAAATATTCCGTTACATACAGGCGCAAGCAATAAAAACGTGTTTAAAAAATCATAAGTATTTTTAGGCTCAAATTTAGAAATCCAAAAATGTGGCAAAGCAAAGTGCGACTGGAATTGCTTATTTTGGTATTTACATATAAATTTTCCATTGAGAATATGTAAATGTTAAATGTATTCGTCCCCAATTCACGTTCTCAATAATGTTTGTAGTCACACTCCTTTCAAGAAACTAGTTTAAATTCAATTCATGCCGTCACTTTATGTAACACATTTGAAATGCGGAGAGGGTAAACGATCCTTAAACTTTACCCCATTTTACCAATACGTTGCGTAAATAGTAAAAATGGCACATCATTTTGATCACCGTAAACTTTGGAATACAATATTTTTTTGCTTAAAATAGGAATGAAATTATTCCTACGTGAATTTTCAATAGATAACGCCAATTTCATTAAAATTGATGTAAAAATACATCCAATACATGTGTAAAGGATGTATCTAAACTTGAATGCTTGAATATGAAAAGGTATTTAATTAACTATTCAAAATTTTAACAAGATATACATATATTTATTTATACAACAAAAAAGAAGTCACAGTAATAAGATATTAAAGCTAGTATACATAGGATACCTTATCCTATTGGAAACATGTTTTCCAGGAACCCCAGAAAGGTAGATATATATAGGGAGAGATAGAAAGAAAGGATATCTTTTCTTTGTGAGGGTCTATTTGGGGAAAGGAGTCACTTTGCTAAATTTCAAGACAAATGAGCGAGAAGGTATGTTGCAGTCCATTAACGTTCCACTGCTGGGCCTCCCCACTCATAGAGAGAGGAGTTTAGAGCATAGAGCCACCACGCTGCTCCACTGTCAAGTGCACTCTCTATTCCTTCACTCTCAATGTTGGGCGGGATGGCAATCTGACATTATCGGAGAGAGATTAGGCACACGAACACATACTGAGGATTTCTTAATAGATTATTCAATATCAACTTTGAATTCTCCCGTCTCGGGACTCAAACCCAGAACCTCATGTCTGTAGCTAAAACAAGCTGGCCTCTAGACCAATGAGGTAGTCTATAAAATTTATTTGGCCTTGTTTTACAAATCTTAAAGTCTAGACGGCCTTTAGGGGATCGTTCTTCAATTTAATTAATTATAATAGACTTGTCTATTCAGCATAATATAAAAGACTATATATTATCATCAAGTGCCATCCACTAGAAGTTTAAAAAAGTGCCTTCAAACTTAAGTAGACGAATCAAAAAGTATTTTATTAGCGATTGAATAATTAAACTGTAAGCTCGGCCTTAACTAATATTTGTTTCATGATTTTTTAAAGACACCCCTGCGATTTCTCTCTCCCCAGATAGACTACGTTCCACTTTATTAAATCGGCTATTTTCCAGTAAATTTTTCTATGAAAATTTAATAATTTGAACTCTCGTTCGCGAGGGAATTTCAGTGGGATAAAAAGATCTACGTTACTAACAGTTAATATAGTTTTATGTTGATGAAAGAATTTTAAAACCAGTTAAATCTGTTTTGTACTTTTCCAGATATTATTTAAAATTCATCATTTTGTTCGGTTAAGGAAAAACTTGTGAGAAAATCTGCATATTTAAAAAGCAAATGCATATATATTTCGTTGTGTGGAAAAGATTTGGCAATATATATTAGCCATAAACGCATTAGCAGTTCCACTGATCTTGCAAATTATCGTGGACGGGTATGTGGATATTACTCATATTGAAGATTCAAAAGATCACTGCGTAACTGAGACCATATATAGTACTCATATCAAATATTTTTTATGTTCCTCTAAATATGCTGGTGTGTATATTTTGTCAAGATTTCGAGCCAATAACAAGGATCTTTGTTAATACGTAACTAAGTCTATGATTTAAATAATATATATTTTCGTCGTCGTCGCTTCAACTGATGGACGTCCACTGCTAGACAAAGGTCTCACGTAATGATGTCCACAAGGCCCGATTGTGCGCCGCCTGGCTCCAGCGGCTACCGGCAACCCTCTTTATGTCATCGGTCCACCTTGTGTGGGGAGTCCCTTCACTGCGCCGCCCTGGGGTCGCCACTCCAGCACCTTCGGGCCCCAACATCCATCGGTCCGCCGGACTATGTGCCCTGCCCATTACCACTTCAGGTTCGCGATTCGTAGAGCTATATCGGTAACTTTGGTTCTACTACGGATCTCCTCATTTCCGATTTGATCACATAGACAAACTCCGAGCATAGCCCTCTCCATCGCACGCTGAGCGACTCTGAGCTTCCGTATGTGGCCCATAGTCAGCGACCACGTTTCGGAGCCGCAGGTCATCACTGGCAACACGCACTGTTTGAAGAGATTTGTCTTCAGGTACTGCGGGGTATCGGACGAAAATATATGGTGTAGTTTCCCCAACGCTGCCCAACCGAGTTGGATTCGGCGGTTGACTTCCTTGTCGAAATTGGACCTACCTAGCTGGACTATGTGTCCCAGGTATGTATATTCGTAAGTTCTCAGAATTGACTGGGTGGAGCGGAACATTGATATTGGCCATAACTTTCGTTTTATCCATGTTCATTTTTAAACCCACCTGTTGAGGAGCTCTGCTGAGGTCATCGAGCATTGCATTGAGATCTTCCAGAGACCACATCATCCGCAAACAGTAGATGACCGATGTTCTCGCCATTGATGTTAATGCCCAGTCCATCAGCTTAAAGAGGTCTTCCAACGCCGCAGTATAGAGCTACGTCTCCCTGTCGCACTCCAAGCTGGAGTTGGATCGACTCTGTGCTATGGTCCTGTATATATGGCGGCGTTTTCGTACAGGCACTTCAACACGTGTATATACCGGTGGTCAATTCTGCATCTCTACAAAGATCTCAACACGGCCCACGTTTCCACCGAATCGAAGGCTTTCTCATAGTCCACAAACGCCAAGCAGAGTGGCCCATTATACTCTTCGGTCTACTGTATAATCTGCCGCAGCGTAAAGATGTGGTCTATAGTATTAAAGCCTTTTCGGCATCCGGCTTGTTTGGGAGCTGGAAGTCGTCAATTTTGCGAGCGAAACGATTCGTGATGACCCTCGAGAAAAGTTTATAGACATGACTTAGCAGCGCAATAGGCCTATAGTTATATATATTTTATCGATATTTAAATCTAATAACATGAATCGTGGTCACGACCTAACTGATAGTATGATGGAAATAATTTGTATTTTGTCGATATTTCTATTCTGCTACATGGATTGTGATCACGACGTAACCTGGCCAGTCTAATAATGATGTCAGTGTAATAATAACATAAAAAATTCAAAGCCATCAACTAGTTCTTTATAAAAATACTTGTCTATATCAAAGTTCGCCATCAGTTTATCAAAACGTCGAAGTGTGCCCCTCTAATTAAAGTGGAGTGCTCGCATCAATAACATCGCATCCGTTTCGCAATCAATACTTCCGCTGACGGTGGAAATCTGCGATATTTAAGCCTGAACTTGACTCAACGAAAATCCGTTACATTTATCCATCACTTCCTGTAATCAGAAGCCAAGGACTTCGACGGTTTTATGTTGAACAGTTATTTTTTTTACAATTCTACAGAGTTGAACAATCAAACAGATTTTTGAATGAATATGATGAAGAAGCAACTTTCAGATGTTTTGATAAGTTGTTAAGGTTAACCTAGTTGGAGTCACTATCATCAACAATAATAATAATAACATTATTTATTTGGGGTATAAAAGAATGATGCAGAATTAAAATACCCCGGACCCCTAAACTAGGTAAGCCCATGACTTAGGAGTCAGTGTCTTCCCAAGTTTACAATTTATTCTACGCCTAATCTACTAACTTAAGGGAAAATTAAAAATGAAAACTTATTTTAAAACTAAAATATAAGATAGATAGTATTAGGTATAAAATTAATATTAGTGGTTGTGTGTGTGTATGTATATATCTATGTGTGTGTGTGCGTGTATGTATGTGTGTGTGTGTGTAATAAATATCATGCAATATTGTATCTTCAATCCATCATTGTGCTTTTCCATGAAGGATATCTTCATGAGGAAACCAGCACCTCTCAGAAGTGTCATGGGTCTGTACTCTAAAGAGAGGATCTCTTTTATGAGTGAGAAGTGTGATCCCATGATGTAATCACTAGTGGGATTTTAATAGGCTGCTACTAACTTTAGTAAAATTAATATAACCACGCGTAATTAGACACAGTTGACAATAACAAACTTAACGACAATAAAAAGATATTTAATTTTTTAAGGCATCATTTCAATATAATTTTATAACTGTAAAAGTTAATATTTAAATACGACAGTTTGAAATAAATGCGTATGGATGTAATTTTCGGGATTAAACATTTATAACTCAATTATTACTAGCAGTAATTGTTATGATAAAAGTTAACTTAGATAAAATAAAAGTTAACTTTTGTCGCATATATAGCAAAAAACCACAATCGGTTTTAGATTTGTCTCCACATAATTTTAAAAATATATATGAAAATCATTCTTTTCAAAACGGCAATTTATAATGCTGAAGATTATTTAAGCAATAAAAACGTTTGGATTTGATTCCAGTTGCACGCAGAAGCAAAATGTTACCGCTGAGTTTCTTGACGGTTTTTTCTAAGCGGTACCTTTCCGAACCGGTAGTAGATTTGTTACTAACGACAGACTACAGACGTTTCAAAAGTACTTTTTCAGCACACTTGAAAGGCACTGACCTCTATCGGATTTCCCAGTTTCAGGGTAAGCATGGCGTTGAAATTGTATCATTATTTAATAATAAAGATCTTTATTCACAGAAAATGTGTCGTTTACATAATATCGGACATAAATATAATTTAAAATATATGAAAATTTCTGTGAAAAGGCGTAAAACTCAGCTCGTAGCTGCTTTTCAGTTTGTACCTTAATACGTCTGCTGCCAACACCAGAGTAAAAACATAAAAAAAAGTTGATAATAAAAAGAAAGAGCAAACACACAATAATAAAAAATGTAAAATCTAAAACTATGTAATGGTCTAAGAAAAAAGAAAAAACGATAAGAACTGCATACATGGGCTGTGATTTTATTTACTTTAGCTTAAGGGAGAGGTTCTAAAAAAGTCCGGGCGCTAAATACTTGCATAAAGGTTATACTCGCACTAAAAAAAAAAAAAACGCAGCTGGAAAAAAAAATTTATATCAATATTGAAATCTAACAGTGTCAATTCAGAGATATAACTTGAAAGTACTAACGATATGAATATTTGCAAAACACAGTGCAAACAGTGTCTTGGAATGGATTCGAATAAAGGAAATGGTATATTTAGTCGTCCCGACCTCCACTGTTATCGCGTGACAGAATAAACGTGATGCGACGCTTACAAATGCGCAATGTATTCTATTGAAATATTTATCAGCCATAAAACAGACATGCAGGGACTTTTAGGGAAACTTTTACATTCTACATCCTTATAATGAGTCCTTTCTACCTCATGGACCAACAGAAACTAGTAGAGGTCCTCAATTCCTGACAGGGCATTACAATTTCTAATATACAATGCTTAGACAAAGCCTTGACTGGTGGACGCCTCCCGGCATCAGGTGTGGATAGTTATCGTTCTACCAAAAAAGACATCAAGCAATTAGCATTCCAATACGATGCGTTATAGACACAACAAGCGGAACCCGCGACTTCGTCTGCGTTGTTTTTTTCATGGATTTAGATGGGTAGCATTTTCATTTATTTAGGCAAATTGCTTTACAAATAAAAATCATACGTATAAAAACGTCAATGAGTTTATTCGCGCCATCTGGTACTAGGCATTGGTACCTCGGAAGCGGCGTATTTGGGCCTTCTGCAAGCTTTCCGACGTACTAATGCGCTCATTATAGGGAAGCGGCGCGTCTACCACGAGAGGGCGCCTCCTGCGCCGTTCCATGGAGCAATATAGTTTATCTATTATCTGTAGTCATAGCTGTCGAGTAGCTGCCAAGTCTCGAGGCGTATCGTGATGGACCAAGGGAGCCCGCTTCGTAGGTTTTGTATTCGGAAAAGTGCAGTAATTCCACGCGGTATTTGGTTTTGAGGTGCCGTTGATGTAGTCGTCGCGCTTAGAAACCCTCTAGTAGCCCCCTAACGAAGTGCGGCGGATCAGCGCGGCTATAGGTTATTCTGCCCACGTGGTGGCCTAAGTTTTTGAACTTTCCTGTGCCTAGTAGATGAGAAGATCAGCGTCGCAGACAGCAGCTTTCCGCGACGCCTTGGCGAATACACACATACAAGATACACACCCACGTGATCATTCACCTGCTAGATCTCGTTGTCGACGAAGGGAACGGCGCCGTGACTCCAGGTAGGTGCATTCACAGCTGTTCGACCCCTATGGAATCTCTCATATAACTTCTCCTCCGGCCGTCCCACGGACCGATTCGACTTAGAATTCTATGGGTCCGAGTCCAGAGTCGAGTCCATGATAGGATCACGGCTGACGTGAACAGTGTTATTTGCTGTATATTACTGCAAAGAGCTTGTTATCCTTTTTCAGGCTCTAGATTGTCGCTGTACCAAATTTTAATCAATTTCGTAAAATCTGTTCTTAGCCGATCTCTACTCATCAAAAGGAATAATCCTACCAAATTTCGAGTCTCTACGCCTTATGATTCCAGAGATATCGAGATGAGTCAATGAGTCAATAGTTAACACCCCCGCAACCTCCCCTGCGGGTAGAATTTCGTAAAGTCCGTGCTTAGCTGACCTTTACTCGTTCCTACCAAATTTCGAGTCTCTACGTCTTATGGTTCAAAAAATATCGTGATGAGTCAATAGATACCTGGATATCTCTTTTATAGATTAGATATTTTAGACGTCTTAACAAGTTAGATCGCTTCTGTCTTGGACTGTATCAACACTTACCATCTAGTAAAATCACTTACCTGACTGCAATAATAAGATCAGTAAAAGACTTACAATCTGTCGAGTTGATTTTGAAATGGACTTGTTTCCACTGTGTATTCGCTAAAATCTATTCAAGAGATTTTAATGCAATTTTCAGTAATATATAGATAGAGTAATTCATAAGGAAGGTTTATATGTACAATACATTTACCAGGTATATTACAGTAAAGAAAATCATATACAAAACAAACGCAAACGGTTAATGTACTACGAAATTATATGTATTAAAAAGAACAACGAAATGTCGGCGACACTAAACATTTATCTTTAACGGATAAGCCGCTATAGCTACGTTTACATATTACATTGTTATATATAGCAAGGTATTTTATATCGTTGAAGGAGGCACATGAGAGGCACATGGAGAACGCAGTGGACGCTCCTTTACTTTGGCGCAGGATGTTGGGAGGTACGAGGCGTCGATTTGCGCTTCTCCTTCCTCCTTCTGAAGTTTCCCAGAGGAATCTTCCGGAGTGCCAGGGTAGATTGCGTCTACCGATCCTCTTGTGCTCCAGTAAAGGATATGGAGGGTATCGCTGAGTTTTAATGGGTATTCTGGCTTACCAGTGAGTCCCAGACTGCCGATAAGATTTTACTCTAATCGGCGTGCATAAAGGCGTTTCCCAGCGTAAAAATAAGGTATTTTGTACAATATAGTATTAATACTTAACCAATGACATACATTATATATAGCATGGACATCAAAACAGAATTTCATTAAAATGCTAAGATTAAATTCTTAGAAGATATCGGAGATTACAAATATTAGACAACATTCTTATGTTTATTACGAGTATATAGATACAAAAGTCTCATAAATATAAATTCATATTCAAGTTGTCTTTTACAATAGTTTAAATCGTCAAATATAGTTGTTTCGTGGTGTTTCTATTATTATTAATGTACGAATGATGATGATATTAGTGTCAGTTGTCACTTGATCTCTATCTATTTATATTTAATTAACTTTCGTTTAATAAAAGATTTAAATTTATTAGCTGACATCTTTGTAACATCTTCTGGGAGTTTATTATAGAAACTTATACAGTTACATACATACATAGCATCACGCCTCATTCCCATAGGGGTAGGCAGAGACAACATCCTTCCACTTGCCACGATCCTTGCATATCTCCTTCGCTTCTTTCAATCTCATTAAACCTTTCATACAAGTTCGTCGGTTTAGAGTACTCTTGACCTGGCCGTTATTTAAAATGTCCTGGATTTGGTCCAGGAACGTTCGCCTTGGTCTTCCCCTTCCAACTTTCGCATTCACTCTTGACTCATAAATCCTTTTTGTCAGTCTCCTTTCATTCATTCTCTCTACATGCCCAAACCATCTAAGCATACCTTTCTCAATTTTAGTCACTACGTCTTCTTTTATACCACAACGTTCTCTTATCACACTATTTCTTACTCTGTCACTCAGTTTTAATCCACTCATGCTTCTCAACGCTCTCATCTCTACCGCATTTATTTTACTTTTGTGATTCTTCTGCCATACCCAACTTTCACTACCATACATAAGTGTTGGCACCAACACTCCAGCATGCACTGCCAGTCTAGCCCTTTGAGACACCATCTGGCTATTCATAAAAGCATGCAGAGCACCATTTACCATATTCCCTGCATTCACTCTCCTTTCGATATCACTTTCACATGTTCCATCTTTTGTAAATTTAGATCCCAAGTATACAAATTCTTTCACCTCTTCCACTTGTTCCCCATCTATCAAAATATTGCCATTCATCATAGATTCATCTCGTTCAAAAAGCATAACTTTCGTTTTGTTTACATTCACTTTCATTCCTTTCCCTTTCAAAGCTTCATTCATAATATTTAGCATCTCCTGAAGCTCGTTAGCGGATGACGCAAGTATTACTTGATCATCAGCGTAGAGTAAACATTTGATGAGTAATTCATTCATTCTTAACCCATACATACTTTCTTTTAAATCTGTCAAACATTTATCCATGAAAAGGTTGAACAGCCATGGTGACGCAACACATCCCTGTCGAACACCTCTTTCGACAGGAAACCACTCCGTGTACGCTCCGTTTATTCTGACACAGGCACTAGAACCCTCATAGAGAGACTTCAATGCTTGGATCAGACAACCGCTCACCCCATACGTAGATAACGTTGACCACAGCTCATTCCTCACCACTCGATCATAGGCCTTTTCTAAATCTACGAACGCGCAATAAACTTTTTGGTTACCATTGATTGAATTGTTAATTTTCATTCAATTCAAGTAGAACTTCATAGCACTTTAGAATCCTTAAATATATATTTTTTTCCACACACTAATTTAAATTAACGACTAATGATGGTATCAAAGAAAGTGTTACAATATTATACTAGTTTATTACAATTAAATTAGAGTAATTCGTTTACTCCCACGAGTTTTTATAATCTAAGTAATCTTGGGAATTATAATATAATTTTTCTATCAATTTTCCTTAAACAAAGACTTTAAAATTATTAAGCGACATCTCTAAAAGGTCTTCTGGGAGTTTATTATCGAGTTACCCTTAAATGTGTCAATATGTTAACTGCACTGAATTTGAGAAAAAACTGCTATTAAATATGTTAATTTAAATAAATAATGCTAGTGACATTAGTGTATTATCTTATCGTAACTGTCATCGTCTGTATTGTTGAGCGAAATGGCTGACGACGGGAATAATTAAATTGTCATCACGGAGGCTTCGGCGCTTGGTAGAGCCTGGCACCACCACAGACAATGTGCTCTATAAGGCATATGTTCGAGATGTTTCCAAAACTTTGTGATACATTTTAACATACAATATACTGGACGTCTTCTAAAAGCTATTTGAAATACTGTTCATTCACACAAAAATCTATATGTGTATATTGAAGAAACACTTTTTTTTTGTGCCAAAAAAGGAAAAAATAATGAGTTATCTGTCCGACGTAAATCAAGTAAAATACAGTCGCTTGCCCCTCCCCTCACAGACCGCTGTCACGTCACGAGTCACGAGTCGAATGACGCTGAAGTGGGTCTTGAAATTTAAATCCTCTGGAAAAAAATGACTACCAAATGTTATGATTTTTAAGTTTGCTAATAGTTCAACTACACAATGTTACTTTTTGTTTATTAAATTAAAACTCTGATGAAGCGTAATGTTGCACTAAACTTTGAGATAGTGAAAAAAGTCCGTCTTGTATTTATAGGCTCATATCTAAAAAATTAAAACTAACCTCAAGGGTTTTCATAGTTATTCACATCACTTATAGAGTCAAAAACACAAATAATCACTAATAAATAGTTGTAATTCATAAAATACCACAGAAAAACTTAATGACCGTGACGCGATACACGCACCGTTAATAACGGACACTTTGTAACTGATTTATCTTTTGTATTTTCTATGGACTGGTGTTATGCCTACGCATGTTTTGGTAGAAATACGTTACCGAGAAGCGAAATAAATAATACACAATATGACTTAAAAAGAAAAAGATGCTTATATTTCTGACTGCACGAGTTGAGACAGAACTATCGTATCATGTCAGTCATTGACACAGTAATTTTAAGAAATAACCGCCGAAATGAAAACCAGTAGTTGACACGGACAATTTAAGGGTTATATCGAAAGAACGGTTGAACCGATTTGGCTGTAAATTGATGAGAAGGTAGCTGAGAACCAGGTAAAGGACATTAGACACTTTTTTCTTTTAATACCACCGCGTAATTTAGGACTAAATGTTAGCACCGTATTAATCATGCTTCGAAACAAACCTACCAAAATTGTGCAACAATTTAATGACTAAATTTATAAACAATGTGGTTCACGCCACGATAGCCATAGGAAAACTCAAAGGTGAGGAAGTTTTGAACCAGTTGTTTGACCATTATGCTGTGTGAGTTTAAACGACTTCTATATCCAATCCGACGACGACAATGACCTAGATGGGGTCCAGTCTTTCAAATAATTGGGCAGTGTCGTGACGGAAACCTTCGCACGTCTAGGACCAATGTGGCAATCCCGGAAACTGACCCAAAGGATTAAACTTAAAATCTTCGGGCCCAATGTTAAATATGGATTCAAAACGTGGAATGTCACCAAAGACATCTCGCGCCAAATCCAAGTCTGCATCAACCGGTGTCTACGTCGCATCCTGGGAATCTACTGGCCCGAGGTAATCTCAAACGAAGATCTGCTAGAGAAATGCCATGAGACTTCGATCGGACATTAAATCAAACGGCAAAAGTGAAGATGGATCGGCCATACGCTACGTCGGGACTCCAATCATATACCCAAGCAAGCTTTGGAATGGAATCTTCAAGGTAAAAGGAAAATTGGCCGGCGCCGACAGACTTTGCGCCGTTCCGTTCTAGTAAGGGAACATTGGAATGACTTGGAGCGAGATGAAGCGTGATGCTCAAGATCGTTTGCGATGGAAAATTGCTGTGGAAGCTCTCTACCCACCTAGGAGATATAGATATTAAGACAAAAGTAATGCACAAATTATTAGAAAAAGCTAGACAGAAGTAGACATTAATAACACATATTCTTTTATTAATAAGTATAATTCTATTAATCCTGATGTATACACACATTTCTATTAAACATTAAACTCAATAGATTAATATTATACTTTCTTAACTCTCCACTAGTATATTTCATATCAAAATTACAACTCTTACCCTATACCAAAAATCATCATCTTTCGTCATCGTTCGTGCTGTTATACTTAGTCAATACAAAAACTAATATCATGACGCAAACATATTTTAACTTCTTATAAACGAACCTAATCAATTATTTATTATTTAGTTAAGATCTTGCTAAATCAACTTTATTGTACTTGTATCAACCCTTACTTAAGACAAAGTGATCAAACCTGATGGAAAGTGATGATACAAAGATACAAGTTTGTTAATGTGGCAAGATGTAATTTACCTCTTTTGGTTTTTGCATTTTCTGATTTGGATGTGTTTGGACTGGTGGAAGGCCTCAGCCGTGGCTTGTTACAGATAAAGATTTGTGTTCTGGTACGATGCTGTTTAGAAACCATCTTAGACTGTATTATCAATAACCATTAGGTGCGGTCACAGCGAAGTCACTAAAAAGCCTCTCTCCTATAAATATTGGACCTTGTGTTCACCAATGGGAAGTTAGTTAACCGCCACATACGTGTTTATCTTGAGATTGAAAAGATCTTTTTTTTATTGCTGATTGGTTGGCGATTGAATGTGATCTCACCTGATGGTAAGTGATGATACAGTCTAAGATGGAAGTGTGCTAATCTGATCAAAGGTGATGTAACTCATGTGGTTTCGAGATAGCATCGTACCGGAACACAAATCTCTTTGTTTGGCGGTACGTCTTTGATAGTGGTAACTAGCCCCACCAGTCTAGACTCAGACAAATTAGAAAATACAATTTCCTAAATTCCCCCTTCCGGGAATCAAACTCGGGGCCTCTGCTAGCAAAGTCAGTACTCGCACCACTGCGCCAACGAGGCTGTAAAAATCTAAATGATGAAGTATTTGCTAGACATATATCGAAATGTGTAAAATTGTGTAATATTCAGGTTTAGTTTATTGCAGATTTTATATTGCAGAGACAATATAAAAGTGTGACTATTAGACTACGTAATACATACTTCAACTTAACGATGTCTTTTGTATAACATGGGAGTCAACTTGAATTTTCTAAGTACATATTTTTTTCTTACATAACGAGTACGTTATGTAAGAAAAAAATAGTAATAGAATAAAATGCTAGTAAGCATTACTTATAAATTTTTATATATATCTCATAAGGATGCTGAAATGTAATCTACAGATTTTGTAATGGGATCTTCTCCAAGACGGGACGCAAAGGAATCACTGTAATTTAAGATCTTTAGTCGTTCCTTAATCTTATTATCATTATTCTTTTAACTCATAATCAATCAGAGTTAAAAATTGATTTATATCAAACTGCCTTTGAAAACATATAATAAATAGAATTTATCATTGGAAGCACCTAAAAATATCACTAATGGTATAGACGGGTAAAAGAGAAATCAATTCAATTTATACAGATTTAAGTAGAGCTTTTGACAAAGTGTATCATAATATCCTTTTAGCGAAATTAAAATATTACCGAATCCATGGGAATCTACTAAATCTTATTTATTCAATAGCACTCAAAGAGTAACAACGCAAGGTTACAAATCCTTTTTTTATTCTCCTACCTCTGGCGTTCCACAAGGCTCGCATTCAGGCCCTATACTGTTTGTAGTTTTTATTAACGACATCACTGATCAAATTAGATATAGACAATGTTAAATTTTTGCGGATGATTTAAAACAATAAGCCACAAAGATTATGTAAAATTGCTACAGACTGATCTGGATTAAGTAATTAATTGTTGCAAGTTCAATAAACTGGACGTAAACGTTGTAAAATGCCTCCACATAAAATTTCAACAATAGAAACACGTAACTCAACTTGAAGATTCAACAAAAGTGCTGTAAGTTCCTACTAAAATAAAATAAAAAAATTTATATCGTACTACCATTGAAAACATATAATATATACAATTTAAAAGTGGTAAGTCTGTCTGTAATTTGTTTGCTGCTAGTAATTGAGCTGGCTTAACCTTGGAGTGCTATATCTCGATTAACAAAGCACCATTCCTTTGCTGCATTTCGTCAACGAAGGATCTTTAAGCCATTAGGCATTAGTTATACTGGTCTTTTAAATAGATATAGTTAATTGGATTCAATTACCATTAGTAAAAACACACCGTTCACATGTTTATTGATAACGCTCGTAGTTGAAATTTAAAATTCGTCATTGTGCTTTTCGGTGAAGGTACATATTGTAAAGAAACCTGCATATCCCAAATAGAATATAGTGAGTTAACTTTAAAAGATAGATACACACTGTCACGGACTTTTATTTAGAACTTTTAAAGAGGGATAGTTCTGTCATACATGATTTTTGCGAATCTTTATTCTTTTACGCAGCGCACGCAGCGAAGTCTCGCAAAAGAAAAAATCCCGGATTTTCAAACATGTTCAAGTTTTGCACTGTTTCTTTTAGTCTGATGAACCTATTCTATAATGATATATAGGCTATAACCTTCCTCGATAAATGGATTATCTAAAACTGAAAGAATCTACCAAATCACACCAGCAGTTCCTGAGCGCGTTCAAACAAACTCTTCAGCTTTATAATATTAGTATTCATAAATAAATTACCTCTCATAAGGTTAGCCTATTACATTTAATAGTGCATTACTTAATATCCAGTGAGATAACAGTCAAATGTTTACACAATAAAGAAATAGAGCGGTACGGAATGTATTTTATAGGCAATTCACCCAAATGGCTTCACCTTTTCCAAAACTACCCGCCATGTTTTACGGGAAAATGTATAGCGTACGCATTGAATTGAAAATACAAAAGGCCCAATTAAATGGAGTGTTAAGTCTTAAAATGAAATAAAATTTTAAATTCATTTCAAAAAGGTATATGGTAGCCTATTAAGAAGAAGATTGCCAAAGCTCAACATCAAAGACTTCAACATCACTCATGTCCCGGTGCTTCCAAACTTCTGGACAACACAATAATGTAGAAGACTTAAAAGAACGAAACCTTTTGAGTTAGTGCAGTGACACAAGTGTAGGGGTGCTTTTAAACAAGAACTTAAGAACAGAGGGAATCAATAGACATTAATAATGTAAGTAGATTTTTAGTAGACTAGGTCAAAGTAGTATTACTACTTAGTATAACTTTTACTGTAATCTTATATTGTACGGCAAAGGTTTTTTTTGCATGCATAGAGAAAAGGCCGTAAGAGATAGTTTTTAGAACGTAAACCCACCTCGGATTGAGATGCTATACAAACTCCAAATTTATCTCGGAATATAATTTAGTAAAAGTAAGTAGCAGTTCATTAACGTTCCACTGTTGGGCACAGGCCTCCTCACTCATATATGCACCTGTTCAATTCCTCACAATGTTTTCCTTCGGCAAAGAGCAAAATAATGAATTTTAAATAGTAAAAAGGTGTGAAAGCTTTCTTTTTCAATAGACGCTTTGGGGTTTCTACCAAGAATTCGAATCTGAAATTCTCTAAATAAGAGTTCGAGTCTCATTCCATAAATTATTGCGGATTTACCAAAACCGTGTTGCCAGTCTTTCTTAGGTTAAACAAATGAGGGATGCTGGCGTTACACCTTGGGCATCAGCTAGTGAATGCGTATCTCGTGATCAACTGATGGCTAAAAACCTGGAAGGAGAGGGTCGTCACTCGACATGTCTCTCTGATTAGCAGAAGACATAGTGGAGAGGCAAGGGTGGGCTTTACGTGTACTCACACCGCATTAGAGCAGACTTAGGTATTAATTACCTAATCACCGTCGAAATCGTAAACCTACATACTTAGGCGTCGTGGTCATATCTCACGGCCTAAGGTAGAAACGAGAGTCTTGCCCTAACTGGCTGGACCACGAGGAAGAAAACCTCTTTAAAAATTACCCCTAATCCCAAGCGGCGGCGCACCGTGAGGGGATGCATGGCTGAAGGGTAGTTCAGTTGCCAGTGCGGACCCCCGCCAGGGTGCCGACCGACACTCATGGCGGGTTATATGTAGGCTTATCCGGGTACAGGAGGACGGACACTACACTTCCCCCACACTCGTGGAAATCACATGGAGAAACAAATAATAATTCTACAAAACCCAATCAGGAGTTCGAATGCAAAAATACTAAGGAACATGTTTTTATGCGTCCTTCAAGCATGATAGAAAGCGATGCAAACCTTTCAGACTGCTCGTTTGCTTCCACAATGTCGACTATGTCGACGGGAATGAGTGGTCTATCTCAGAAAAGACGTCGACCAGTTTTGACGAACCAACCCAGCCAAGCGATGGATGAGGGAGACGACGGTAGTCCGTTAAGAGTACCGTTAATAACCAGGAAAAAAGCAAACCTACCAAGTGTGGAGGATATCCGAGAGCAGTTAAAGACAAAACCTTCGAAAGAGTTAAGCAAGGAAATTCTGCAGGCCATGTCAACAGTGGAGTATGTCGTGGACAGTTCCAAAACCATGAAGGTCTCTCTCGCACATAGCCTACGTATGGTAGTCCGCCCGGTCCAAGCGGCAACGAGAGTGCTGGCACAGCGCATTAACTGAAATGTAACGAAAAAACATCAGGAAAATAAAGAGTTACGTGACAAAATTAGTAGTCTTGAAGTTAAATTAACAGCCTTGTCGCAGGAACTTGTTAAACCGTAAAAAGTTTTTAAACCAGAGAAACCGTAGTACGAAAGAGCAGGGGAAACAGGCTCTGCATAGTCGGCAAAAATTAAGCGAGGATGCAACAGATTTTCTTGCCAAGAGCGATCCTGCGAAGACCATCTCTGTCACTGCGACAGTGGATTCATGGTAGGGAATTAAATCCCACCTGGATGAGTCTTATGGACATTTGCACGAAGGTAGCTCCGGCGAATTTCGTCAGAGAACTCAGAGCTATCTTACATGTGCAGAGGCAGATAGCCGAGGGGGTTTTAGTGGGTACAACCCCACATAACCCGATAGCCTGACTCAAGTTATCGGGTATCTTATTTAAGATTTCCCCCGCGATAAAAAAAGGTTAAGCAAATGAAGTAGAAAAGGCGGTCTTATCGCTTTATCATTAATAAATTAAATACTATATTAATATAAAGTAGCTGCTATTTTTACTTTTAATGAACATTTACATAGCAACGTCTAATTCAACTCGTAGGTAATAGGTATTTGTATAAAGACATATAGGTATTTAGTAAATAAAATCAAACTTGTAATGCCATATTTTAGAATGAAGAAGGTTAAGAAACCTTTTGACTCTACATAATTCTAAGAAATATATTACAATTGTTCTTAAATATAAATAAAAAAATTAACTAAAAAAGAACATCTATCTAGGCTGACGCCAACTCCGAATATAAGAATACGAAGAACACTATAAAAGAATATGCAATTATTTCTTACTTTTTAGAGCATATTAATATATTTGTAAGTTTGTTTTGAAGGCAGTTCTTTTTTTGTTAAAATTTTTATTTATTTTTGATTTTTAGTAAATCTGCAGTAAACTAACAAATTTGTCTCAATATGTGTATACCTAAAAACGTGTTGCAATCCAGCAACAATGGTAAGGTCATTGGCATTTGATTACAGACAGTTATATACTCTGCTATCCAATAAAAAAATTTATCAAAATCGGTTGGTGTGATCTTGAGTTATTCGTCCATTTGTCGCGCACATGCTTATGCAAATTTATTACTTTTCCGGTTTTCTCATGGATGCCATCATCAGAACTGGTTTAGAAGAATGGGACCCTATGAAGAACACCACCTTTCATTTAAAAAATCAAGACATTATCAAGATCGGTCCACCCATTCGTAAGACACAAACATTAAAAAAAATACAGACGAATTGATAACCTCCTCCTTTTTTGAAGTCGGTTAAAAGGCATATTATGATACTGAAGATTATTTAAGCGATATAAATGTTTTATTTAATTCGAGTTGAAGAAGAAAAATATTATACAAAACTATATTTAAAAGGGTCACGACTAAGTTTCTTAACGGTTTCTTCTCAGTTAAACCAACATTCGGAACCGATGGTAGATGTTTTACTTATAGACAAACTACTGACGTTTCAAAAGTGCTTTCAGACCCTGCTTGTATAAAACAAACTAGTCCCATGTTTTCGTCCTTCACTGTAGACATCTTCGGCAATTTTAGTGAAGGTCGTTAAACATAGCGTGCCAACGAATTTCAGTTTAAAATCTTTGTTAAGTTTTCGTAATTCAACCATTTCACTTATAATATAAGCTTTGGTTCCCATTAATTTGATAAGCTAAAGTAAAACCACGATTAATGGAAAATATTATAACAACTATTATACCAAGTTCTTGTGGCAGTGAATGAATTGCTTAAAGTTATATTATTTTTGTTGCTGATTATTAAGTGATCATGGAAGCTCTCTAATCTGTTAAAGGTAATTTGCCTCTTATAGTTTCTACACAGCTTCGTACCGGAACACAAATCTCTTGCTTCGCGGTACGTTTTTGCTAGGATGATAATTAGCCAAAGACGAAGCCTTCCAGTCCAGACTCAGACAAATTAGAATGGTAAGATATATATACATAAAATCCAACCTTAACTAATGAAAGAATTATAGCGGTGTACATATTATACATTATACAAGACACCCCTTTTCAAAGGACTGGTTATACAAGCATTGTGGCGGACATTTTAAATTTGGCACCGAGTGTTACCATTCTTGCCAAATGACCTCTCTAAGGGTATTTTTTCGCAGGATACCGCAAAATGACGCAATATTATTTAAACTGGGCACAGTGTTGATTAATAGTGTTTTTTTATATGTCCTCTAAGTATTTGCTTCTCTGGATATGGTCCCGAGTTTGCAATCACATGAAATTACAACACAAAAAGTGTCCATATAGGCTACATAAAGTTAACAATTCATTTATGGGTAAATTTTTATAACAATTTACCCAGAGGATGATGTAGGAAATACCTTTTTTTAATAAAATTAAAACCTTTATTGAAGGAAAGTTTTATTGTAATTTGATGGAACAATTAGATGACGAAAAAACGTATATTTCATTCTCAACGGGGAAATGGAATCTTGCGTCAATATTATCACTAGTGATACATTAAAATGACTTAATTATGATGATTCCCAAAATTTACAAGCCCATTTTCCCTACCTGAAAGTAGGGAGTGCGGGACTCACTAGCTGGGCCAGAATACCCATGAAAACCTAGCGAGATCTTCATCAATCTGGATTGGAGAGGCTCGCTTACGCATTCGCACTGACACTCCCGGTTGAACTGAGAGGGAGTTCAAAAAGTTAAGAAGCGTTCATAAAAACCCCTCCTCACAACCAGCCTCCTCCTGTAAAGAGCAGCTCCTTCAAATAGCCAAGATCCGGCTCGAAGGACCAAATCCACCCAAGCTGGTTCGATCTTTCGATTGAATGGACTATATTGATTGTTTGATTAATTCTGTACTATATAAGCTTAGGATGGTTAATCTCAACAAATTCTGGTCCACTTACCTTTATCGACTTCAAGGGGCTTTTTTCGTTGGCGCCGACGTAGGATTCTATACCACATAGGTAGAGGGCTGAAAGCCAGGGTCGGTCTCATCACCAGCACACAGAAGTTCAATAATTACCCTCGATAATTATGACATATGCGAGATTTTACGCGACCTCTTGCTGTCGCGTCTTTGGCAAAGTGAACGCGAGTGATTGACATTCGTCGTCGCTTCAACCGATGGACGTCCACTGCTGGACATAGGTCTCACGAAATGATGCCCACAAGACCCGATCTTGTGCCGCCTGGCTCCAGCGGCTACCGGCGATCCTCCTTATATCGTCGGTCCACCTTGTGGGGGGTCTTCCTACACTGCGTCGTCCAGTGCGGGGTCGCCATTCCAGCACTTTCCGACCCCAACGTCCATCGGTTCGTCGGACTATGTGCCCCGCCCATTGCCACTTCAGGTTCGCGATTCGTAGAGCTATGTCGGTGACTTTGGTTCTGCTACGGATCTCCTCATTTCTGATTTGATCGCGTAGAGAAACTCCGAGCATAGCCCTCTCCATCGCACGCTGAGTGACTCTGAGCTTCCGCATGAGGCCCATAGTCAGCGACCACGTCTCAGAACCGTAGGTCATCACTGGCAACACGCACTGTTCGAAGACTTTGGTCTTCAGGCACTGAGGGATATTGGACATTCGCGTTCCATAAACTTGATAATACAGAATACGAGAAAGGAAAGAATGATGACAGATAAACAATAAAGCGTTTCAAATCAAATCAAATCAAATCAAATTATCTTTATTCAAGTGGGCATATTACAGCACTTTGAATCGTCAAATAATATATATATTTTTTTCTTTTCCACACTCTAATTCTAATGCACGTCTGATGATGATACTCCAGAACGACTTAAAATCTAAAGTTACGAGGGTTCCTTCGCGCCCTGTTCCGAAAAGAGCCCACAACAAACTCAGTCGGGCATTTTGTTTTTTTGTTATCATCATCATTACAATATCATATTAGTTTAATATATTTCAATTCAAATTAGAGCAGTTCGTTCACTCCCACGCGTTTCGTCTAAGTACTCTTGCAACTTATAATACGATTTTCTATCAACTTTCTTTTAACAAAGTCTTTGAATTTATTAATTGAGTTTGATTTTTGATTTTAGTTTATTATGTGTACCTAAAAGATGCTATATTAAATTCCTCTGTTTCTAATTCAAAGTTCTGGCCTAAATATGAATTAGAAAACTTGCAGCGAAAAATGTTGCGTTTATTGGCTCGTTCGTATTTCATAGGCGCTATTAGGTTATTTATTTAAGGACTGCCAGTAGTTACTACACTTATTGTCTTTTAATATACAAACTCACATCTAAAAATCAGTGAACTGTGCAACTTGTTAAGGTAACCACAACATAAGTCAAAATTAAATTAATCTAAAAATACAATAAAATATATATTATATAAAATATATATGGCTATACGTATTTATGCTTATAGTCAGAAATCGCACAAGGTTAGGTTAGACAATACGAGATAATAAATCTGGACAATCCGATATATATTATTTATATTATATCCGATATAAACATATTTTGTAGCATATGTCTTCGGTGAAACGGTGTGTTGATTTTAAAATATTTTAGCCTCTATCTATAGCTTGGAATTTATTTCGCTTTTGGACACTTTCTAATCTTTTAATATAGATGTTGTAGAGGGAATTTCAAGTGAAACCGCAATATTCTAGTTCACTACGGACAAAGGCGTTATATAGAATTATTAATATGTAAGGATTTTTAAAATCATTACCGTTTCGTAGGATAAAACTCAAATATTTGTCTTTCTGCAAGTCATATCTACATGGGAATGAAAACGTAGCTTTTGATCCAGAATAACACCTAGATCACGAATCTCGCAACATTCTATTAATGCCAGGTTCTGGAAATAGTAAGACCGAGCTGAAGCTTTTTTCAACCTATTAAAAACACTTTTTTACTTTAGATTCATGCTATTCGTAAGACTCTAATTACTTAATCTGTCTATATCGCAATCACAAAAGTAAAATAAATGCGGTAAAGATGAGAGCGTTGAGTAGTATCTGAGGATTGTAACCGTGACAAAGTAAGTAATGGTGTGATAAGAGAACGTTGTGGTATAAAAGAAGATGTAGTGACTAAAATTAAGAAAGGTATGGATGATTTGGGCACGTAGAGAGAATGAATGAAAGAAGCCTGACTAAAAAGATTTATGAGTCAAGAGTGAACGGTAAAGTAGGAAGGGGAAGACCAAGGCGAACGTTCCTGGACGAAATCCAGGATATTTTAAATAAGGGCCAGGTCAAGAGCACTCTAAACCGACGAACTTGTATGAAAGGTTTAATGAGAATGAAAGAAGCGAAGAGGATATGCAAGGATCGTGGCAAGTGGAAGGACGTGTTCTCTGCCTACCTCTTTGGGTGATGCTATGTCTAAATTGCTGAAGTAAGTTTACATCGCTTGGGCCATTGAATTATTCTTAATTTTTTTAAGTCATATGCAAATAAATAATAGCATGAATGTGAAACTGCCAATGTCATTAATAAATATGTTAAATAAAATAGGTCCCAAATGAGAACCCTGGGGCACTTTTCAAAGTCTATAACGGACATAGGTAGAAACAATCTTTTCGTTTTATATACATTAATTTCGTTTTGTCAAAGTTTTGTCAAAGATATGTACACTAAATATGTACCGTTTTTATGTAGTACAATTTAAAGCAAGTAATGAGCACGTAAATGCCCATGTACATAAAACTTTGTTTATTATAATTTATATATACGTCTTGCAAACTGGCCCAGTTTTCGAGCGATATAACTTCTGTTGGCGGACTGCCAGCTACAAACGCGTAGGCACTTAACGAATAGACTTCTAGACTTCTATAAACGTCATCCGGGGAACAATGACGTTACTATTTATAAAGTCTATTAATATTATAAATAGGAGAATATTTTCAAATGATAACTCCTCAAGGTACGCTTTGCACTTCATCGAAAAGGAAATTAAACTTAGTCTAAGAAAATGTAGACTAGTCTCATAGTCTCATACTGTTTAATACAAATTAAAATCTCCCAACTGCAGATTAAAAACTGCCTGATTGGTCTAGTGGTTAGCATATTCGGCCCCAGTTAATCGGCTGATTTCTCTCCAGTCGTGTCGGATTCCTGTCACATCGGGCAGTGACAGTAAAGGAATAGAGAGTGCATTTGTGTGCTATGCCTGCCAACCCTCAGTGGAGCAGCGTGGTTGCTCCCCAAACGGCCCTCTCTCCTATGATACCTGTGCATAGCAGCAATGGGCTGCTACTCACTTTTTCTTATTCAAATGAAGAGCTCCAATAGCATATGGGATAGACAGATAGTAATGAATTCGAAACCTTTTTTTTTGTTGCTGGTAATGACGACCAGCCAGGCACGTAGGACTCGTATGAAGGAAACCTTGCAATACCTAAGAAAACCTCATTTAACATGAGGGTAAGCACCAGGGATTCAGCTTTCGCATTCTCCTCTAGTGTCCCAGGTGAGTTTAACTGAGGATTCACATAGGCGGGAGAACTTACTCAAACTTATCTCCTTCTCCCGTTTGTAAGCCTCCTTCAGTGAGATGACCGTCTCACAGAAGAGGGCCACTCCCAGGAGAAAGGACCCTCTTCGGCTCGAGACTACTTGAGAGGGAGCATCCAATGCATTCTTTCTCTCTCTCATTTGGGCTTTCTTCAACGAGACTACCTTCTCGCAGTAATCCACTATCGCCCACCATCTCTTACGAGAGAGCATTGTGCCTACAATGCTCCCTTAAAAGAGGTAGCTAGATCCCCAGGCCGCACAATCTGCCACAGTATGATGCGCTGAGATACCTGCCCCACACTGATGGCAAGCAGGTGACTTCTCCTGCCCAATTCGGTGCAGGAACATTCCAAAGCACCTATGCCCGTTCAGAATCTGTACCAATCTGTTAGGCAGTTCTAAGTTCACTAGTGTACATAAATGTATATTTCTTGTTTTACTTAGATTAAAATGATTGCATAAGCCTTGTAGGTCTAGTGGTGAGATGTGCGGATTCTCGGTTAGAGAAGTTGTGGGTTGAAATCTTTTTTACTTTACGTGACTTAGGTACTTGATTGTTCTTTTTTATCTATCATTGTGGTTTTCGGTGAAGAAAAACATGGTAATTCTGGGGTATGTAGAGCCTGCTAACCCATAGTAACGCAGAGTGGTCAATCAATGTTCTAAAATCATCTCTCATAGTGAGGAAGCCTAGGCCCAGGAGTGGAACGTTAATAGGCTGATTACCTTACCTTTTATTTTATAACATACATACAACAAGAAAAACTCCGTGTGGAAACCTGCATAACCCATGAACAATTTTGGGGAAGGTTAACCTGCCAAGCCACAGGGGAGCGACGTGTTGGGTATGCTCTATTATTATATTATTATTATCATCCAGTTTAGCTAATGTATTTAAATAAACAAACAAAAACATGTATTTGGACTTGAGAATATTAATAAAATAATATTTCAGGATAATATAATGAGATTGTAAGTTAACAGTAGGTACAATGAGTTAATCAAGAAGTTTTACTTTTGTTACGTTTATAGCATTGTGTACTTTTTTCGATGCCTTATTAAAGCCATGGCCTGAATTCTAAATATGTTTGAAACACTCAAGAAATAGGCCAGTTGGTTTACAAGACGTAACAATTATGGTCAACATGCAAAAAATGCATGTTAATTCTGGTATTTATTAGCCGCTTTACAAGATTATAACCCGATGGGGAATGTTCATAATTTGTGTTCTTATAAACGAAAGCAGTTTGTAGATTACTATAATTAATGATTGTTGAATTAAATGAAATTTCAGTAACCAGCCTATTAACTTACCACTGCTGGGCACAGGCCTCTTCACTCATAGGATAAAGTGGTTTTAGAGTATGGACACACCACGCTGCTCCACTGCGAGTTGGCAGGTGTAGTACACAAATGCACTCTCTATTTCTGCACTCTCATTATCCGATGTGAGCGCAATCCGACACGACCGGAAAGAGTTCAAGCGCAGGACCAACGGCTTAATTTGCTCTCTGAGACACGATGGTGTAGCACCACCTCAACTATACCACATAGGACAAAAAATGTAAATTTCTTAGCAGAAGACTTAATACATCTATTTTTAAAATCATCCAACCCATGACTTCATGTCTGTAGCCGAACAAGTTGATCACTAGACCAATGAGGTAATTATTCTAATCTATATATTTATAACGTTTTGACACAAAACTACTGGACCGATTTCAAAATTTTTTTCACCTTTAGAAAGCTGCATTTTCACGAAGCGACAAACGTTATACTAATTTCTCAAAAAAAGTAGGGATTCCTAACAAAAGTGGATAAATGTAATCCAGGGTATGAAAAAATTCGTCACAAAAAATCTGTCATCGCGTGCGCTGGACAAACTATTGATGATAGACTAAAAATGTTCTACAATATTATAATATGTAATAATATCTACAAAAAAAGTCCATTATACCATATGTGCAACTACTATTGTTATGCCACTATAAGTTTTTTCAATTTAAAAGTTAATAAAAGTGCCGACGATAATCTAACCATATTATTCATACATCTGTATTTATCTCTATCCTATTAAATTATATTTTATTAAATACCGTTTCAATAACTGTAAAATACTTTTTAAATTATTAAAATCGGACATTGTATTCAAAAGATATAACGAATTTAAAAATCTCAATCTAAAGTAAATATTGCATCCCGAATCGAACTCCAGAGGGTCAAATGTCGTGTATAGAGAAGTTCTGAGACAATAAAATATTACAAATAAATCTCTTCTCTAATATCGTAGAAGATCGTGTTATATTTTTAATTTTGTTTCTATTTTTAATCAAGTTAAAAATTTCTGGATGGATATAAAAAAATTCTTTCAAAACCTTTAGAGAATTTTTAAATTGACTTATGTTGGACATTCTACGTAAATGATGTTACGAATTTGAAATGTATTAGTTAGATTTATATTCGCAAATTAAAATCTGTATATTTATTAGATTATGAATGTAAGAGGGTATCTAATAATCAGACTTTCCATTGCCACGAGCTTTATAAACCTACTTGAAATGAAAGACGATTATCTTTGATAAAAAAATGTATCCAAGTAAAAAAATCTAAGGAAACACTGTGCAGGATTGGGTTCATAAATTCCAAAGCTCAATATAGCTGACATCTGGCGTAGTCTTATGAAGCATGACAAAATATGACGGGTTCCACGACCGTATACATCCACTGCTTATTCTCGACAGTATAATCTTATGTCCTGTATAGTAAAAACAGTTACAAAATTTGGAAAATATCACAGTAAACTATGAAAGCAAGCACAAAGACATCTTAAATATTTGAACAGGAAATCGCACAGTACACACGTAATTTCCAAGCGCCTGATTTAATATTTAACAATGACAAACGACTAACGTGTGACGGCTAATTGCTAAGTTCTTTTGGAAAGGCGACTCTTTTTTAAAAATCTACACTAATAATATAAAGAGGAAACATTTGTGCTTTTGTATATAACAAGGCTACATTATCACTGAGCAACATAGACTTTATAACTTTCCCAAAAAAAATAGGGATCCATAATAAAAATGCAATAATGTAACCCAAGGTGTGAAAAAATTGATCACATAAAATCTGTCATCGCGTGAACTGCGAATACTATTGAGGATAGAACAAAAAAATGTTCTACAATATTATAGAACGTATTAATATCTACATAAAAGTCTCCAACATCATATGTCCAAATACTGTAGTTATGCCACAATAACTACTTTTTTGCATTTTAAAAGTTAATAAAAGTACCGGTAATAATAAAACCATATTTTTCATATCTCTATATTAATCCGTATCCTATTAAATGATATTTTGTGAAAGACCGTTTCAATACCTGTAAGATATTATTTAAATGATTAAAATCGGACATTCCATTCAAAGGATATAACGAATTTAAAAATGTCAATTTAAAGAAAATAATGCATCTCGAACTCCAGAGTGTCAAATGTTGTGTATAGAGAAGTTCTGAGATAATAATGTATTACAAACTTTATAATATAATGAACTATAAAACCCGGTTGCAGTCACAATAAGTACAACTATTTTATGATAAACTGGTTATTACCAAACTGCATCAGTATAGTGGTCATCGTGTTTGTCTACAGTCATGAGTTCGATTCCCGGGTCAGGCAAATTGATATTGAGTTTTCTGTTAAGAAATTGTCCATATTTACCCGAAGTTGGAAAGATGATGGTGTGCTTTATCCACTTACCTCGGAAAGTACGTTAAGCCGTCGGTCCTAGGCCTGATTTATCACGGGTCGTGTCGGATTTTTGTCCCAATGGATTATGAGAGTGATGGAATAGATGGAATAGCATTTGTGTTAGCCCATTCACTTATATACTATGCCTGCCAATCCGCAGTGGAGTCTACGCTCTAAAAAACCCCCTTTTCCTCATAGGAACGAGACTTGTGCCCAGCAGTGGGACGTTATTGAGTTGCTATTTACTTTTACTTACCTAGCTATTTCCTGCGAATATTAATAAACCCGTTTTTAGTGAGAGTATACGTTGCAAAAGGAAAATGTTTGTGAAATATCAAATCGACCGAGCATCATATTTAAAACCCCTAATAATATTGTATTAGGGGTTTTAAATATTACAAAAAGTATATTGTATTATTTTATCATGTCAAAACCTTCCAAAAACTACATCGAACTTTTCCAAATTTTATCACAATTGGGTGAAAAAGAGCATTTTTTTTTATTCGCTGGGATATGCTTTTATACACCTTTCTAATGGTGAAATTTTTTAAATGTGGTCCAGTAGTTTTCGTTTGAAAACGTAACAAATAAACATACATGTTTACATACAGAAACACAAATGTTTATAATATTAGTTTAGATAACATTGTATCAAACGGCACTTGAAAATATAAAAGTTCTCAGATTTCCAAATATTTTGTTGACACGAACATTCAATAAATTGATAGTTTTGATTCTAAAAGAGTGATTGAGAGATGAGTGGGAGATTGTAAACACGTGATTGTGTTCCTTCACTGAAAAGGAAAACATCATGGACTTGCACATCCTGGGAGTAATTCTGGGGTATGTGTAACCCACCAATATGCAACGGGAAAAAAGAACATATTAAATCATACAAATAATGTTTTATTATTTTAATGTGAAAGAATAACGTTAAATTCGCGTCTAAGTTTCAAATTATAGTATATTTTTAGGTCAGCAAAGGTAATCTAGATAAAGAGGAAATGACAATGACTGTTAAATAGGAAACGACAATAAAATGCTTAATCTCTGGAAGTTCACAGTCATCGTTGAGATGAAGTCAGATTTGAATTTTTAATAATCTCTTTTTGTTTACCTTATAACAGAATCTATGTTTGTTTCGTTTCTATCTAGCATAGTATTAGAAGGATCTTTGCTAGAAGGAAGATAATTTGCCACATTCGAAGACTCACTACTCTAAGCCTATTAGTAAATACAATTTTACTTGGGAATCGAACTTGACACCTCTTTACTCCTTTTTCCTCCCGATGAAATATGTTACTTCAGGCGTATATTTAAATGTACCTATAACAGTTATGAGGTCCATAGTCCTCATGAGCCTCATTCGAAAGCTCAGAGTCAATCAGCGTGCGATGAAGAAGAGAGCTATGCTCGGAGTTTCTCTACGCGATCAAATCAGAAATGAGGAGATCCGTAGCAGAATCAAAGTCACCGACATAGTCCTACGAATCGCGAACCTGAAGTGGCAATGGGCGGGGCATAGTCCGACGAACCAATTGACATTGGGCTCGGAAGGTGCTGGAATGGCGACCCCGCACCGGACGACGCAGTGCAGGAAGACCCCCCACAAGGTTGACCGACGATACAAAGAGGGTCGCTGGCCTAGTGGGCATCATTTTCTGAGACCTATGTCCAGCTGTGGACGTTCATCCGTTGAAGCGACGACGACGACGACGATAACAGTTATAAAACCAAAATACAACCGTTTACAATGACAATTTAGCAGCTATTTTACTATCGCCTTATATTTCGCTACAAATCAAGAATTAGATTGATTTTAGATAAGAATCATCAAATAATATAAGAAATAATAATAAAATAATAGTAAATTCTAGCAGGCTACATAAAATGAACAATTCATTCGAGAGTATACATTTCCATAACAAATTTCCAGCAGGTAAGTTATAAATCGTATTATAATTTGAAGGGTTACTTCAAGGACAAAAAAGCGTGGAAGTAATACGTTGTACGTAATTTTAATCACAATTATGATGATAACAACGTAAAAAAACAATTGAGATTGTTGTGTGCTCATCCTAGAACAGACCACAAAGAAACCCTCGTTAATTTAGATACTAAATCATTCCCTAATGTCATCATTAATGGTAATTATTGCAGATTATATGTTTGATGATTTAAAAGTTGAAGCCTACTTGAGTATTGAGTATTTGAATTTGAAAAATAATACAAAGCTATATTTAATGCAGCTTCCTACCAAATGTTTTAAAGATTACATATAAAAAAGTTAATGGCATTTTGTGTAAAAATGGCGTATTAAACACTCACTTTACTCATGTGTTGGTTACAAAAACTCCAATAGATATTTTTAGTGTTTCACAAAAGTCTTACGTGACAAAATCATGAAGAGATATCTTTACATGTTATTATATGAAAACAATACAAAATGTATAATTTTTTACGTAAAATGTATACGTGACGTGGTTGGAAAGCTGAAAAATGTTTTGCTTGCGAATTTTTTAGATCTTCATCTAAATTTTAAATGGGGCAAATTTATTTCCTTCTACAGAGGTCGTTTCTCACCTGCCTCGTTTTAGAACTTTGCAGATATATCAGGAGCCAATCGATATCGGATAAAGGTACAGAATGTAGCAATTTTTACTTCCGTATATCGCGTGTCGCATTACACGTGCCCTCGCAGGGGTCAAGTGAAAGACGTCTATAGCTTTCAGTTTTCTTTGATGTAAATACGTCGTTAAAATTGCAGTCATAGAGAGCAATAAAAAAAGTTGTAGCTACATATCTATCACCTCCATCCAAAATTCAATTATACCATTGGATAGCTAGAAGATTCAAGAATTTATTACGCTAAATAAAGCCTGTAACACACCGCGCGCGGCGGAGAGGAAAGCCTCACTATTCTGGGTAAACTCAGAGGAATTCTGACATACATAATCAATAATATTTTCTACCAAAACTATAACCCATTATTATGTATTCATGTAAAACCAACGGCTGTGTCTATAACACAGCCACTGCATTATTTACGTCAGAATATCCTCATGGATGATGGATTATACCAAGTCAGCAAATATGCCCGTGACGCACTGACCCAACTCATTATTACTATTATTCGATCATGTTCTCCGAAGGCAGCGAGCGTGGATCCCCTGGCCCACCACCAACCACCTGCAGGGCCTCTTTGCGCGGTCATCGAACCCTGCAACCGTTGTCCAAAGGTCACTGCCTAGCGAGAGAAACGACCTTCGGGGTCCGAATGTCTTATGCCCACTCTCCTTCTGTGTATAGTAGCACCGGCCACGTCTTTCTCTTTTGACCGCTTCTTCTCTAACATTCCTTATTCACAGAAGGGCATCATTGCACGAGATTTTACTGGTTGCCATCGCACTAAAGACGTTAAGCAGCGATGGCTCTTCACCTTAACGTATAGAATTTATACAATAATAATTCATATTTTATTTCTACGTGCTTCAAGTTGGTCATTGGTCATTTTCGGCTACAGGCAGGGGTGGAGTCCCGGGTCGTGTAAGATTTTTCTCAATATTTGCCCTATATGTGTTGTTTGCGGAGTGCTCCACCCCCGTGCCTGGGTGAGCACGTAAAATCGTTGGTCCTGTGCCTGATCTCTCTCCGGTTGTATCAGAATTCCGTCACATTGGACTATGAGAGTGAAGGAATAGAGTGATAGGGTGCACTTGTGTTCTATGCCTGCCAACGAAGTGGAGCAGCATGGTGGGTCTAAGCTCTAATTACCCTCTCTCATATGAGTGAAGACGCCTGTGCCCAGCTGAGGGATGTTAATGGATTTCTACTTACTTTTACTTACCTGTAGCTTTAAACCAGTTAACAGCTGAAAGAGCTTAAGCGATTTTGACGTAACTTTCATTAAAAATACTACTTTTATTAAGCAGATAACACTTCGGGGAGTCGTTAGATATTTAATACTATTTGAATAATACAAATACCTATTCACAGAGTATTCTGAGAACACCCGCTTAATTTCTAAGCTCAACCGTGTAATGAAAGAGTAATTTTTAATAATAGAGCTCTTTATATTGTACTATGATATACAAAGTACAGGTTTAGAGATAGACTACTTTTGCTTAGACTTCTAGTACAAAGGTCTTGTTAGTTAGTTAGTTAAAGTTCATATACAAAGAAGATAATGGAGATTCTCAAGCAATAGTGTATCTTATGTAAAAGAAGTAATTACGAAGATTTTGGTGGAAACAGATAATTAATCCATCAAATCAAATGAAAATCGAAATATTCTTTATTCAAGTAGGCATATTACAGCACTTTTGAATCGTCAAATTATATTTTTTTCCACACTCTGATTCTATTATACGTCTGATGATGGTACTCAAGAACGGCTTAAAATCTAAATTTACGAGGGTTCCTTCGCGCCCTGATCCGAGAAGAACCCACAACAAACTCAGTCAGGTTTTTTTTTTTACCATCATCATTACAATAACAAATTAGTTTACTATATTTTAATTAAAATTAGAGCAATTTGTTCACTCCCAAGCGTTTCTATCGTCTAGGTAATCTTGCAACTTATAATACGATTTTTCTATCAACTTTCTTTTAACAAAGACTTTGAATTTATTAATTGACATCTTTAGAACGTCTTGTGGGAGTTTATTATAGAAACGTATACAGTTACCCTTGGCTTCGTAAGTTATATGATGTACATTCACTCTTTTTATTAAAAGAGTCAATGTTTTTATGTACATACAACAAATTTTCTAATGAATCGTCAGTAGTCTGTTCGTTGGTAACAAATCTACCACGGGTTCGGAAAGGTGATTCCGCTGATAAGAAACCGACAAGTAACTCACTGGTTTTATATAGTTTTGTAAGTTAATATGTAATATTATGCTTCAGGACCGGACAGAACCTCCCAACTTTGGGCAAATGTTGAGAAAATCTTAATAGAAAATTCAATATTGATTTTCTTATTGGCCCGACCCGGGACTCTAACCCAGGACCTCATGTCTGTAGTCGAACATGCTAACCACTAGATCAATGAGGCAGTTCTCCTGATCTCTCTCCGGTCGTGTCGGATTCCCGTCACATCGGACTACGAGAGTGAAGTAATAAAGAGTGCACTTGTGTACTATGCCTGCCAATCTGCACTGGAGCAGCGTGGTGGGTCTTTGCTCTAAAAAACTTCGCTCTTCGGAGTGAGAAGACCTGTTCCCAGTAGATGGACGTTAAAGGGCTGCTACTTACTTTTTTATTTTGCTTCTGTTTGTAACTTGAATCAAGTACAAACATCTTTATCGCCAAACATTATAATATGTCCTTTGTAAAAGGATATTTTTGACATATTTTTTAAAATTATGTAGATGTAAAGTCAAAACTGACTACGGTATCTTATTAAAAATGCATATGCTCAAACCGACAAATGATTTATGAACCTTCTTCATTCTTAAATATGGCATTATAGTTTTGTTTTTATTTCATGTATTAAAATTGTTTATTTCGTTTATTTTGACGTATAATTTGATATCGTTACGGATATACTGTAAGGATTGATGTCTTCATTTAAAGAAAGTGAATTTTGAAATATAGACCGGGATATATATTAATATTAAATGAAGTTGTGTACGTGTAGTAATCTTTACTAATACTATAAATGCGAAAATAAATCTGTCTTATCGTCGCACTTTCACACCAACCTTCTGATCCGATTTAAATGAAATTTAGTACACAGATAGTCTTAAGCTTGGAAAAGGACATAGGCTATATTTTATTGCGAAGAAAAAGTTGTAACGGATAGAATTATAGTCATATTTCAAGCAAGAAACTGGAAACCTATTTCTTAAGCTGTTGATTTGATTGAAATAAATATATTTTAACCACAAAAGTTTAAAATAACAATAGTTAATAATAAATGCAAAAGTAAGTGAGTCGGAAAATTTACTGAACCAATTTGCAAATTTATAAACAAATTTCCTCAGTTAACTAACAAACAAAAACGTTACAGAATAAGTTATCTTTTAATATCAGATATCAATTACCATTAGCCACTATTTGCTAACTGATTTTCATTAATTTCGTACTTTACAAGAAAAATGTGGCTTAACTTAGCGAAAACCTTTGTTTTAAAATACATTTTTAAATAGAGCAGAGCTATACAAATTCATATATCCCTCATTTTAATAACTTATCGTATAATTTCATCATACCAATTACCCTTAACCACGTTTATGTTACTGATTTTTATCAATTCAGTACATTAAAAGAAATGGTGGCTTAAATTAGCAAAAATTTTGTTCTGAAAACCATATTAAAATAGAGCAGAGCTATAAAAATTCATATATTTCTTTATTTACTTACAAATAAATATATACAATAGCACCCTACCAATCACCTTAAGGCACTTTTTACTTACTGGTATCAATAACTTATTACTTTACATGGAAAGAGTGGCTTAACTTAGCGAAAGTTTGTCCCCTTGATCAGAGCTATACAAAGTCATATCTCTCTTAGTTTAATAACTTATCTTATAATTTCATCATACCAATTATCCTTTGCAACTTTATAGTTACTGATTTCTATTAATTTAATACTTTACAAGAAAAAGTGGCTTAATTTAGCGAAAAAAATTGTTCTAAAATACATTTACAAAATAGAGTTGAGCTTTAAAAGAAGTCATATATTTCTCAGATTACTTACAAATAAAAATATATACAATAACACCCTACCAATTACCTTTAGTCAGTTTTTAATTACAAATTTTCAATAACTTCTTACTTTAAATAGAAATTGCGGCTTAATTTAGCGAAAACCTGTTCAAAAATACATTTTTAAATAGAACAGAGCTATAAAAAAGTTATATATCTCTTTGTTTACTTACAAATTCAATAACGCCCTAACAATCATCTTAAGTCACTTTTTACTTACTGATTTCAATAACTTATTACTTTACATAAAAATAGTGGTTTAAGTTAGCAAAAACCTGTCCTAAAATACATTTTAAAATAGAGCTGTGCTATAAAAGAAGTCATATATCTCTCGGTTTACTAACAAACAAAAAAAAAACTGTACAATAACTTACCCTATCATTTCGTCGCACAAAGGGAGAAAACTATCCAGGCTTGTGCCACGCTGTATCGAACCTTATTCCCTTTTGCCACATGTGTCAAAATCGTCTGCACCTATACGGACACTCACTGTAGTTAAATATTACTCATTTGTATTTTAGTTGAGTTTTTTGGTAAGGTTTTGCAAGGCACGGGCGCGGCTTCAGAGCTCCGGCCGCGGACTACGACTTGTATGGACTGGGGGTGAGAAGAGGTCATATCGATACTAGGTTAATGGGATAAAAGCTTTTATTTGGCGACTGATGTGACATTTAAAATTTAATTCATAACTGCATTGTCTAGACAAGATACCAGTGTATTTAAAAGGCTATTTTACATACATTTTATGTTTGTATGACGCTTGTCCTTATTAATGTCGGATACAAAACAAAACTTTTAAGGAAAGCGGTTTGATGTTAGTCAAAATCAAATAAATGACTTAAGCTTAAATGGAATCGAAACCTTAACTCATTTAAAACTTAAGAATATACGGTATGATTTATATATTAATAAACATGTGCATGCTGGAGTGTTGGTGCCAACGCTTATGTATGGTAGTGAAAGTTGGGTATGGCAGAAGAATCACAAAAGTAAAATAAATGCGGTAGAGATGAGAGCGTTGAGAAGCATGAGTGGATTAAAACTGAGTGACAGAGTGAGAAATAGTGTGATAAGAGAACGTTGTGGTATAAAAGAAGACGTAGTGACTAAAATTGAGAAAGGTATGCTTAGATGGTTTGGGCATGTAGAGAGAATGAATGAAAGGAGACTGACAAAAAGGATTTATGAGTCAAGAGTGAATGCGAAAGTTGGAAGGGGAAGACCAAGGCGAACGTTCCTGGACCAAATCCAGGACATTTTAAATAACGGCCAGGTCAAGAGTACTCTAAACCGACGAACTTGTATGAAAGGTTTAATGAGAATGAAAGAAGCGAAGGAGATATGCAAGGATCGTGGCAAGTGGAAGGATGTTGTCTCTGCCTACCCCTATGGGAATGAGGCGTGATTATGTATGTATGTATTGTAAAAGGAAAGCCATACTGGTCTCGATGCAATTATTTATTCCTTCTTTATCAGATTTTCTTTAGTTAGTAACAGTTTTACAGCCATTCAATCTTCCATACGAAGTCATAATGGAAACATAAATCAATTTCTTCTAACTTTCAATACGGAACGTAATTCCAGCCATGCTTGCCAGTTGCCAGTACCAACGTGCCGACCAAGAACTAAGCATAAATCCTCTTTGGCGCTCTGCATACCGTCTGCCCACTTGTCCGTCAATATAATATAATAATTATCGCACTCCGCTGCTTAAGCTGGATCCAAGGACGCGTAACATGATATTTACAAATTATAACTATAATTCAGGTACGTAATTTAGCCAATATGTTTTTAAAACACATGTAATATAAGTAAAAAATTCTTAACATGTAATGTCCTACGGAAATTCTATAATTCCTGTAGAATAGCGTTAACTTGTCGAATTTCGTTTTGTTATCTTTAATTCGTTTCGTCTTTTATTTTATAATGAACGTTTGTATTGTTTATATGTTATCCATTTTTTTTTTCTCAAATTCTGTATTACCAAATCTATGGCATGCGAATATCAGTCACTCGCGTTCACTCTCTCTCCAACCTGACAATTTTGAAGAAAGAGGTTGTTGTTATAACCTCACGCCGCGTGCACGCCGTTTGTGTGCTGAAGAAGAGACCAACCCAGATTTCCAGCCCCCTACCTGAGTACTACAAAATCCAAGGTCGTCACCGACTAATGAACCTCCTTAAAGTCAATCAAAATAAGTGGACGTCTTGTATAGTTAATATCTGCTATCCAAATTTTTATAATGCAGAATTTATCAATTAATACAGTCCATCCCTTTTAATCGGAGAATCGATCCGGCTTTGCTGGATTTCGCCACAATTCCATTATATATGTATTTTGTACAATATTACAAAAAGAACTTAAACTCGAAGCTCTTTTACCATTTAATCCTAAAAATAAAAACCTATGCCATAAGGTTGATATGATAAAAATATCTATCTATCAGCGGACATGTATGAAAAGCGAAACTTCTTTGTCTTATATGAAATTTATATTTTACATGAGCGTTTTGACTTATTTTCTCTAATTAAACTGTGACTGTAAAGACCTAACAGAAAGTCATATATACTCATAAGAATATTTATACTACTTTGCCTCTCTTATAAAAGCAAAGGACTACATATAACTTACGACAATAATAGATGAAATGTTTAAATTAATTTATATATAATAAGTTAAGGGATACGATAAAAAAAATCTAATAGTTACTGCATCGATAAAACAGTCGCCATGCCCATCACTAGTGAATGAACTAGACATGCGCAATGCACCCAGACGTTAGACCCTAAATAACGTCTCCACGCTTTGCGGTAAATTACACATTCGGACAAAAATATACGTTTTCAGAAATTTTATGATTTAAACTGTATTCTTTATCGCCAGATACTTCCAAAGCTTTCAAATATATCCAGTGTTACCAACATTACTTTAGAAAAACTAAATAAACTGAAAGCTTTCGTTTTAAAGTGTAAAGTTAAGTTATATTACTTTTTTACGTAGTCTGTGCGTGTTTGAAATTATTATTTTTTAATTAATATATAATGACGGTCTTGCAACATCCGGGGCTCTTCACAATCAAGAGGTACACAGTGACTCATTAAACCAGCTTTCGCCGGTGGGACCATCCAGGTCAATCCGAGTGTTTGTGAAATTTGGGTTCTGCCACTGCCATCATCTTCCACTACACCTACTAGTGGTAACAGCATGAACTCACGATGCAAGGGACGCCCATTGCTTTCAGATTTAGGATGGTGACTGTCATTGCCTCAAAATGTTCCTGGTGTTACGATGAATGACGCCATTTCATACCTCAATGCTTCTACTATTAGGCGTAGGCATTTATTCTGCTATGTCTGCTGCCATTGCAGACACTGTGGTCTCGCTTAGTTCGCTAGCAGAGGTTGTGGTTTAGATTCCCGGCAATTCAGATTTAAGAATCGCAATATCTGATAAATCTGGAGTATTGGGGGGCTACGGTGGCTAGTTACCACGCTATCAGTAAAGAGGCACTACCAATCAATGAGATTATTTTTCGGTACGATGCTGTGAGGAAACCATAAGAGGTAAATAATCTCTTATCTTAGATTAGCGCGATTACGTGCTTGCTTCTTTCAATATAGTGCTTTTCGGTGAAGATGGAAACTTAACTGGGAAAATCAAAGGAGACCCAGAGGTTGAAGCTGGGAACAATGGTCCGATCAGGTACGGAACAGATGATTACTAAAGCTAGTTAGGCAATCTACATAGCTACATATTTGGCAACGATGGCACAACCTGTTTCCTCGGGAATATCACAATGCTCAGAACTGAGCAATGACAAGACGAGGAAGACCATCAGCAAAAAGGAACCAGTCAGCAAAAAAAAATTAAAATTAAAAATGAATGCGTATAAAGTACCCATGTCATGAAGCTTCTTTGGCAAACAAATTTTTAGTTCTTAGTTATATTTAGACAAATTTAAAATTTTTGATTTTCGATACTGAGAGGGACGGAAAAAGGAAGATATGTTAGGATTTTGATTGTCATTAAAATATTAAAAGTGTCAGGCAAAAATATTGTGTTCCGGTACGACTATTTGTAGAAATCATTTAAGGTAAATAAGATATTACCAGTTCAGCACGCTTTTATCTTGGACTATGTGATGATACACTTACCATGAGTTAAGCACTAACCTTCTTTTTTTTTGACGAAGGGCAAAGCTAGGTTATGTAGGATTATACCCACTAAAACCCCCTCGGTGGCCCTCCTCTGCACATGTAAGGCAACACCAGGCTCTCCAAAGAACTTTCATCTGGTACCTCCCTTGTGCGATGTCTTACACATCCCATGATCATTTTCACTTCAATGTAGCTTAAGGCCACGTAAAGCTACATTCTTCTCGGGGTTGTATACTAAGCAACGGTGGGGGCCCCCTCTCTCACCGCTCGCAACCCCTCAAACTGAAGGCTGGAGCATTCAAATCAAATGCAAAATGACTGCAAGGCGGCTGTGTCACCCCTGCGTCTCCGTCTCCGGGTTGGATCGGCCCACTCTCGCGCTCGCTCGGCGGTCTCCTTTTTAACCAAAACGGTTTCGCAAAAGGAGACCATCGCCCTCCAAGCATCGTATTTTGTTAGCATGGCCGCAATTACTGTTGGTAGTGAGAGGTCTTCGCCAATCCAGTCTATTAAGGCACGCCGCTCAACACCCCATGCAGGGCAAACCGCAAGTGGGTGCTGAGCGTCGTCGCACTCCCCACCGCAGTGGTAACACTGCGCTGTCGTCTCGCGCCCTATCCGACACAGATACTGGCTGAAACACCTATGACCAGTCAGTACCTGTGTCAGTCTAAAGGTGACGCTCTCCGATTTCCTCTCAATCTATGCTTCGAAATACGGCAGGGTCGCACCGACAATGTGTTGACGTGCGTCCCTGCCCCCCCCAAGTCGAAGTTGCCATTCGTCAAAAGCTTGTATCGTTTCTACCGCTTTAACGAATGGGCTATGTGATGATACACTTACCATGAGTTAAGCTCTAACCTAATCACATGTGTAGAGGAAAAAAGTATTTCTTTTACAAACGATTGAAAATTTAAATAAGACAAAGAAAAATACGTAGGAAAATTGTGAAAAAGGAATTAATAAAAGAAAGTGTATATTTTGCTAGCATCTAGTAATTATAAATGTATCAGTCTACACAGGATCCTTTTTTGCAATGACTGACGATATTAAAATACTACTGTAATCTACAAAAAGCACCAAATTAATATGCAAGCCAGCATTGCCAGTTGCTTTTTACATTTTAAGTAAGCTTTATGCCATATATTTGCATATCTCTGTGAGTCACTGTTTGACTTTAAAACATTTAAAATAACTAGTTGCTTGCAAAATATACACTTATTTTTCAATAAAATTATTTTCCACTACACGTGTAAGAAGTAACACGTGTAAAAGAAACTTCATTACTTTATATTGTATTAAATGCTACAAAAAAAGTATGACTGGTAAAACGCAAAGAAACTTTTTTCCTACCATTAGATGTTTCACTTCAATAATATAAGGAGATTACTAAATATGATAATTCAAAGTGTTGTAAAAGTCTACTAAAGTAAATAAAATTGTCTTTGCGTTGAAGTAAATATTAATAAAAACGACGAAAAATATAACTAAGTAAGTCGAACAAGGAATGCCCATTAATGTACATTAGTCTCGCTGTTAGGTGTCTTTTATAAAATCCAGGCATAGATATTTAGCTAGACGTGACACGTAGATTCTTGCTATAGGTCACGGGTTCGAATACTGGATAGTTACCACCAAGTTCTCTTTGTAAAACTTATGTTCTTATTAATTATGTAAATTTCCTCAAAGAGCTTTTCATTCGAGGAAGATATTGGGACGAAATTCGCATATCCCGAGATCAACTCTGGATTATGTGTAACCCCTCAATCCTTAGCAAAGCAACGTGATAGCTCAAAGCTCTAGAAAGCCTATAAGTGAAGTTTCATATTTTTAACATATTTGTAACAAACTTCCACTAGCCCTAAGGTAGCCTGGAAGAAATCGTTACTTAGCGATAAGGCCGCCATTTTGTAACATATGCTCAAGTTATTGTATCCATTTTATGTACTCGTATTGTTTGTTGGTGTACAATGACGTATATTGTCTCTCTCTCTTTATCTTATACCTCGTCGTCGTCGCTTTAACCGATGGACCTCCACTGCTGGACATAGGTCTCACGAAATAATGCCCACAAGGCCCGATCTGGCGCCACCTGACTCCAGCGGCTACCGGCGACCCTCCTTATATCGTCGGTCCAGCTCGTGGGGGGTCTCCCTACACTGCGTCGTCCGGTGCGGGGTCGCCATTCTAGCATTTTCAGGTCTCATCAACATCCATCGGTTCGTCGGACTATGTGCGCCGCCCATTGCCACTTCAGGTTCGGGATTCCTAGGGCTATGACGGTGACTTTGGTTGCACTATCTTCTCTTCTCTGATTTGATCGCGTAGAGAAACTCCGAGCATAGCCCTCTCCATCGTACGCTGAGTGACTCTGAGCTTTCTTATGAGGCCCATAGTCAGCGACCACGTTTCCGATCCGTAGGTAAGCACTGGCAACACGCAATGATCGAAGAGGGTGCTTAGTCAGATAATCTGTCCGGTTACTAACTAAGCATGCGGGTAAGCGACCCCGAGTGCCTGAAGCTGTTACTACCGCTCTCCACTTTCATCTCCGCGGCAGTAATATCGTATACCTAACCCTGATGCACCCCAAAATTACTCTTATCCCATATACCAAATCCTTCCTACTCAACTCCCATACCGATAAATGGCGGTATATCCATTCCTCGCTGATCTAAATTTCACAGACCGATAACGGGCAGCAGCGTTATCGGCGAGAGAGAGTCAGCACTGCGATCACCAACCCGCCTGCCAAGCGTGGTGATTATTGGCATTGGATCCTCAAATGATGACGACAAGGCGGCAACGGCCCCCAGTCCCCCGCAGCCCCGCTATTCCAAGCTCTGGCAGCGCTTTTGGTAACGGCAGGGCAGGGGGTGCTAAGAACCTCCGGAAGAGATTCCGCTACCAACCCCGACGACTTATCTTATACCTATCAAAGCATTTTTTATTAAAATGGCCTATATAATTGAATGCTCTTTCCTAGCAGAGGCCCTGCTATCGCTTCCCGGTGGGATAAATTTAGTAAATTGCATTCTCTAATGTCTGAGATTAGTGAGAGAGTTCGGTCGTGGCTAGTTACCTCCCTACTAGTAAAGACATACCCTCAAGCGCTCTCACACTATACTGTGAAGAGAATAGAATAGAAGCCATAAGAAGTAATGTATCTCTTAAAAAGTAAGCATGATTTCGTACGTAGCATCAAGCCTCACTCCGATTGAGGCAGGCAGAGACCACGTCCCTCCACTTGCCACGATCCTTGCATATCTCCTTCGCTTCTTTAATTCTCGTGAAACCTTTCAACCAAGTTCGTCGGTTTAGAGTACTCTTGATTTGAGCCTTATTTTAAATGTCCTGGATTTGTTCCAGGAACGTTCGCCTTGGTCTTCCCCTTCCAACTTACCCATTCACTCTTGACTCATAATTCCTTTTTGTCTGTCTGCTTTCATTCATTCTCTCTACGTGCCCAAGCCATCTAAGCATACCTTTCTCAATTTTAGTCACTACTTCTTTTTTTATACCACAACGTTCCCTTATCACACTATTTCTCACTTTGTCACCCAGTTTCACACTTCTCAACGCGCTCATCTCTATCGCATTTTACTATTGTGCTTCTTCTGCCATACTCAACTTTCACTAAGTGTTGGCACCAACATGCACAGTCAGTTTGGCCCTTAAAGTCACCATCTGGTTATTCATAAAGGCGTGCTGAGCACCATTTACCATATTCCCTGCATACACTCTCCTTTCAATATCACTTTCACATGTTCCATCTCTTGTAAATTTATGATACAATTATACGAATTCTTTCACCTATTCCACTTGTTCCCCAACTATCAAAATATTGCAATTCATCATAAATTCATCTCTTTTAAAAAGCGTCATTTTCGTTTTGTTCGCCCTCACTTTCTTTCCTTTCCTTTTCAATGCTTTATTCATAATATTTACCATCAGCTGTAGCTCATTAGCAGATGATGCAAATATTACTTGATCATCAGCGTAGAGTAAACATTTGATGAGTAATTCATTCATTCTTAACCCATTCATGCTTTCTTTTAAATCTGTCAAACTTGCATGCTTTCATCTTAGACTGTATCATAACAACTATTACATCCCAGGAATATAACTAAATGTTATTAATTTCGGGATATGTATAGCCAACCAAACTGCCGTGAAGCGGCGTGGTGGGCTTATGTTCTAAACCTTATACATACTAAAGCGAACACATTTTCAGTTAACATATTTTTTTATGATAAAAACAAACGTATTACCTATGAAAGGTAATAAAAGATAATGGATACTGAATATGGAAGACGCCATTTTGTAATGGGGAGAAGAATCTTGTAATAGAATCTCATCCTTTAAGACCTTTACCTTACCCTTTATTAAGGTTGCGTGATAAAATCAACAACTTACTGTTAGGTTTTTTTTAATTCTTTTACATGAAAACAAAGTCGAGAAAGTAAAATGTATGTAGATATCTTCTAATGTATCTAGATCTAGACTCTCAGATCAAGACAAATTCAAAGATACATTATAATGGAATCCAGGGTCTCTTCTAATGATGCGAGTACTTGCACGATTATACCAGCGTGACTTGTGATAGTAATAAAAGCTCAGAGACAACCTATTAACGTCCCACAGTTGGGCACCGACGTACTCTTTCATAGGAGAAAGGGTGTGTAGAATAGACCCACCATACAATATTCTGCTACGGGTTATCAGGGTACCTATATCCCAGGATTACTCTCGAAAAGGGCAGGTTTCCTCACTTGCCCAGGATTCGAACCTGTGACTTCTCTGAACGGTAATCTACATGTGTCACCACTTAGCCATCTTGGTTTTTCATAAACCTGCATAAAAGGTAAGTATCTGACCATTAACGTCCCTCTACTGGGTACAGGCCTCCACACTCATACGAGTCTGGGTTTTTTAGATCATAGAACTACCATTCTGGCCCACAGCGTGTTGGCAGATATAGTACACAAGTTTATGAACTAACACTGGTGCACTCTCTTCCTTCACTCTCATAGTCCAATGGGACGGCCATCGGACAAGACCAGAGAGAGATCAGGCGCAGAACCGATGGCTTAATATACTCTCCGAGGTACTAGGATGGTGTACATCACTAATTTCCAGCAAATACTGACATTTTTTAATAGAATTCTTAATGTCCACTTTTAAATTGCCGAAAAAGCTAACAACTAGACCAGAGCTAGTACTTTCATCATTATACTAGGCGTGACCTTCGATAATAGTAATGGGTAAGGTATCTCTCACTTCAACCGATGGACGTCCACAGCTGGACAAAGGTCTCACCAAACCGTGTCCGATCTTGTGCCACCTGGCGCCAGCGGCTACTGGCAACCATCCTTATGTTGTTGGTCCATCATGTGGGGCGTCTACCTACACTGCGCCGTCCGGTACGTGGTCGCTATTCCAGCACCTTCGGGCCCCAACGTCTATCGGTTCGTCGGACTATGTGCCCTGCCCATTACCACTTCAGGTTCATAGTTCTTAGAGCAGTGTCGGTGACTTTGGTTATTCTACGGATCTCCTCATTTCTGATTTGATCGCACTTCCGAAACTTCAAGCAAAGCCCTCTCCATCACACGCTTCGAAAGCTCAAAGTCACATAGCGTGCTTAACGGTAAGGTTTCTAACAGCTTACTAACATTCCCCTCATACTGCCTCATTAGTCTAGTGGTTAGCATGTTCGGCTACAGACATGAGGTCCTGAGTCGGGCCAATTCAAAAAATAAATATTGAGTTTTCTATTAAGATTTTCTCAATATTTGCCCGAAGTTGGGAAGTTGGTGGTTTGATCCACCCCCGTGCCTCGGAGAGCACATTAAGCCGTCGGTCCTACGCCTGTTCTCTCTCCGGTCGTGTCGGATTCCCGTCACATCGGACTATGAGAGTGCACATGTTGTGTACTATGCCTGCCAATCCGCAGTGGAGCAGCGTGGTGGGTGTATGCTCTAAAAACCCTCACTCCTTGGAGTGAGGAGGTCTGTGCCCAGCAGTGGGACGTTAAAGGGCTGCAACTTACTTACTAACTTACTAACATTCCCCAGCTGAGCACAGGCCTCCTGACTCATAAGTCAAAGGGTTTTTCCTCACTGAAAAGCACAATGATGTTTGGTAAAGGCAATCAAGATTGAGTTTAGATGGTTTGGGCACGTAGAGGGAATGAATGAAAGGATTTATGAGTCAAGAGTGTCAAGTACCAAGGCGAACGTTCCTGGACCAAATTTAGGGTATTTTAACTAAACCGATTAACTTGTATGAAAGGTTTAATGAGAATGAAAGAAGCGNCTCCTTGGAGAGAGGAGGCCTGTGCCCAGCAGTGGGACGTTAAAGGTCTGTAACTTACTTACTAACTTACTATCATTCCCCAGCTGAGCACAGGCCTCCTGACTAATAAGTCAAAGGGTTTTTCCTCACTGAAAAGCACAATGATGTTTGGTAAAGGCAATCAAGATTGAGTTTAGATGGTTTGGGATAGACACGTAGAGGGAATGAATGAAAGGATTTATGAGTCAAGAGTGTCAAATACCAAGGCGAACGTTCCTGGACCAAATTTAGGGTATTTTAACTAAACCGATTAACTTGTATGAAAGGTTTAATGAGAATGAAAGAAGCGCAGAAAATATGCAAGGGTCGTGGCAAGTGGATGGACGTGGTGTCTGCTTACTCCTATAGGAAGGAAGCGTGATGCTATGCAATCGGTTGCGTCAGCTTCTTTTTAAAAAGAAAAACTTATTTTTGCCTGCCCAGGCATTGAATTCGGGACTTCTCTGAATGAAAGTCCTGGGTGTTACTCCTCATGGCTTTTCAGATAGGAAGACTATAATAAACTGGTAATTTTTTTGAATAAAGTTTTTCATTCTGAAAATGTGGAAACATATAAAATAGGTAAAGCATTTTCGTGAACAAAAAGATTGAATAGATTCTAAATGGAAAAATATTTTTGCCGAAAGGCTCCACTGGGCCACGTTTTGTGTGTCAGCGTTTGTTGCACGTTTCGTTATACCCAATTTCTATGTGAACTCTATTTTGAAATACTAAATGAATTGAACATGTTTAGTTTTGTGGACAGGTGCTTTGGCATTCATTTAAATTGAATATCCTAAATAGAATGTTGCCCCTTTACCAAAAATATACTGAAACATGGAATATTTTTGATTGGATGGATGTTTTTATTGCTATTTGGTTAGCTATTGACAGTGAAGCTTAAATAGATAGGGCAAATACTACCTTCATTAGAAGATGCCTACTAACAAAGACGTGAGAGAGCGAGACAATACACTTTATTACACAATATACGTAGAAGATATAAAAAAGTTGAAGTGAAGGATACAAAAAGCGATCTTATTGCTAAATAGCTTTTTCTAGCAGGCAACCTTTAATTATGTATGCACCAAAAGAAATATAAATACTAGAATACTATAAATGCAAGCACAGGAATTGTCAGTATACAATTACGAAAATGAAAGAAAATAAAAAATGAGTTTTTTAGTTCTACATAAGTAATTATTTTGTGACGGTCATAAAGTACTCTTTTAGTCTTTTTTGAAAGTGTCATAGCCAGCATTACCTTTAAATATATTCAGGTGCAACTGCCTCATTGGTCTAGTGGTTAGTATGTTCGACTGCAGACATGAGGTCCTGGGTTCGAGTCCCGGGTCGGGCCAATTCAAAAATCAATATTGCGTTTTCTATTTAATATTTCCTCAATATTTGCCCGAAGTTGTGAAGTTGGCGGTGTAATTCACCCCCGTGCCTCGGAGAGCACGTTAAGCCGTCGGTTCTGCGACTGACCTCTCTTCGTGTCGGATTCCCATCACATCGAACTATGAGAGTGAAGGAATAGAGAGTGCACTTGTGTACTAGGCCTGCCAATCCGCAGTGGAGCAGCGTGGTGGGTCTACGCTCTAAAAACCCTCGCTCCTCGGAGTGAGGAGGCCTGTGCCCAGCAGTGGGACGTAAATGGGCTGCTACTTACTTACTTACTTTATATTCAGGTGAATTCCAAAGTCGCGTTGCCATAACAATGTAAGATTTAGCACAACTAGCATAGTTGTGAAGAGGCCAGTGGAGAGGCTTGATTTTAACACACGAAAGCATAGGCCTAGTTTTAGAAGCACCCTCGTAGCAGGGCAAAGAGTTTTTATATATTTAAAGAGAAGCAATAACATGACCATATTCCGAAATCGTATAGGGAGTCACATTAACTCAAATCGAAATTCTGACATATGATCATAAGGATAGTAATCATCAGCGTAGTCGAGAAGGGGAAGAAGAAGAGATTTAGGTTAGATTTTGCCAAAATAGGGATAGGTGGTGTTCATATATGAATGAAACGTACCAACTAATATAATTTACATTTATATAATAAACTAAAGGATCAAAGGCAGGTTGTACTATAATTTTATTCCGTGGACCGCAAATAATTTACCAAAGAAAATTTTTTGTTTAGTTTGAAGCTCCGAGATGGTTTATGCATACTCTGCCGGAATAGTTCTGTACAAATCATTTTTGGAAATAAATTGGAAAATCAGAATTATATAACAGACAGTGGAACAGGGAGAGAGAGTGTAACAACAACCACCTCTTTAAAGAACAACTTTCTGAAGTACGAGCGTCACCAATGAAGAAAACTTCCCAGAAGAAGACAAAAGGAAGACAATATGCAAATGACGTACAGTCAAGAAAAATATTGCTTTCTGCTGGTGTGTAAAAACCATACATACATAGCATAACGCCCCATTAAACCTTTCATACAAGCTCGTCGGTTTAGAGTACTCGTGATCAGGGCCTTATTTAGAAAGTCCTGGATTTGATCCAGGAACGTTCGCCTTGGTCTTCCCCTTCCAACTTTCCCATTCACTCATAAATGCTTTTCGTCAGTCTCCTTTCATTCATTCTCTCTACGTGATCAAACCATCAAACCATACCTTTCTCAATTTTAGTCACTACATCTTTTTTTATATAACAACGTCATCTCTCCCGCATTTATTTTACTTTTATGCTTCTTCTGCCATACCCAACTTTCAATAACATACACAAGTGTTGGCACCAACACTCCTCCATGCAGAGCCAATCTCGCCCTAGGAGACACCATCTGGCTATTCATAAAGGCGTGCAAAGCACCATTCACCATATTCCCTGCATTTTCCCTTTCAATGTCACTTTCACATGTTCCGTCTTTTGTAAATTTAGACCTTAACTATACAAACTCTTTAACCTCTTCCACTTGTTCCCCATCTATCAAAATATTGCCATTTAACATAAATTCATCTTTTCCAAAATAATAAAACCAGAAACCATAAAAAGTAAATAACCTCTTACCAGGTTATGGGACTTCCATCATAGATTGTATCATCATTAAGATGTTCAACTGAAGATTACGTGGAGGAAATTGCGCTTAGAGAAAAGACCGCCATTTGTAGGTATATTTAATTTTATTTTTAACGTCACTACAATTCTATGTACATCATTTATGCTTTTATGTTTTGTCTATTCGAATTTCCTACTGTTTTTAAAATGCTTCCTATATGTAACGTTTTTATCTTATATAAATCTTTTAAGAAATTGTTTTTTTTTTAATAAGACACCATGTTGTCTTAGCTGTTTTAGAAGTGAAATAAAATACTGGTGACATACTTGTGTAAAATAATAAAGTTGTCTTTATTATAAACGGAATCTTCGTAGGTGGGAATTCCACGTCCCCTGAAGCAATTGCATTCCTTAAATCGATATCAACTACTGCAATACGCATTGATCATTATGCGCCTTTTAGGATTCCGTAATGCATACTAAAAGGCTTCCTGACATATGGCTTCTTTAATTATTTCATTGGATTGCGTCTAAATTAAAATTCAAATCCATGCATAGAAATAAAACATTTGTATCCATCTGATTTCGAAATTTAGCTTGTTTACTGTATATTTAATAAAACCATTTTGAGAGGACTTAAATATAGGATTTTTGTACCATAATAGAAGCTTCTAATATCAGCTTCATTTTTTGAAAAGTTCGCAATACTCGTATAGAAAAATAGCGGTCACGCTGATGGATAGACTGATGCTGTTAACTACGGGTGATAGTTATTGTTCACGTTTACGGTTGAGGGGTTTAAAAACCTATCAACCCATTTTGAGTTCAATTTTATCGATTACTTGATTTATCATTCAAAGAGTACTTCCATCGGTGTCCTATAAAGCGGAATCCAGGAAGGAAAGCCTGAAGAGATGCCCACTACCCTGACTGATTGCGATTATGATAACGGATCTATAATAAGGCAGTCTTGCTTTTTATATTCATGTCTAGGGTTAGCCACGTTTACATTGGATGCTGCTAATAGCAGGGCTCCTTGAAAAAGTCCTCAGCAAATCCTCCTCCTCTTTAAATGCGAGTATATCTGGAGCTGTCGTGCACGAGTATCCATTTACGCTTCATCGTGGTATTTCTTTAGATGAATCATGCCCTTTAAGACACAAAACTAGAGATACTCTTTAAAATACCCGAAAGAACAGCCTTTCTCGGTTGTATATTCGTCATTATCTGTTATTTTGACCCAAGGCTTGTTTAAATATATTTACGAATACGACTTGAAAACTTACTTCTTAGGGCCTGTAACGTAAATATTTGGATATTATAAACTTGTGGTTAATTTCTTTTGTTATATTTTGTTGTTGTGTCATATACGTGTTGAGTATTCCATTTGGCAGAACATGGTCTTCGCTAAGTTCCGTAAAAACACTTCTAAAGTAGAGGCCCTGGTCAATATAGGACGTCGTCTATGACGTACTTTAGAGCGTCTATCAAGAGACAGATACTTGTTCTCCTGAACCTCTAACTCTCTTTTTTTTGACCCAAAGCATAACAAGTCCCAGGTGAAGATAGACATGATACCGTCATGTTTCTTCGCAATGTCTGAGATCTTCTCAGAAATGTATCTAAAGAATAATTTACAACACAAGAAACCTTAGTTAAGATCACGCATGGCAGCTCTACTTAAATATTCAATAAATGGAAGCGTATTTCCCATGGGAATGAAACATGTTGAAAAGGAATCTACACGAAGTACTGCCATGTAAGTAAACTATCTTACACCCGGTATACGTCGTTATAATGCTAACGAGTGTTTTGATATATGTTATTTGTTAATTCTTCTTTCTTTTTGTAGGTAAATGTAATTCTTCTTTACGTCTGTACAGGGTTGAACTTTTCTGAAACAGCTGGGCCGATTTCGATGAAAGTGTGAGCCGTTAAGGTATATTCAAGGATGCTTTATTTTTTATTCTTTATTGGTAATCAAACAGCGTACAATTTTAACATTTTTTACATTACATTTAACGCTAAAAATAAGGCCATGATAGATTATGTCTATTTACATAAATAGCATTGTTCGACTACAGACATGAGGTCCTGAGTTCGAGTCCCAGGTCGGGCCAATCCGAAATCGATATTGAGTTTTCTATTAAGATTTTCTCCATATTTGCCCGAAGTTGGGAAGTTGGCGGTGTGATCTACCCCCGTGCCTCGGAGAGCACGTTAAGCCGTCGGTCCTGCGCCTGATCTCTCTCCGGTCGTGTCGGATTCCCGTCACACTGGAATATGAGAGTGAAGGAATAGAGAGTGCACTTGTGTACTATGCCTGCCAATCCGCAGTGGAGCAGCGTGGTGGGTCTATGCTCTAAAAACCCTCTCTCATATGAAGGAGGAGGCCTGTGTCCAGCAAGTGGGACGTTAATGGGCTGCTACTTACTTACTTACGTTAATAAAAATTAACAGAGTAAATGTAACTTAAATAATAACTTTGTGTGTGTGCGTGTGTGTACTTTAGATATACATCGATCCGATAAATAACTCATTATTCCATATTTCCGGAGAAGCGCGATTTTGTACATTAAATATCACCTTCACATGATATTAAATGAAATCGGTTCTGCCGTCTCTTTACTTAGATCTTTAAAATTACTAAACAGATTTTAATGCAGCCTTAGATAGAGTGATTCAAGAGGAATATATATAAAATAGTAAAGAAAAACGTCTGTCAGCAATGAAAGAAGCAGCTTTCAGATTACACATATAGACTTTGCTATCCTTTACGAAAGAAATAATAGTAATAAACTTTACGCTATATATAAAGACGCTATTTAACGCTTAAACTATCCCTTAAGATGAAGTGAAGCGAGAATAGAACCTGTGACCCGTTGAATCGCGGTCAACTGTAAGTAATTGCAAACGATAAACTAATAAGCTTGCACTTGAACATGCTTTAATACCCATCGCTTAATATATCCATCAGTGAGTATAATAATTGGCCATTTAACGGCATTACTGGTACAGTGGTCCAATTTCTCGCTTCGTTAGCAGGAGCCTTGGGTTCTTTATCCGGCAGGGTATATTCAGGTGAGATATAATCAAGAGCTTACTTTTTAGCAATAAAAAATAGCAGCGTACTTACGACGGATGGACAGAAATCTTCTCGTTTATAAGAGGAAGTTTTGGAGCTTGAACAACAGGACACACAGCCCAGAAACGTCTACAAATTATACAAAATTGTGATATGTGTGAAAGTGTGTTGAATCGCTGAATAGATTATGCTGCATTTCAAATCAAAATATCTTTATTCAAGTAGGCCTATTACACACACACAATAATTGTAAGGTAAACCTAATGATGGTATTAAAGAACGACATAAAATCTAAAGTTACGAGGGTTCCTTCGCGTCCTGATCTGAGAAGAGCCCACAACAAACTCAGTCGGGTATTTAGTATTTTTTTATTACCATCATCATTATAATATCAAATTGGTTTATAAAGATAATTAAACCCTTGAGACGTTTAGAAGCTCCTGTTCCTCCTCCTCTGGTCATCGCTCACTGCTGAGCATTGTGATGATCCCGACGAAGCAAGCTGTGCCATTTTTGCCGATCGGTAGCGATGTGGATGGCCTGACTGGCTTTGGTATCCAGCTGCTCCGCTACCTGATCGAACCATCGCCTTGGACTTCGGCCTTTGGGTCTTTTGCCTTCCGTAAATAATGAATAGCCCATGAACGTCCCGTAAGAGAATAAGCTTTGGTACTTAGACCCACCACATGCTCCAAATTGATATGCTGTACAGTCAAAAATAGTTCATTCCACTATTTTATACTTAAACAAAATAGATTATAAATCCTTAAATTGATCTTTTAAGATTCAAACCCGGCACCCCTGTTAAACTGCCTCATTGGTCTAGTGGTTAGCATGTTCGACTACAGACATGAGGTCCTGGGTTCGAGTTCTGGGTCGGGCAAATTTGAAATCGATATTGAGTTTTCTATTAAGATTTTCTCCACATTTGCTCGAAGTGCCTCTCTCTCTCTTCGCAAATGCCTGCCAATCCGCAGTGGAGCAGCGTGGTGGGTCTATGCTCTAAAAACCGTCTCTCATATGTGTGACGAGGCCTGTGCCTAGCAGTGGGACGTTGATGAGCTGCTACTTAGCTCACCCCTGTTAAAGAACTGGTAGCAATTCACAACCGAGACAGTATATCGCTAATAAAACGCTATCTGAATTAAAAAGTAAAATAAAACAAAGAAGTTAAAAGTGCGTGCGTACAAAGTACACATATCAGAAGTGAAACTTCTTTGGCAATCTAATTTTTAAGTCTTGTTTATATTTATACAAATCTAAAACTTAAAATGCCACATGTTATTTGTAAAAATTAAAACTACCTAACCTTCAAATTAATTAGCATAAAAAACGCTGCAGATCTTCGTGACGCTATCACACGTTTTATCGTATAAATTTTACCCTTGTACGCCTAAAGAAGTTTGACGTCAATAAATATTTAGAGTTGGAATTGCACAATGAACATACAAATTTATACATATCCCCTACGTATAAAGAGCCAAGTTACATTTTAGATATGTCGCGTTTGTTATTCAATTCAAAATACCTATCAAAAATGATGCTTCAAAAAATATATAATTAGTACAACAAGTAATTCTTTGAAACATTGTCTTACAAAATCCAGATTTTGTAAGTAGCAGCCCGTTAACGTCCCACTGCTGGGCACAGGCCTCCTCGCTCATATGAGAGAGGGTTTTTAGAGCATAGACCCACCACGCTGCTCCACTGCGGATTGGCAGGCATAGTACACAAGTGCACTCTCTATTCCTTCACTCTCATAGTCCGATGTGACGGTAATCCGACACGACCGGAGAGAGATCAGGCGCAGGACCGACGGCTTAACGTGCTCTCCGAGGCACGGGGGTGGATCACACCGCCAACTTCCCAACTTCGGGCAAATATTGAGAAAATCTTAATAGAAAACTCAATATTGATTTTTGAATTGGCCCGACCCGGGACTCGAACCCAGGACCTCATGTCTGTAGTCGAACATGCTAACCACTAGACCAACGAGGCAGTTTTGTACTTGACACTTTATACGTAATTGCTATTGTCGTGGCATCTGTCGATAAGATAATGAAACTTGTCACACGTTACAGTGTTTATTTCAAATGGCGCTACTAGTTTAAGTTGTAAAAGAAACTTCTTTGCCTATTTAGTTAGTTCAGCACAAGTACGATAGATAGCACTTTTTACAAATACAAGAATTCAAATAAAACCGGTCTTTATGTATCGACTTTAAAAATTATGAATGTTATTTTCTGTTTAGCAACAAATGTTATATATAAAGTGTACAAAACTTCTAACTTTAATTAGAAATATCAATTCTCACAATACCATCAGAAAGTATATTGTTACCATGGGATAACTAAGTGTGAACCCTTTCGTCAGCTCACAAATGCCACCCAGATTCTTCACCCAACGCTCGGCCGTCTACTTGTCACCAGACGAGGATATGATGTATTGCGATCAAACTGTTGTTCAGCAGGAACGTTTACGTTTTTTTTTTCGAAATGTGTAGTTGCTGTTAGCCCTACTGGCTTTTACAGCGTAACCGAGAGGGGTGGCGAGCGCAGAAGCTCTACCGAGGGGTAGGCCTGTAGAAGGGCCCTGCTGCGTCGGGGGAAAACGTTGCTCTAAGGGCGCCTCCTGCGAGGCTTGGACCTAGGCTTATAGCAACGTTTGCTGCTGCTGAAAAAGACAATCGGACAGGTGCTTAATCTTGACGCCCTTGGGTCCGCGACTGGTGGCCGCGGCCGGAGTGCGTCAGATAGAACGTTTACGCTGAATTGGCTTTCTATTGTGTGATGTTTGCGACTGGCAAACGTGCACTACTGTGACGAGTAAACGATGTTGGTTGTTTCTTTATTGGTAAATAAAGGCATCCTATGATTGGCCTTCTATTATTTGCCAATCATAGGGTTTAAATAAATAGCACAAACATCTTTATTCCTGGAAATGACAATCAACACAAATACATACATGCTATAGTCAACAAACATTTTTATATACGATTCTACTATATTTATACTCTAAGTTAATCAAACAATGATATTATACGAAAATGAAAGATTATAAACAAATTTACTTTAAATTAAACAAAAATATACTATTTTCCTAAATGATGGGTAAAAGTCGCAAACACTAACATATCCGTTTTTTTTCGCCGGGAAATGCTTTTATGTACTGGACCTCGCAATACCCATTAAAACCCAGCTGAACCCTTTTCATCCATGAATGAAGCACCAGGGTTCAAGTTTCGCATTTATCCCTGGTGTCCCGGATGAATCCGACTGAGGATTCTCGAAGACGGAAGGACTTACTCTAACAGTAGCCTTGTAGCCCGCCTCCTCTGGCGGTGTGAGGGAGCATCCATTGCAATCTCTTTCTTTTGTTCGTGGGCCTCCTTCAGTGAGATGATCGTCTCACAGAAGAGGGCCACTGCCGTTCAGCATCTCTCACTTGAGAGCATCGCGCTTACAACGCTGTCCAATGTGAGGACCACGCCGGCAGCGTAACCAAGAGGTGACTCTGAGGTCCCCAGGCTGTATACTGTGCTGACTCGATGGCAGAACCACACTCATGACAAGCCGGTGACTCCTCGCGACCAATTCTGTACAGGAACTTTCCGAAACATCCATGACCAGTCAGATCCTGCTCCAATCTGTAGGCGAGCGACCTGTGCTTCCTGGGAAGCCATTGTCAGGGCAGACCTAAGATCGTCTTTTCTTCATTGGATCAGAACGCGATCGGCTCGAGCCCTGATCCTCCGGATCTCATCAGCGCCAACCTGCACATCACGTACCCTTGTAGCCACCTTCAGCACGAAGCTCTCACAGAGGATCGCCCCTTAATTACGTTACTGTAAATACTTTAGCTTGGAAGAAAACGCGTTTTATTGAACAAACTTTATATAATTTTACCAAAAATAAAATAAGAAGTTAAACTAAAACTCTAATAATGTTGTAAGGTATTGGGTTTTACTTAATACAATCTTCTTTTTAGTAAGTGTTTATCATATATTTTGTGTATCTTTATATATTACATCTGCGATATAAATACCTCGTCTCTGTTATGGAAAACATAACTTTTCAGTAACAAATAACGTGATAAAATATCATCACGCCTCATTACCATAGGGGTAGCCAGAGACCATGTCCTTCTACTTGCCACGATCCTTGCATATCTTCTTCGCTTATATTAAACCTTTCATACAAGTTCGTCGGTTTAGAGTACTCTTGACCTGGCCTTTATTTAAAATATCCTGGATTTGGTCCAGGAACGTTCGCCTCGGTTTTCCCCTTCCAACTTTCGCATTCACTCTTGACTCATAAATCCTTTTTGCCAGTTTCCTTTCGTTCATTCTCTCTACATGCCCAAACCTTCGCAGCATATTTTTCTCAATCAGTCACTACATCTTCTCTTATACCACAACGTTCTCTTAACACACTATTTCTTACTCTGTCACTCAGTTTTAATCCACTCATACTTCTCATTTCTACCGCATTTATTTAACTTTTGTTACCTTCAAAGTTACAGTTATTGAAAAATAGCAATAACTTCCTTGCTTAGTATATTGAATAACATTTTATATATCCGTGATAATATTCATTTATATGGAAAAAGGAGAGAAACACAATTTTAATACAATGTATAAAAAAAAACTTGTAATGCCATATTTTATAGTGAAAAAGGTTCAGAAATCATTTCTCGGGTTGAGCATATGCATTATTAACAAGATACCTGAATCACTTCTGGGTTTGCCTCTACATAGTTTTAAGAAATATGTTAAAATGTCCTATTACAAAAAGCATATTATAATATAGAACATTATTTAAGTGACAAAGATGTTAGGACGTTATTCCAGTTACACATGACAGCCAAACACATTTTAACGTACAAAAACTATGTTAAAAGGAGTAACCGATTAGTTTCTTGCCTGTTTCTTCTCAGCGGAACCACCTTCCGAACCGATGGTAGATTTGTTCCCAACGGACAGACTACTGACGATTCAAAAGTGCTATTTGAGTCTACTTGAATAAAGTATATTTTGATTTTGATAAATATGAAAGTTTTAATCTTTTTCTTAATATACGCACTCTCTTTCTCTCTCTCTCATTCATTCACACACACACACACACGCACACACACACATGCACACATACACACACATACACATACACTAAAAGTTGTTTGCCTTATTATTCAAGTTGGCTTTACTCTGTTAATTTTTATTTATGTAAATAGACGTAATCCGTCATGTCCTTATTTTGAGCGTTGAATTTAATGTAAAAAAAATGTCAAAATTGTACGATGTTTGATTACCAATAAAAAAAAAATTAAAACATTAAAAAGATTTTCTTTCTTGTGAACTAATTTGCCGGTTATTGTGTTTTTTTACTACTTTTAGAGTTAATATAAATACTAGCTGAGCCACAGAATTTCCTGTGGGTACTTAGCCAATTTTTTTTTTTTTGTGACGCTAGGAAATGTTCTTACGCACGGGGTGTGGGACTCAATGACATTCAGAATACCCACTAAAACCCAGCGGAGAACCTTCGACATCCTTGATTGGGGAACCAGAGGTACACATACGCACGACGCCTCCTACGCATAAGGTCGTAATGATAAAAACGTAATTTTTCAGGAGAGCATTTTTTGTATGCTTTTATGATAAAAATGATTTGTAAACGATTTTTACAAAAAAAAATTATACTACGCTGTCAATTCTTAATTAAAGAAAATATATGTATAACTTGAATGTTATAAGAAATCAGATTTATGGAAAAAAAGCTCATTTTAGTAACTTACGACCTTATGCTTAGTAGGAAAACGTCGTATCTCATTGTTACGACTATATGCTTTCAATAAGACTCGTATAGACAACAAGAATAAAGTCGTATGTTTGAAATACGACTTTGTGCGACGTGTAAATTCTCTGTATTTTTTAAATACGGGGTCTTAACAATGTATTTAACAATTGAAAACAACAAAGAAAAAGCTCAAATCAACTTTATTACAGTCATTTTAATCATAGGAACATAATTCAGTCTTCTTAAATCACCATGGAGGTTATAATAAACATAAAACAAAAGAAAATAACGTTAATTCTTTCTAGAATAATAAAACTATCGGTGAGCTTTTGAAACTCACTAACTGGTGATACTATAAACAAATAAACTCGTCGAAATTAAATTAATTGAGCTATATTTTATATTATTCAGAGGTATTGCTACTGTTTTGTTCTACAACAGAGCCGCTCTGTGACAACTGTACCTAATAACTATGATACTCTTGAGGTATAATGAGCCCTTGCCATAAATAAATTATTATATTTCGCTAATGTAATAAGTAAATGACTAGTATAACATGGCACTAATACTTCTGTACATAATAATGTATTATTTCTCCGGGACGAGTAACCTTTTTTAGTTATCACATTCATATAATTTACGTCATTAAAATTATAACGATAGTTTAAAACATAGGGTTCACTTGACACTACATGAATATCTCTAATTTTGGCCCATGATACTTTTTGATTATTAAAATTCTTAATCCAATTTCTACCATCTAATAAAATTTTATAATTATGAAAATCTGTAACACTCATTTCGATGACGTTATCGTTTAGAGGTTGATTTTTGACCACCTAACTAAAGGATACATTTCTTTCTTTCAAACCGTGAACCGAATCATTTGAAAATTGTATGCACGCGCTCCAAAAACTTGTGAAATATGTTTATACCATATTTTTTTGTTGCATAAGTATTAAAAGCAAATACAATACGGTTTCGATCTTGACCACAATTCCCAATTTTCGGACCAAAACCTGAACCCTTTGGCACCGCTACTAACTATGGTTTCAATAAATTTAAATAAGCAACTTGCTACTTCACATGCTCCATGTTACCCGTTAATCTCAGACTACATGTAACAATTGCCAATTTTCTTTTGTAATAAAATAAACCAACATTTTGATGAGGACAGTTCAAAATTTTTTGAAAATCAAAACAGACTATAATTATTTTTAGGCTTCTAAAGGCTCTTTTTTATCATTTGCTTTCTTTTCTCTTTTATATTATTACTCATGTGAACTTCTTGTTTTATTTTTTCTTCTTATGTCATTGTATTTTTGTTTGTGTTGTAAATATGGTACTCATTACAGATATATTTTTTAGGTTTATGAAATGAAATATTCAAATTCTGATTGATAATATCTCGATATTGTCTGACAGTTGTTCCTTTTCTTGATATTTTTTTAGTAGTACACCACTCATTAAATAGAGAAAATGTTAGTATCCTTAAGCTCTCATAGTGAGATTCTACTGTCTGGAACGTTTTCACATGGTACAAAATGCCCTTTATTTCGTCGTCTATGACAATGGTTCTGGTACCACCACGGCGACAAGGCGAAACGGAGCCACCACCTGAACGCCATTCTGCCAATGCTGTTTGAACAGTTCTCTCTCCTACAGAAAGAGTGTTTAAAAACATTGTTGTTACAAACAAATATTTTAGTAGGTATGTCACAGTTAGGTACAATAAAAGGTAGGCAGTACTTAATTGATTTCATACGTCTAGACACCGTTTAAAGTAGAAGGATACATAGTGTCGGCTACTTCAGTATGGTTTACGATATAATTCCACTGTCGACAGTGATCTCCAATTTGCCAAAAAGAAGAAAATATACACTCTCGCTGTTGAAAATTTTTGAGAGCATTTAAGACGGCAAGTTGTTAGAAATGGCTGTTTTAAATTCTTTCCATTACTTGGAACACCATTTCTCCTCAAATACAGCTTTCCTAAGTTCTTTAAACATTTTCTTTTTATATCTTTCCAGTCATCAACGCGACGGAGTCGTTTTCTGCCTTTTAGTTATTTTCAGCTGACGATCAAACAGATGAATCCTGGCTCGAAAGGTTACTGAGCTGCGGGATATCGGGTCTACTAAGACTACTGTCATTATCATCACAAACCGATATATTCCTTAATAATTCGAGTCGAAGTTGCCACATTGTTTTAAAAAAAATCGTTATCTGGGGAAGGCTTGGGCGTAATATCAAAAGAAGGTTCTGTAATATCAACTGATTCCTGTAAAACATTTTCAGTATAAGGCTCTGAAGCTATACTTTCGTTAGCGTTTAATTCATTTAAAATTGGAGACAGAAGTGGAGATGAAACTGGTAGCATTGCAGCGGGATTCGTTGTTATCCCTAAAATATTTGGTAAAAAACTGCCGTCCATACTTCTACTACTATTATTGAAAGATTGACCAAACATTGACTTATACAAATTCCAATGGTGTTCAGCTTCGAGTGGTACCTGTGATTCTATTCCTGTAAATAAAGACATCCAATTTACTAAAAGACTAAAGTTAATTACAAAGTAAATTATACTGTGAAGTTTTAACATCAATTTTACTGCTATTTTGGCTATAATTGAATAGCATAGAGTCGTATCTTTATTACAAAGCAAAGAACAAAGTCGTATCTATATATTCCGCCTTTATACAATTATTTATCTTTATTTTTTAACCAAGCAAATAGTCGTAAGTCCAAGTTACGACTCCTAGAACAAAATCGTTACATAGTACAAAGTCGTAACTATTCACTGCTGGTGTTAGATTCCGGCGCAAAGAGTCTTAACATGGAACGTTCCGGCTTTATGCGTCGGAATCATATTTATGTTGTCAAAACCTATTTAACACTATCACCTACTAATTATTATTTATCCTTATGATAATTATCACATATATTAACAAGTGAATTGAATAAAAATAAAAATAAATAAATTAAAACTTACCATTTTCAAAAACTTTACCGACGGTTGGCAATTCGCTGTTTGAGTTGGGCTTATCTAACACTAATTTCAAAATCCTAGACGAACACACATTGCTCATTTTACTAATTTATAATCACACAATGCTTAAAAAATACAAACAACTCTACATCCATGAATATTTTCAAAATTATACTTGAGAGACTTCGTTCATATCAATTCCTGACTTACGACGTCGGAACTGCACTCTGAATGGCCGGCCGCGGTCCAATAGATCGCAGCACATCGTCGGAACTATCGGCACGACTCTGTGCGCGGGAGCGTTCAAATGTTAAGACTTTTATCGATTCAAAATTTCATTATTTATAAAAGTTATGACAATACGGATTTCCGGAACTTGTAAGGCTGTTTAATAGGGTTTTAATGGTGTAAAAAAACCATTTTGCCTAAAATACGTGTTCCGACTTTATGCGTGGGAGGCGTCGCGCAGTCTACTCCAGCACTCCGGATATAACCGCCTTATTTAAATCATTTATGGAAGGGGAAGAAGATGCGCATATCTACGCACCCTGTTACCCCGCCGCCTACCTCGGAGCGGGGGAGCGTCGACGGCATTTTGTCTCATCCTCTCTGATGCCTCCTTCAGCGACATAACAGATTCGCAGAAGGAGGCAATTACCCTCCAACCCACCTCTCTAGTAAGCATTGCATGCGTACTTAGCCAGTAGCTGAACTCATACTCAACGACTTTTTTGAAGTGTAACTTCTTTAGACGCATGAAGGTACAATTTTTAAGGATGAAACGTGATTAGCGTCATGAAGATGTGAAGCGTTATTATGCTAATTCGTTTAAAGGTTAGGTAGTTTTAATATTAACAAATAACATGTGGCATTTTAAATTGCCACTCGTCATTTAAAAATTTAATATACTCTTTTTCATAAAATATAAATTGAAAATATTTCATAAATTAACTTTGACAAAAAAACATGTGGCATTTTTATTTACAATTCGTCGTTTCAGATTTCAAATAAATTATTTGTATTAATTTTCGACACTTTTAATAACTTCATATCTTCTTTTTTCTCTCCCCCCAAGTCTCGGAAATCTAAAGTCTTACATTTGTATAAATATAAACGAGACTTAAATATTATTTTTCCAAAGAAGTTTCACTTCTGACATGTGTACTTTAAACACGACCTTTTTTCATTATTCCACATATATCTCCAGTATTATCTCAAGAGAGATCACGTGATTCTATTCTATTTACATTGTAAGTAAAAAACCTATTTGCAATGTTAATCGAAACATAAAAACTTAATTGCTAAACTATATTAATAGGATTTAATTATATTCTACAAGAAATCAATTAATAATATAAATATATACATCCGGTAATCTTTGCAATCATTATATTAAAAATGGGAAAGTGAGTTTGCTTATTATAATATGTATGTCGGAGAATAAGAGAGAAGGAAAGCATGAAGCATAGGGGCGTAGGGTTCTCCACCGACATCGTTATTAGTAGCATCCATAATTTCATCTCCATATTGTGGGCGTTGGTGGGTAATGTCGGTGCAATCAAACGTTTTATTAATTAACTTGGATTATAATGTTCAATCACTTAATGTTCCCGATATCAATTAACACAAACTTATTAATAATAATGGCTAGCAAACGTGACAGATTCAAAAGTCAACCGCACCGGCGGGCCGTCACTCGAGAACTACCGAGAGACGCCCCGGACTGCCACTTATTGACTCTGCCCCACGCCGATAGACAGATGTCGCCAGCGTTCCATAGACTATTGCACTCAGACATATATATTATATATTAAATTGAAATTTTGTAAAAATAATAAGACAAGCTGTTTGAGAAACATACATGAAATGTTCAGGCCTGCCTTGGTTAATTAATAAAAAATTTAAAGCGCACCAAAATGTGATTTATATGGCTTCAAATAATAAAAAATGGTCTAGATATTAACTGGTAAACAATTGAAACAGTCGTTTCAATAGTTGACCGCTCTGGCGAACCGTCACCCGAGAACTAGCGAGAGACGTGCATGGGACTGCCATTATTGACTCTGTCCTATACCGATAGACAGATGGCGCCAGCGTTCCACAGACTACCGCTCTCCAACATCTATAATTTCATTTCTCAACAAAAGAGTAAGTAAAATATGTTTGTTTCCGTGAAGAAACAAACATATTTTACTAACTCGCAACAGAGCTGGTTGTGAGTTCTTCTCAGAATAGGGTGTCCTTAAAAATAGACAGCCTCGCTGGCGCAGTGGTGGGAATACTTTGTTAGCAGAGATCCCAGGTTCAATCCTCGGTAGTGCGAGTTTGGGACATTGCATTTCCAAGTCAGGAGTGGTGGGTGGCTTCGTCCGTGGCTAGTTACCACCCTACCCGCAAAGACGTAAAAAAAAGTAAGTAGCAGCCCATGAGAGAGTGTTATTAGAGTATAGACCCACCACGCTGCTCCACTGCGGGTTGGCAGGGTACACAACTGCATTTTCTATTCCTTCACTCTCATAGTCCGATGTGACGGCAATCCAACACAATCAGAGAGCGATTGGGCGCAGGACTGACGCCATAACGTACTCTCCGAGGAACGAGGTGAAACACACCTCCAATTTTCCAACTTCGGTCAAATATTGAGAAAATCCTAATAGAAAACTCATTATTGATTTTTGAATTGGACCGACCTGGGACTCGAACCCAGGACCTCATGTCTGTAGTCGAACAACTTGACCAATGAGGTAGTTACCTCTTAGCGTATCGTCCTAGATTTTATACTTCTTAGATTAGCACGCTTACGTGCTTGCTTCTTTTGTCATAGTGCTTTTTGGTGAAGGAAAAAATCACAGAACCAGAGGTTGAAGGTCAAAGCGATGGTACAATCAAGTAGTGGAACAACAGGATAATAAAGCCAGTCAGGCAATCCAAAACTACCGATTTGGCATCGATGGCACAACCTGCTTCCTAGAAAACATCGCGATGCTCAGCACTGAGGAACGACGAGAGGAGGAGGACCAGAAAACGGGAACCTGTCAGGGATTAAAAAACATAAAAAATGCGTACGTATAAAGTACACATGTTAGTGAAACTTCTTTGGAAAACAATTTTTTAAGTCTTGCTTATATTTATACAAATTTAAAACTTTATATTTCCGAGATTTAGGGGGGAGGGAAAAAGGAAGATATGTTAGGAATTTTATTGTCATTAAAATATTAAAAGTGTCGAAAATTAATACAAATAATTTATTGTAATTTCAAACGACGAATTATAAATAAAAATGCCAGTGTTTTTGTCAATATTAAAACTACCTAATCTTCAATCGATTTTGCATAAAACGCTGCACATCATTGTGACGCTTATCACGCGTTTTATCCCTAAATTTTACCCTCATGCGCCTAAACAAATTTTAATTCCAGAGTTTAAATATAACTTTAATTTTTTCTTAAAGGGTAACCCCCATTTATTGTTCTCTAGCAAATGTCTCTGGACTTTTTTTAATTCGCGTTGAGAAAACACTATGCCACTTTATTTCAATAAAAAATACACTAATCAGTAAACACAAAAAGTGATTTTGCAAGTCATCGATATTTTAAATAGAAAAAATATCATAACATGTGACAATATCTATTAATTTTATATTGTTGCACTCAATTTTTTTGTAGTATCATATCAGACAATATCTTAAGGTTAATGTTAGATAAATAGATTACAAAAAACCTTCGTCGCTAAGGAAAATTCATCACACAATCTTATATCAGGTAAGTAGCAGCCCATTAACGTCCCACTGCTGGGCACAGGCCTCCTCACTCCGAGGAGCGAGGGTTTTTAGAGCATAGACCCACCACGCTGCTCCACTGGGGACTGGCAGGCCTTATATCAGGTATTAGCTATTAACTTTGGTAATACCGCTTTGTTTCCGATCCAGTGGGGGTATGAGACAGATATAATTAGTGACTTTACATTTTGCAAGAAGTCAAACTAATTTTCAAATCAATCGTGAATAGTTTTATTCACGTAAGTTCAAAATATTCTTTATCCAAGTAGGCTCAACCAGCATTTTTGAATCTTTCTATCTTCTTCTTCTTTAAACATACTTTTTGTATATAACAATGTGTTTTGTTTTCATGTACAACTGGAATCAAGTCCAAACATATTTGTCGCTTATATAATCTTCAAAATTATAATATGCCTTTTGTAATAGGACATTTTTAACATGTTTCTTAAAACTATGTGGAGGCAAACCCAGAAGTGATTGTGGTATCCTATTATAAATTTATATGCTCAATCCGACAAATGATTTCTGAACCTTCTTCACTCTAAAACATAGCATTACAAGTTCGTATTTATTTCTTGTCTTAAAATTGAGTTTCGCTCCTTTTCTATATAAATAAAAATTATGACGGATATATAAAATGTTATTCAATATATATTGCGATGGTACTGTTTGAATCTGCTAATGAGCTACAAGAGCTACAGGAGATGGTAAATATTATAAATGAAGCTTTGAACAAAACGAAAGTTATGCTTTTTAAAAGAGATAAATGTATAATGAAAGGCAATATTTTGACAGATAGGGACCAAGTGGAAGAGGTGAAAGAATTTGTATACTTGGGATCTAAATTTACAAAAGATGGTACATGTGAAAGTGATATTGAAAGGAGAGTGAATGCAGGGAATTCGGTAAATGGTGCTCTGCACGCCTTTATGAATAGCCCAATGGTATCTCAAAAGGCCAGACTGGCTGTGCATGCAGGAGTGTTGGTGCCAATACTTAGGTATGGTAGTGAAAGTTGGGTAAGGCAAACAAAAGTAAAATAAATGCAATAGAGATGAGAGCGTTGAGAAATATGTCTGGATTAAAACTGAGTGACAGAGTAAGAAATAGTGGGATAAGAGAACATTGTGGTATAAAAGAAGATGTAGTGACTAAAATTGGGAAATGTATACTAAGATTGTTTTGGCATGTAGAGGGAATGAATGAAAGGAGACTGACAAAAATGATATATGAGTCAAGAGTGAATGCGAAAGTTGGAAGGGGAAGACCAAGGCCAACGTACCTGGACTAAATCCAGGACATTTTAAATAAGGGCCAAGTCAAGAGTACTCTAAACCGACGAACTTGTATGAAAGATTTTATGAGAATGAAAGAAGCGAAGGGGATATACAAGGATCAAATCTTTTTTCTCGTCATATTCATTAAGTTTGGGAAATAGGATAACATAAGAAATTTTAAGGTTCAAATTGCTTTTTATTTTACTCCGATGCGACCATTTTTATAAAAGATACAGCCATTTGAAAAATCGTTAGAAATTTCTATATTTTTTATGATCCTTTAATATTTTTCCACTGCTCTATTTAAGTGAAATAGAGTAGAAAACTTTGAACGTTTTAATTTTTGAAATAGTAACATAAAATTATCTTTTGATCAATTAATAATGTTTGGAAATAAGTCAAAGTTGTCGTCGATATTACCATCCCGATTAGCTTTTGCAAATATATAATCATATACGAGTACATACATACAAATCATCACGCCTCATTCCCATAGGGGTAGGTAGAGACAACATCCTTCCACTTGCCACGATCCTTGCATATCTCCTTCGCTTCTTTCATTCTCATTAAACCTTTCATACAAGTTCGTCGGTTTAGAGTACTCTTGACCTGGCCGTTATTTAAAATGTCCTGGATTTGGTCCAGGAACGTTCGCCTTGGTCTTCCCCTTCCAACTTTCGCATTCACTCTTGACTCATAAATCCTTTTTGTCAGTCTCCTTTCATTCATTCTCTCTACATGCCCAAACCATCTAAGCATACCTTTCTCAATTTTAGTCACTACGTCTTCTTTTATACCACAACGTTCTCTTACGTTATAATCATATAAGCATATATAATCTTGGAATAAGCTTACGTACGCTTCGAAGGTTCTTTTTTTAATACATTTCGCTTAGCAACTATCTATTTGTTAATGTTTTTATCAAGTCTCCAACGAGAGATACCATCTGGTATATAATCACAAAAAAAAATGCAATAAATCTTATAACAATATATTTTGTCACGTGATGTTTTGATGTTTTTTTACATAAAAATTTTGATGACTTGCAGAAAGGTTTTTGTTTAATATTTACATGTTTTGTGATTATGGCCTTGCAAGATAATTTATTGTCCTGTAACAAATATCTGTCACGGAAAATCTTATTTTGAATTTTAACATGAAGTTAAGATAAGTAAGAGTAAAGGGACTTGGACGCAGAGGTGCTCGCAGATGTACATAACGAAAGGATGGAAGCACGGCTTCGGGGCAAATCTCCGCCACAATTTGCGAAGGAAAGAGAGTGGCAAAGGGTGGCATAAGCCACTCTGATAGCCAAATGACGGGGGTGGCTCTGTCAACCTAAAGCGGGCGTATTAGAAGAATGGTTATACATAACACATGGCGCAGTGATCTTCCACCTCGCGCAGGTTCTGTTGGGCCACGGTTGCTTTGGCAAGTACCTGTGCGGAGTGGTTAGGTGTGAGCCTACCGAGGTGTGCCACGAGTGTGGCTGTGCCGTTGACACGACCCAACACACACGCTTGAGACTTGCCCAGCCTGGATTGTTCAGCGTACCACGCTCGTAGCGGTTATTGGTGCGGATCTCTCGCAGCCCACCGTAATTAGAATGATGGTGAGCAGCGAGAGAGCATGGTGTGCTACGCTTTCCTTCTGCGGGGATGTCATGACGCGGAAGGAGATGGCGAAACGATTGAGGGAGGCGAACGTGACCACTTCGACCGTTCGTAGAAGAAGGCCGGGAAGGAGGCGAGAGAGAAAAGTAACCTTTGGGTAACGGAAACGGGGTCCGTTGCCCAACAAAGAAAGGTCTCGCGAGGTGGCTGGTGGCTTGCCAGGTGCTCCAGGCAATCCACCTTCGAAGTATGTTTTGGTCATTGACCGAGTTGGGCCTAAGCAGGCACATTTCTGCCGGGGTTGCGAATGTCTGTCAGTCGCGTTCTCGTGACCCCGTCTCCGATTGATGTAGGAGCACCGCTGGGTTTTAGCCGGTATGAGTCCGGCATACCCTGGAACGTCCTCCCAAGTATTCCGTGTATCCACGAGGATTTCCCAGCGTTAAAAAAAAAGTAAGAGTAACCTGATCGCTGTCCCCCCACTTGTTAAATCTCTCATATCTTCTAAGATATTAATTTTCATGGAATACTGTTAAAAGCAGTTTTGATCTACAAGAAATACACAACGTTCGTAATGTATTTATTTGTATAACAAATAATACTGTATTGTAAAAAATAGCTAAGTAATTAACACATTTTTTGTAATATGTAAAAGATAAAAATGGTTAGTGTTGGTTATCCTTTAGAGATTTATATATAACGTCGTAAACTTTATTATTGATCTTTTTAAGATATACAACTTTGCTGCACATTTATTTAATCTATCATTTAAGGTTTAGCTACCGTTTTCTATTAAAACGCACATAAATATGTTTGTTACGACATCATTTTACAAATCTTTGAAATTATCGGATTTTCTGTTCAGTAATGTGTATGTATTATACATATAAACCATTGTCTTGAATCACTCTATCTATTACTGACTGCATTAATATCCGATGGATATTTTAAAAGACTTAACCCAAAGGAGGCTTACATCGCCAAGCGTAGCGGCTCAGCCTTATTTAATTTTTACAAAATAAATATCAAACATTAATGCTGTCCTTTGTATTTACATGTAGATTGATAAACTTGTTAAAACTCCATTAAAACTTTACCACGCTTTATCACAGTTTTCAAAGCGAGTGATGGATCGTTGGTAGATAAAAGTTAGCAACACTATCATTCTTTTAAAGTAAGTAACTTCAGTTTCTTATCCTATATATGTCCGTCTTTATTGACTTTGACGTGTCTCTTTTTCAACTAATCTCAAAAACGAAAAAGGGGGACGGGAGTAACTTAAGCTATTTTAAAAACAAAGGCATCCGGAATTACGCGGGTAACACCACGGTAAACAGTTAGTGTAAAACATAACAGGATACTCTACGCATCATATACAACTACCAAAATTCAATTATCTTTACACAAATATGAATATTTACGATTTTATTGTAGAATAAATAACAGGATGTTGGAGATATTAAAATATATGATTTAACTAGAATGCACGTGGCTCCGATTTGCCTCGTGCATGGTACACAAGGACGTTGATATAAAAAATATATAGAAATGCTGACAACGAACGAAACAATGCTGTTAACGAGAAATTTATAGGTATTAATTTAACATAGTAACATGGTAGCGTGTGCATAATAAACGAGCTAGTTATAATTAAAAAAATAAAGGTAAGTGGCCGTCTTTTAACATCATATATCTGGGCACAGGACTCTTTATTCATGGGACATAAAAATATATAGAAATACATACATACATAGCAACACGCCTCATTCCCATAGGGGTAGGCAGAGGCCACGTCCTTCCACTTGCGACGATCCTTGCATATCTCCTTCGCTTCTTCCATTCTTATTAAACGTTTTATACAAGTAAGTCGGTTGAGAGTACTCTTGACCTGGCCCTTATTTAAAATATCCTGGATTTGGTCCAGGAATGTTCGCCTTGGTCTTCCCCTTCCAACTTTCACATTCACTCTTGACTCATAAATCCTGTTTCCTTTCATTCATTCTCTCTACGTGCCCAAACCATCTTAGCATACCTTTCTCAATTTTAGTCACTACATCTTCTTTTAAACCACAATGTTCTCTTATCACACTACTCAACGCTCTCATCTTTACCGCATTTATTTTACTTCTGTGATTCTTCTGCTATACCCAACTTTCACTACCATACATAAGTGTTGGCACCAACACTCCAGCATGCACAGCCAGTCTGGCCCTTTGAGACACCATCTGGCTATTCATAAAGGCGCGCAGGGCACCATTTACCATATTCCCTGCATTCATTCTCCTTGCAATATCACTTTCACACGTTCCATCTTTTGTTAATATAAATCCCAAATATACACATTCTTTCACCTTTTCCACTTGTACCCCATCTATCAAAATATTGCCATTCATCATAGATTCATCTCTTTCAAAAAGCATACCTTTCGTTTTGTTTACATCCACTTTCATTCCTTTGTACGTCTGAAGATGTTATTAAAGAACGAATTAAAATCTAAATTTACGAGGGTTCCTTTGCGCCCTGCATATCTGGGCCCATAGAAGAGCCCACAATAAACTCAGCCGAGTATTTTGTATTTTTATTTGTTACCATTATCATTACAATATCATATTGATTTAATATATTTCAATTCAAATTAGAGCAATTCGTTCACTCCCACGCGTTTCTATCGTCCAAGTATACTTGCAACTTATAATATAATTTTTCTGTCAACTTTATTTTAACAAAGACTTTGAATTTATTAATTGAAATTTCTAGAAAGTCTTGGTGGAGTTCATTATAGAAACGTATACAGTTATCCTTAAATGAGTTATTAATTTAATGCAGCCTACTAGAATTTATAACAAGTTTGTTTTGGTTTTTTAATTTATATGATGTACATTCACTCTTCTTATTAAAAGCGTTAATTTTTTATGTACCTACAACAAGTTTTCTAATATGTATACGCAGTGAACTGTCATTATGTAAACTGCCTTGAATTTGTTTCTTAACGACTTTCTTGGACCTATATTGTAAATCGCACAAACGGTCCCTTTCTGCAGCACAAATATTACATCTATATCAGCAGCATTACCCCAAAGTAGAATACCGTATGACATAATGCTGTGAAAACAGCTGAAATATACCAGTCTCGCAGTATCAACATCTGTCACATAAAGAATTCTTTTAAAGGCGTAAGCCGCAGAGCTGAACCTGTTCGCTAGACCACTTATATGTGGCCAACACTGTAATATTTTATCTAATGTAATACCTCAGAAAACGGTACTCTCTACAAGGTCTAGTTCCTCATTATTAAGTTTAACAATGTTTTGCGATTGTTTCACATTAGGCAGAGTAAACTTAACACATTTTGTTTTCTTGAAGTCTTCTGAGTTTAATTACAAGTTCTATTTCAAGTTGTTGTTTTAACTGTGATTTATTATTTCTCGGAGGGGAGGTCTACAGCGTATAAATCGTGGTAGTTCAGGAAAGTGAGATTCATTTGTGGCAAAAGTCAAGTGTGATATATTTTTGAACAATCGGAACATAGAACATATCTTGCCAAATTAATTGCGCCTTCAACACTACAGTATTTCATTCTAGACTAATTAGAAGACAAAATCTTCTGAATTTGGATTGTTGAAAACATAACCCGAGAACCAAGTACTTAGATAATAAATCACAAATATTATATTATCACTAACCTGTTGATATTATAAACAAATACCAGTTTATATATATTCTGTGATTTAATGTGTAAATTATACTTAATGTTACCCATTAAGAAATTTAAACGCATAGACTCAATGAACGCAGTAATTTGAATTCGGCATAACTTCACGAAAAGTTTTATAATATAAACAGGAAATTTTTAAATACCTTATTAAAATAATTTTAAGGCGCGATTTGTCTGCAACAATTTTAATTATCAAAAATATATTGTTAGAGATCACTTCTCTTTTCGCTGGGAAATGCTTTTACGCACCAATACCACGAGGGCAGGGAGTGTGGGACTCGCTAGCTTAGCTAGAATACTCAATAACCCAGCGACACCCTCATCAACCTGAATCGGAAGTGTCAGAGGCTCCCTTACGAATTCGCTCTGACACTTCCGGTTGCAACCGGCAAAGAGTAGTTTAAGGAGGAGGTAAAAGGCGTTTAAAAAGACGCGTTCTAGCACTTTCCTTTTCTCTCTCCATTGCCTCCTTCAACGAGATAACAGCCTCGCAAAAGGAGGCAACTGCATTCCATCCTACCTCACTGCCAAGCATAGAGTCAATTATACTTGGCAATGAAAGATCCTCTCCAATCAGCGACACCAGAGGATGACGTTGCGGTTCCCACGCCGGACATTCTGCCACAGTGTTATCCACCGTATCGACGGATGCACCACACTGATGGCAGACAGGTGATTCTTCACGCCGCGCTAACTGGTGCAAGTACTTACCGAAACATCCAAGTCCGTTCAGCACCTGCACCAGTCTGAAAAAAAGCGATCCGTGCTGCCGAGATACCCATTGTTCTAGGCGAGGAGGAGGAGATCCTCCTTTCATACTTGGATTAGAACCCTATCGGCATGGGCTTTAACTCTCCGGATCTCGTCAAAATCAAGACATTCATCTCCTCCAGGCCTCCCGGCAACCCTGCACTGGTAAGTTGCCGCAAGGACTTCTGCCTGTATTATTAGAGATCCCTACTATAATATTTTGTATTAATAAAAGTGTTCCCTCGCTCTCTTTATTTATTTCGGACAACTTTGGTATTTTGGCCTACAAGTATTTCACTTTATTAGTAATATGTGATATATTTTTTACCAATATTGTTATGATACCGTTTCATACCTACACCTTTTTTACTTTACGTTAACTGGCTTATCGTAGATACTTCAAAATTGCATCAACAAAATGTGTTTTTGTTATTTGAATATTAATACGAACTTTGTATATGTAATCTAAGTCTAAAGTTAATCTTGTTAAAACAAAAACATAATTTTGTATTCCGAAATATAATTCAAAGGTGTAAACAATTTTTTTTGGTAAATTTACGATTAATTAAGCTAATGTTTTTTCGGACAATGACAGTAAGTGTTGATACAATCGAAATTGAAAATACACTAACCTGGTAATAAGGTAATTTACCTGTCAATATTAACAGAATTGTACTAGAACGCAAACTTTTTGCTGGACTAGTAAATGATAAGCTTGATAAAAAGCATAATAGAGGTTATTGGACAACAAGTAGGCGCAAGGCATAAGCTTTATCGATAGAACTTAAAGATGCATTACCCTGGAATTGAAACCGCATGTCTTATCAAAAAAAATGTCTCTCTATTAAAATATCACGTTACAGGTTAATTCTCTGCTTTTTCAAGTGAGCTTGTAGTCCTTCTTTTAAATTGAGACATCTTCGTCCATCTTTTGCGTGTCCATTACAGCCATCTGTAGAGTGTACGTAAAGTGACCAGCATTCGAAAGAATAGCCAACACCAATATGGCCTCCCCAATCAGCTGTTTCACTTGCAACATGATTAGATAAAACCATATATTTTTTACATTAGATTACATACAGTTGAAAGCCCTAATGGCTGCTATAAAGACAATGGAAAGGATTCGTGTTAAAGCTATGCTGAAAAAATGAGACAAGCTGGAAAGCCTAAGACTGCGACCTCACCTGGCAAATTAGACAATAAAATTACATAAATTTGCATAGCCGGCAATTCAACCCAAGACCTCTGCTAGCCAAACCAGTATGAGTACTCACGACGAAGCCTTTGCTCTTACTTTGCTGTAAGAAATAATACTATAGAAGCAGAGCTTTAGACTGTAGCTTAGTCCGGGCGTCATTATTCCCTTAGATGTCCTTGTCGCTACAATTCCAACTTTCGACACGACTTGAGAAATATGACTTTACATCTACTATGAAATAAGGGACTATCAAAAGGCGTCCAGATTTTAAAATTATACACACTCATTGACATGAAAACCCAGTATTTACTGTCTGGCCTAGAACTCGAAGCCGATCAATTCCTTCTTATCAGCTTTTATATATAACATATTCTTGGACTTGCATTAATTATTCTTGTAATTATACATTTATTGTTGTATTTTGACCCAAAAAAAAAAAATATTCCATCTGCCTTTGTGCAATATAATCACTGGTTTGTATACTTGGGATCTAAATTTACGATCTAAATGTAATTTTAAAGATGGAACATGTGAAAGTGATATTGAAAGAAGAGTGAATGCAGGGAATATGGTAATTGGTGCTGTGCACGGCTTTATGGATAGCTCAATGGTGGCTCAAACGGCCAGACTGGCTGTGCATGCAGGAGTGTTGGTGCCAGCACATATACATGGTAGTGAAAGTTGGATACAGCAGAAGAAACATAAAAGTAAAATAAATGTAGTAGAGATAAAAACGTTGAGAAGCAAGAGTGGATTGAAACTGAGTGATAAAGGTAAGCTTACCAGGTTTGGGCGCGTGTAGAGAATGAATGAAAGAAAAGTGCCAAAACTGATTAATGAGTCACAAGAGAGTGGGAAATTTAGAAGGGGAAGACCAAGTGGACGTTTCTGGACCAAATCCAGGACATTTTAAATGAACGCCCAACGAACTTGTATGAAAGGTTTGATGAGAATGGAAGAAGCCAAGGAGATATGCAACGATCGTGGCTATGGGAATGAGAAAATAAACTGTGATTTTAGAGATTGCTGTTGAGTTTCTATAATAAGCTCCTTGAAATCTATACTTCGCTTCAACTCCAGATTTTCCTACGGTGTAAAGAGTATGTTTACAAGAATTTGAATATAAAAAAAATGATTGAAAAACTGTGAATTGAAGTCAAACGTGTATCTTAGGCACTGAGACCAAGAGGAAATTGATAGCAATATTTTAATAGTAAAATATAATATTTCTTTTCCAACATGCATATCCGCTAACTTAAATACATTAAAAACCATTAAATTGTGAATATAATATTCAATAAAGCCAAACAATAACATACTATTATGTCACAATAAAAATTTATTTCTAAAAACATAAGGAAAACAATCTGTCGAACAAATGATCATTCATAATAGAAATTAACATATTTGTACTTGTGTAAGAAAACAGTAATATTGAGCGAGACTAACTATTAATAATGTAATAAACTGATGCAACATCAGTTCTTCTTGCATTATTAAATTTATTATGTTTTATTCATTATAAACTACTTTATATTATATATCCCTTTATATTATATGTATATTTTTAGTTTTTGCAAAAAATATATAGTAAACATTAACCAGACATACGCTCGTAACATAATAATTTTTTTTCTTTAATTAATCTATTTAATCAGGTTTTTTATGAGTCACTAAGCAACCTCAGATACCTTGACCTGTATCTAGAATAAACAACTCGTATTAAAAATATTCTAACTTATTAATTAAGCAACGAGCCATGTGATAAGCATCAAAATATAGGTTTAAATGTGTGATATTAGCTATTATACATACATAATAATATAATAGTGATATTAGATATTAAAGTGATATTGAAAGGAGAGTAAATGCAGGGAATATGGTAAATGGTACTCTGCACGCCTTTATGAATAGCCAGATGGTATCTCAAAGGGCTAGACTGGCTGTTCATGCTGAAGTGTTGGTGCCAACACTTATGTATGGTAGTAAAAGTTGGGTATGACAGAAGAATCACAAAAGTAAAATAAATTCGGTAGAGATGAGAGCGTTGAGAAGCATGAGTGGATTAAAACTGAGTGACAGAGTGAGAAATAGTGTGATAAGAGAACGTTGTGGTATAAAAGAAGACGTAGTGACTAAAATTGAAAAAGGTATGCTTAGATGGTTTGGGCATGTAGAGAGAATGAATGAAAGGAGACTGACAAAAAGGATTTATGAGTCAAGAGTGAATGCGAAAGTTGGAAG
>JACTOM010000667.1:1790302-1816076 GCA_015832385.1 Elymnias hypermnestra
ACTTTGAATTTTGGAAACAATTTGTAATGTCATTTATGAAAATGTTGAATAAAAGTGGTCCCAGTATTGAACCCTGGGGAACTCCAGAAGTGACTTTATATGTTTGGGATGTATGTCCTTTAGCTGTAATATACGAACTTCTATCGGTTAAGTCGAACAGAGCCATGTAAGAAGCGATCCTCTCAAGCCGAAAGAAGACAATTTTGCAACCAACAAACTGTGGTTCACTTTATCAAATGCCTTCGAGAAGTCGGTATAGATAGCATCCACCTGTTGTCGAGAGTCAACTAGACCTGTTACAAAATTTGTGAAATTAGATAAATTTGTTATTGTGGATCGTGCCGTCACAAAACCGTGTTGAGCTTCAGAAAGAGCGTGTTGCGTTTAATGAGAATGAAAGGAGCGAAGATTTGCAAGGATCGTGGCAAGTGGAAGGATGTTGTCTTTGCCTACCCCTATGGGAATGAGGCGTGATGCTATGTATGTGTATATTAGCTTTAGATTCCCTTGTGTCATTAATTTCCATTTGCTTACGATTCACTCATCTTCCTTTATTCCTCACTTTCTTCCTCATACATCGATGTTTAACCTATACAGTATACTTCATTATCAACTGCTTATGCATCTTTATTGAACTACAATACCATTAACAAGTTCTGTGGTTTTAGTTTTTTTTTCGTTTTTATATTAATATATTACTTCTTAGCCGCCTCAATGGTCTAGTAGTTAGCATTTTTGACTACAGACATGAGGTCCTGGGGTCGAGTCCCAGGTCGATCCAATTCAAAAATCAATATTGAGTTTTCTATTTAAGATTTTCTCAATATTTACCCGAAGTTGGGAAGTTAGCGGTGTGATCCACCCCCGTGCCTCGGAGAGCACGTTAAGCCGTCGGTCCTGCGCCTGATCTCTCTCCGGTCGTGTCGGATTCCCGTCACATCGGACTATGAGAGTAAAGGAATAGAAAGTGCACTTGTGTACTATGCCTGCCAAACCGCAGTGGAGCAGCGTGGTGGATCTAAGCTCTAAAAACCCTCGCTCCTCAGAGTGAGAAGACCTGCGCCAAGCAGTGGAACGTTAATGGGCTGCGACTTACTTTTTTTAATATTACTTATATGTATTTCACTGACCCATATTTTGTTTTTGTATAATTCTATCTCCAGTTTTTTATAGTAATCATTTTCAATAAGCAATTATAATAGGGGTAGGCAGAGGCCTCATTCTTCCACTGGCCACGATACTCGCATATCTCCTTCGCTTCTTTCATTCTCATTAAACTTTTCATACAAGTCCGTCGGTTTGGAGTACTCTTGAACTGGCCTTTATTTAAAATGTCCTGGATTTGGTGCAGGCACGTTAGCCTTAGTCTTCCCGTTTCAACCTTTCCATTCACTCTTGACTCATAAATCCTTTTTCTCAGTCTTTTTTCATTCAATCTCGCTCCATGCCCGAACCATCTATAGTTATTCCATTCTATAATTATCTTAGCCAAGACACACAAAAACACACGCTCATACGTACACAATTTATTCAAACATTTAACAATAATTTATGATGACGTACGGGCTGACCCTCCAAGACACGGGTACTCCTAGTTTGGGGGTCAAGGGTAGTATTAATAAACCATGTAATTTTTGGGACGAATAAAGATTATTATTATTATCTATGCTTAAAGATCAAGCATCTAAAACAGGAATAAAATAGGCCTTAATACTCTATAAAAGTGCTCTTAGATAAGAAAAAATCGAGAAAAACAGTTTTTACTGTATTTTACTGGACTTTTGCAGAACCCATTTGCATACTAGTTAAAGGCATGAAGTCTGTTCGCTCACTTGTCAATCTCAAACATAAGGATTTGTCAGAAAGTTTTCTCTGAGGCCATATGTCCTTTTTCAAAGAAAATTTTCTCGTAATATCCAGCAATAACGGGAAATGCTTCCCGAAACTGTAACGGCTAAAATATTGGTTAAATATATCGCTAAAATAAAAAATTAAAGAAAGGTTCTTGTCACAACGATCATTTATACATTATTTTACGCTAGTATCAATTGTTTTACTTTTGGCTGTTAAAATATGTTATTTTCATGACTAGCATAAAATTTATACGAACTTTATTAAGAGGTTATATAAGTTTGACTGGTCATTCTTTGGTCACTCATTGGTCTAGTGGTTAGCATGTTCGACTAGACATGAGGTCCTGGGTTCGAGTCCCGAGTCGGGACAATTCAAAAATGGATATTGAGTTTTCTATTAAGATTTTCTCAATATTGGCCGGAAGTTGGGAAGTTGGCGGTGTGATCCACCCCCGTGCCATGGAGAGCACGTTAAGCCGTCGGTCCTGCGCCCGATCTCTCTACAGATGTGTCGGATTATCGTCACATCGGACTATGAGAGTGAAGGAATAGAGAGTGCACTTGTGCACTATGCCAACCAGCATCGTTGTGGGTTCATGCTCTAAAAACCCTCTCTCATATGAGTGAGGAGGCCTGTGCCCAGCAATGGCACGTTAATGGGCTGCTACTTACCTAACCTATATAAGTTTATTTTATTCTTGACACTGTGGCTAGTTCTCACAATATCTACGTGAGATGTTGTTTGTTACGACAGTTACCGAGAAGCCAAATATATAATACACATTATGACTTAAAACGAAAGAGATGTGTATATTTCTGATTGCCCCAGTTGAGACTGAACTATTGTCTCATGTCGACTAGTAGTTGACACGGGTTATGGTTTCTACACAGCATCGTACTAGAAAACAACTCTCTTTGCTTGTCTCTTTGTGTTTAGAGTGCATCATCAGGAGTAAGAGTGCTTAGTATTTATTGTCATGATAGGTAACTAGGTAAAAAATATCCTACACTCTTGTCTGGCACTAATAATTTCTAGACTAGAAAATTATCTTTTTTTTTTAATGTTTACATACACGAGCTCAAAGATCGTGGAAATCTACCCAGCAATGACAAATTATGGCTTACAATCAATTAATTTTCAAAACCAGTTATTAAAATCGATTATGAAAGCCATAAAGGTTATTGCATCATATAATGTGATAAATAATTTAATGATTTTTTAAAATAAAAATGCATTACCTGTGTTTAGAATCTAAATCGTGATATAGGTTAATTAATTGGATAATCTTATTTGAATTATTCAAATGTTTATGTTAATAATCTGTATATGAATATATGTAAATTTCACACAGTATTTGACCGCGTTGAACTCCGAAACTCAACAGATTTTGATGATGTTTCATGCCTTTTTGCTGGATTTTTTCCATCTTAGGGCAAAGGATAAGTTTGATCTTAAATTATAATAGATTTTTTAAAGAAAGAGATCGTTATGTATGAGTTCTGCTAACGTCTAAATAACATAAGCAATAAATAAATTTTCATGCTAATATTTGTAAGTTAATCTTCTCTATATCCCTATAAAGTATAATACAATACAATACAAAAACTCTAGACATAATAGTATACATTATGGAGTACAATTGGCGGCCTTATCGCTGAAATAGCGATCTCTTCCAGGCAACCAAAAGCGCTTAGAAGAACACATACAAAAGAAACAGAGAAAGGTGTAATTAATCTATTTACAACTAATAGTAATACCACTTATAATAATTAATAATAACAGTATCAATTAGTCAAATCTTGGACAGGAAGTAGTCTTTTACCATCTTTTTAAATAAGTTATGGGACTGAGCATATTTTATATTGATCGGCAGTGAGTTCCAAAGACGAGCAGCTTGAACAGAGAAAGATTTTGAAAAAAATGAAGTAGAGTGAGAAGGAATTTTTAATTGTAAATTATCTTGCGAACGGAGTTGTCGATTATGAGACTCGTCAAGGAACTCAAAGCGTTCCCTCAGATATGCAGGCGCTTTAGGATCAAACAGCACGCAATAGAGAAGAGAAAGAAGATGAGTATTCCGGCGAAGGCGAATTGGGAGCCACTTGAGTTTATTGCGGAAGTTGGAAATATGATCATATTTGCGGAGACCAAATATGAATTTTATACATAAATTTTGAAGTCTCTCAAGCTTATTTAATTGCTCCTCGGTGAGATCAAGAAAACATGTGTCAGCATAATCAAGGACTGGTAGCAAGAGAGTATGTGCTTGAGCAACTTTAGTTGGTATAGGCAGTAGATTACGTAAACGCCGCAAGGAACCGGTAGCTGCAAGTATACTGTAATAGAAAGAGATCTCTTAAATGTATTTGTTTCATTTAAACTTCTGTGAAGTTTCCTAAAACTTTTCAAACAAAACCGCTAAAGTTAAATAAAAGCTTACAATATTTGTGATGGTATAATTGAAAGTGCTTTTAAAATTTACGAAGATTAAGTCGAATATTCGACTACAAAGTATAGAGTTTATGCATAATATTATTATATATCCTCAACTGCCTCATTGGTCTGGTGGTCAGCTTGTTCTGCTATAGATTTAGGCTTCGGGTTCAAGTCCCAAGTCGGTCAGTTGGTAAATTCTCTTATATTTGCCCTGTTTTGTGTTTTTGGCGGTGAGCTTCTATCCCGTGCCTTGGAGAGCAGTCTCTCTCCAGTCGTGTCCCATGGATTATGAGAGTGCAGGACTAGAAAGTAAACTTGTGCAATGGAGCAGTGTAGTGGGTCAGTGTAGCTTTAAAAGTCCCTCTTCTTATGTTGGAAGATGTCTTTCCCTAGCAGTGAGACGTTAATAAGCTGCTGCTTACCTTTTTTTATATTTTTCTTTATTTTACATAAATTAGAATACAGTTACTTTAAAGAGCAAGTAGTAGTCCATGAAGGTCCTGACTGTTGGGCCTTCACAAACATAAGAGAGAGGGTTTTATAAAGGCATAATACACAAGTATGCTAAAATGGTGTATTTCGTTTATTTTGCATAGCATTATGTCTGAAATTGAAACTATATATTGCAATAGATCTCGCCTTTTAAGAGATAGATTCGATAAAATACCAATTCTTACAGTACCGTCGCAATATACGAGTATATTGAATAACATTCTGTCCGTGATAATATTTATTTATACAGCAAGAGGAGGAACACAAGAAATTAAAACAAAATGAGCATACACATTTTTAATAGTTAAATTTTTAATAGTTTTAAGAAATATGTCAATAACGTCCTATTGTAGAAGGCATATTATAATGTTGGAGATTATTTAAAGCACAAAGATGTTTGTTTCCAGTTAAACGTGAAAGCTAAACACATTGTAATATACAAAAACTTGAGTTTCTTGCCGGTGTCTTCTCAGCGGAATCAACTTTCCGAACCGGTGGTAGATTTGTCACCAACGGACATACTACTGACGATTCAAAAGTGCTTTTGAGCTTACTTGAATAAAGAATATTTGGATTTTACTCTTCGCTCTTGTGACATATAATAGTCTGTTTGTGAGAGAGAGATAATAAACTATAATCAAGATTTGAAGAGGTACGATTCCGTCATTCATGATTGTTCTCCAGCGGAATTTAACTGGGCGAGAACGAGGCTCTTTCGTCCCGTATTTAGGGACTGAAAAGCAAGCTTTTCACCCTGCCGTTATAAAGACAAATTATTTGAAAAGATGTCATAACCTCTTCCATTAGGTCCGCGATAAGATTATATTTTCGTTTCGTCTTTTTAATAATATTATAAACAGTTTAATGATAATTATGTTTTCAATTAGATAATGTACTATTCCATTTGACATCAATTTATCTTGTTAACGTAAACGTGAAATATGTTATGAAATATTTAATGATTTTGAAAAACTACAACTTAATATATTACGAAATCTAATAGTTACATTAACAACTCGGACTTCTTGTATCACAGTCTCGGGTTCAATTGCAATTTTAATTAAGTCTCATTTTTTCAATTACACATACATTACGAAAAACATGTTTTTAAATATTTTTTTACTATCAGTTGGTGTATTAGTGCATACACTCGTTAAACTAATTGAAGTTTCGAGTACAATCCTCTTAAATACAAATTTGCATAGCAAAATTTTACAATACATAACTGTTAGTTAAATCCATTTAGCACTCAAACATTCATCAAGAAATCTCTGAAACTATGTGTCCGTTTGACTTGAAAATTGTCATTGTTACTCTTATCACAATGTAGAGGCTCAATAAGAACGGGTTTTCCCATATTCCTACAGAATTAAGATATATAAGCAACAACCTAATTATGGTAATTCTTGCCATGGTAACCATAATTCAAATATATGGTATGTAAATTATAACAGTTCAGAAAAAAGGGCTTTTCAACTCACATTAATAACGGTTTTCTTCATATTTCCACGGGAGAGAGAATGAGAGAGAGGACTGTGTAATGTCTCGGGAAATAACGAGTCAATATATAGCTGTATAATGGAAAAGTATCAATGAATTTGTCGCCGTAAATCTCCAAAACTACTCAAGCAATTTTCACGAGACTTTCGCTGATAGTTAGCTAACTTTATAAAGCTGCTTTTATATCCAATGTTTAAAAGGAACGGAAAAATCCAAGCGTGTAATATCAAACTAAGCCACAGCAATGCTTAGTTTAAGGTATAGTCTTTATACAAATAATATGGTATGTTTTTGTCTTCGGCATGAATTCTTTTCTAAATTTATATTTAAATATAGCAACTTCATTACCATTTAAACGTTAAAATATAGCAACAATATTGTAGCTAAATTGATTAGGCGATTTAAATGGTATCATTATATACACGCTGATCACCTTTCACCTTTTAATAATGTTTAATCAATATAAGAGAAGATTCTAGACTCTCATTATGATAATATTAATTATTTAAAAATAGATATACAATTAAATAGTTACAGTGAATCTTTCTTAAAACTAAGAAACGTAAAGACCAAATAAACTTTTACCCAACCTACTATCTTCTTTTTGAATAAACTTACCATAGAACATAGAGAAAGGTTATTCTTATCTTTCGTGCTCTCATTCTTTACACAATTTTTAAATTTATCCAATGATTTAGCCTCTCTTATTGTGAGAGGTAACATTCCATATTGTTATGTCCCGAACCGCGTAAGAATTTTATCTTATCTACCTTATGGTGCCTTTGTAAACACTGCGTATCATAGACATACGTACATATTCATCACGCTTCATTCCCATAGGGGTAGGCAGAGACCATGTCGTTCCACTTGTCACGGTCCATGCATATCTTCTTCGCTTCTTTCACTCTCATTCAATCTTTCACACAAGTTCGTCGGTTTAGCTTTACTTTTGATCTGGTCCTTATTTAAAATGTCCTGGATTTGGTGCAGGAGTGTTCGCCTTGGTCTTCCCCTTCCAACTATCCCATTCACTCTTGACTCATAAATCTTTTTTGTCTGTCTCCTTTCATTCATTCTCTCTACGCGCCCGAACCATCTAAGCTTACTTTCGTCACTCAGTTTCAATCTACTGGTAATTCTCAACGCTCTCATCTCTATCGCATTTATTTTACATACTGCCATACCCGTATACGTATCATATTTTATTTGGGGATGACAGCACGATAAGTGATGGTGTCGTTGATTTGGGCAGACCTCTCGATAACCATCACAGCCGTTGCAATGGTTGCCAGCGAAGCAGGGTGAAAAACCGAAGCCTTTTGCTAAACAATTGTCTTGCTAGAGAGGGCACTTATGAGGGAACGGGAGCTTTCTCCTGATACCCTTACTGTCCGTCGCAGAAAGTCGAGCAGCAGCAGGTGTTGATTTATGTGCCTCTTGCCACAACCTTGAAACTCGATTCGGCTTCTTCGGGGACTGTTCGCGCCTGATGGAGCTAGGCATCGGTGCTCTGTGGGCAAAGCACAATATACTCTATGAGCATAGCTAATCTCTGCTTGTTAGGAATCATTTGAAAACTGTCATCCGCGAACCGGACAGAAAACGGGCGCGATCTAGGCCCGTCTCGGGAATTTAAGTGATTTTCGTAAGGAAGTGCGGGATCCTACGCATTTAATTGGTTTGTGGGGCCAGCGGAAGCCCGATCCTCGCGTTTAATAGGCTCTCGTTGCCCCCTAGTGAAAGGTGGCGAGTTATAACACGGCTAGGCTAGCTCGCCCACGCGTTGGCCGCAATAGTCCTTCCTTCCGGTGGATTAAGAAGTAGAAGAGTAAACCAGCGTCGCCGACCACAGCCTTCCGCGACGCTTTGGCAGGTTATACACTCTACACATTCCATAACACGCATACAGATACACATCTCACGTGAACAGACACCTGCCGGAGTCAACGCCGTTGAGGAGAGCGGCGCCTGTAGACGAGGTAGGTGCGAAACCCCACTAACTGTCCAACCCCTCTGGAATCTCTAGTATAATTTCTCCTCCCGCCGTCTACGGTGATCGAGGCTGCCTGTACCACTATGGGCCCTGGTGACCTCCACGAGCTGGTCACGGACGGCGTGAACAGGGACACTATATTAGATTACGCAAGCGAGCCACTGATGTCCCACCTTAGGATAACGAGGGACTGGATTTTAGTGGGTATTTTTCCTCATCATTGAAGTACACACTTCCAAGTTTTTTGGTCGGTATGCCTAAAAGCATATTCCAGACAAAAATAGAGTGGTAATTAGCTAAATATGAATCTCCCGCCAATCCAGACCCAAAGTTCACAACTAGTATAGCTAAAATAGATAACTAACGATGTGAATAAACGCCGTTTGCATAATTATACGTGAATAATTTATAAAAGATTACTATCATATTTGCATTATTCACACACTTTCGATAGATTTAAATTAGAAATAAAGTAACATAGAGATATACGATATGTAAAATGGCATATAACGTGATCAAATTCAGACTTAATGATTTTTAGTGCAAACACGTTTTTAATAACACTGTTATAAATTCCTTGATAATGTATAATTATATTAAAAATATATTTATCTTAATAGTTTTTATTGGTCACTGCTAACGGAACTTTTGACCTGGTAGAAGGCTTCGGCTCTTTTCTTCGGTTATTTCACAAATAAATAGTACTTATTTCTATATAGTAAATTTGTAATCTATGTAGAGCAGAAGCTGTTATGTCCCACCTGATGTCAAATGATGACAGTCTAAGATTGAACCGCGTTAACCTGTTAAGCGGCATTTACTTCTTCTGGCTTCTATACATCATCGTTGCAAATCTTTGACTTTGCACCACGTCTTTAGGTAGTCACTCACTAATCCAGAGTCAGACAATTCAATATCCTCAATATTCCCGGTTCCAATCGAACCCAGCATCTCTGCTAAGGAGGGAAGCACTTGCACCATTGCAATTAGCGACTCTAGTGAGTCGGTGTCAGTGACAGCTTCTGATTGTCGGGTGTAATCTGGTCTAGTATTTTCTAACTTGGTCTAATATTGTCTATCCTGGTCTAATATTGGCTTACTTGGTCTAGTATTACGTAACCTGGTCTGGTATAGGATAACCTTTTTTTTCGTCAGGAAATCCTCATGAATACCTTCAGTGCCATGGGGTGACGCCGAGGGTTATGCCGGACTTTTACCGGTTAAAACCTGACAGTGCTCTTTGTGCAATCTCTGTGTGGTGTTTATGCTCCAGCATTGGCGTGCCTGGAGCACCCGTCTCGCTACCTGCCTCCTCGGGGGCTTCCTAGTGTAGACAGCGGGCCCCCTGCCCGCTGCCCAGACGTCACCCTTCTTCTGCGTCATAACTGTTTCGCAGAAGGAGACCAACTCATTTCATGCCTCCTCACTGCCCACCATCGCGCTAACGATAGCTAGCAGCGAGACGATCATTCCGATTGCTGCCACTAGTGTGGCACGTGGCTCGTTCCATTTTGTGCAGTCTACAAGTGTATGGGCAGCCGTGGCTGAGCCGACCCACACTCTTGCCAAAGCAGCCGTGGCCAGACAAGACCTGTGTAAGGTAGAAGGTCAATACACCGTTCTCCCGTTGGCACCGCTGGGCCAGTATGGGGCAAATCGCCTCCGTGATGGCTCGGCTGGCCCTCGGCTTCCGCAGGAGCTCCTCCCATTTGTTCATCAGGTGGGCCTGCGCTGTTCTGCGCCACCTGCGCTGTACTGCGGGAATGGGGGATACTCCCCGAAGCCGCGCTTTAGCCCACTTTTTATAGGCTTCAAGGTGCATCTCGGCGTCCAGTTCCCATAGCGGGGTCGCGGCTAGTAGTCGGGCAGCCTTGCACGTAATGTGGCGGTACCCTCGGACTATTCTGACCGCCATGACCCTCTGCGCTTGGTTAAGCAGTGTCTTTGATCGGGTGGTCAGATAGTCTGCCCATATTCGATCTCCGTATAGGGCCTAGGCACGCACCACTTCAGCGTAAAGGTAGCGATAGCCTACGCCGTATCCTCTTATGTTCGGCAGAAGCCCGGAGAGTACTCCAACCGCCCTAATTAGTTTTGGTGCGAGACGCTCAAAGTGCGCCTCAAATTTCCAGCGCGGGTCCAGAGTGAGACCCAGGTATTTTAGGGTACTTCCAACTGTCAATCCCTCCGATCACGAGGGCGAAGACCGCTGTAGGTGCCCTCCGTGAGCCATGAAACCGTTTTGTTGAGGGCAACCTTTAAGCCGAGCCGGTTTATTCTGGCCACCACCTGCGCGACTTTCGCAGTGGCCAGAATTTGTGCCTCTTGAAATGTAACTAGGGTGTCGTCGGTATAACATGTAATACCCCGGAGATTGGATCCGCGCAGCACCGTGTCATATCCAATATACCACAGGAGCGGGCCTGAAACCGACCCCTGTGGAACGCCGGATGCCCTTTGGAGGGCCCCTCCGCCGACAGGAAACACCACCTTCCTGTCATGCAAGCAGCTACGAATGATCCGCTTCAGGTATAGGGGAACGCCGTGGAGGTCCAGCGCCTCCAGCGCGGTGGTCCAGGGCAGGGTGTTAAACGCATTGGCGATATCCAAAGATAAATGTATATTCTTGGTGCATGTTTAAAATTCAACAAGTCGAACCCGCTGGATAAAAACGATAAAACCCCTATCTTCGTATTTGAGCACCTTTCACCAGCGAATCGTACTCTGCACGCTATGACTCGCACTAATAGGAAGGATCATGGGTACAAACAGCTTTGGGTGCGTCACGGTCGTATAATGATGAGAAGAGATGATTCGTGCTATATAGATTAAAAATAGTGATTTCCTTAGTCAAATTAAGAACTAGTTTGTTCGTATACCTCTATTATAGTTTAATTATTATATATAAATGTATAAAAGGCTCTGTTACTGGATTTAATGTGTATTACCAAAACGCTAGAACTATACGAGGTAAATTACAAAGTTTTCACTTGAATACCATTGAGAGCGAGTTTGATATTATGCATACATACTTAGCATCACGCCTCATTCCCATAGGGGTAGGCAGAGACCACATCCTTGCCACAATTCTTGCATATCTCCTTCGCTTCTTTCATTCTCATTAAACCTTTCATACAAGTTCGTACTCTTGACCTGGCCCTTATTTAAAATGTCCTGGATTTGGTCCAGGAACGTTCGCCTTGGTCTTCCCCTTCCAACTTTCGCATTCACTCTTGACTCATAAATCCTTTTTGTCAGTCTCCTTTCATTCATTCTCTCTACATGCCCAAACCATCTAAGCATACCTTTTTCAATTTTAGTCACTACGTCTTCTTTTATACCACAACGTTCTCTTATCACACTATTTCTCACTCTGTCACTCAGTTTTAATCCACTCATGCTTCTCAACGCTCTCATCTCTACCGCATTTATTTTACTTTTGTGATTCTTCTGCCATANCTGATGGTAAGTGATGATACAGTCTAAGATGGAAGCGCGCTAATCTGTTAAGAGGCGATGTACCCCTTACGGTTTCTACACAGCATCGTACCGGAACACAAATCTCTTTGTTTGGCGGTACGTTTTTGCTGGTAGGGTGGTAGCCACGGCCGAAGCCTCCCACCAGTCCAGACTCAGACAAATTAGAAAATACAATTTCCTAGATTCGTCCTACCGGGGATCGAACCCGGGACCTCCGCTAGCAAAGCGAATACTCGCACCACTGCGCCAGCGAGGCCGAGGATGGAGGGGTTTTGATTGCTATTTTAAAGAAATATAGCTCTTGTCGTAACACATATTGGGAAAGTGATAACGAGGACCTCTGGGTCAGGGTTACAGGTTATGCGGTAAAATCTTCCCAACCACTACACATTTGCGCCGTCTATCTGCCTCCATCATTAACTGTGAATAAGCTTGATAATCAGTTATCGTCTATAAGTGAGATTTTAATCTTAGCTTCATACATTGGGCAGAAATAAAATCGAACTTAGACGTTACCCTCACCCAACCGAGCAACATTAACAGCAATTTAGGTTATCTTCTCAATAGATTTTATGTCCTTTCATAATTTATACAATATTATAACATCGCAAATAAAGACAACAATATTTTAGATTTGACTAATTGTTTTAAACTTAAATTTTCGTGGTTTATTAACATATTGACTATTTGAACGGGTACATATCACGATGGCGATTTTTAATTTTNAAAAAAAAAAGGTTAAAAATCGCCATCGTGATATGTACCCGTTCAAATAGTCAATATTTTAGATTTGGTTTTTTGCAATGGGTCGCTGCAAGCTAAAGTACTTTCTTCAGATATCTCATTAAGTAAGATTCATCCGTATTACCCAGCATTACTATCAGTTTTCAGTTTCTACAAAGAAGAGCCGCTGCAATGACTTCAGCGTAAGTCTTTTCTTCTTTCGCTTCCTCCGGCTGTAGTATGATCACTAGAAGCGTCCTTTGAGCTTTGTGTTCTTCTCGTTTTTTGTTACTCCTGGCTTTGTCCTTTTCGGTTTTGTCTTCGCCTTAGGCTTGGGCACGGGTTCAGGTTGGGTCTACGGTTGTGGTCTGCTGGTCGCCTTTCCTCTTGCTCGATCTTTGTTTTTATTTGTCTTATTGCGGCCCGTTACTTTGACTGACGTCTCTTCTGAGGTTTCAGCAGTGTTCTCCAGCGGTTGGGCAGAGTTTTCGCTAAGCGAAACCTCGTGCTTTGGGACTCATTTGGTGTTCCGCGTGCGATGGGTCGGATTTCCGCCCTCAGAGCGGTCGCCGTTTGTGCTTCTCTATGGTTGCGCAAGCGGCCCTCGAGTGCCGAAAATTCGTCTCTGATCATTTGGCGCACTTGCACAAGCACCGCTTGGCTGGCCTCTTCCTTTCTCCTTTCGGAATTCGGGTTTTTTGGGCTAGCCTCTCTTGGTAAGGAGATACTGTGCGTTCCGGCAGAAATACCGGTAACGTCTCCCTTGTACTTCTTTGTATCTCCTTTGTTACATACAAATGTATGTTTAAGTATGTTTAAGTATAGTATAACAACATATGTATGTTTAAAGAGGCAATTTGCAGTTTTAGGTTGTGGTTTTCCTGTTGCAGTCTCTGCACCTCAGATGTGAGCGTGTGCGAGCTGATGTCATCGATGCCTTTCGCACGGCATGACGCCGCATCCTTCAACCCGCGCACGAACCCGCCCTTCAGATTTTTGGACTTCGTAGCGATTGTTTGAATGATCGCCACGTCATTCAGCATCCTTTCGCGGGTGTCAAGCTGGGAGCATGATTCCTGCTCTTGAGTCATCGGATCAGAACATGTGGAGACGTTTGGTCTCTTCTGGCCCGACACTCAGCTATTTGTTCTGCGAGCTCCTTTTTCGCTATCACTCGCAGCTCTCTCTCCTTCTCCTCATTGAGAGCAGCTTTGGTCTTCGCCAGACCGACGTATTCCCCCGTAGTTGGAGGTCTACCCCGGTTCCGGCGTCTGCCCACCGCGACTTCGCTAACCGAGCCACCTCCTCACTCCGCTCTAGCGGTACTCCGCCCGGTTTCGTCGCCTGACGTCGTCGACGACAATGGCGATGTAGAGCGCGTTGAACCCGCCGACTCCTCTCCAGCTGCGACTCATCTTCGTCTGCGCCGACCGCGGCTTGCTACCTCTATCTCTTTCTTTTCGTTTCTCTTTGGATTAACTTTTTTACTAACTTCCTCGCCCAATGGCGACGTAACAAAATGTGCCTGCCCAGATACGTGGAGCGCGAGTGCCGAGGGAATTTCCTCCCGCGATGCGAAAGGTACCCTCCTGGGTTAAGTATGCTTAATTCAAATTAATTTTGGCGCGGGACGTTCATAATGTGCCCCGAACTTTCATGGGGGGTCCAAAATGGGACCCAATTGTTTTCGTACCCAATTCGTAGGATAGATTTATAAATTATTTTATTATATTGAACGATGCACTACTTTATAATCTACATATACAAAAGCAATCAAGAGTTATTCGGAAATTGTTAAATAAAGATATATGCTATTGAATAGCATATTTTTTTGTGTTTTGAGATGGATTTAAGAATAGTAAAGATAATAACGGGTTTTCACTTATTTTCATGGAATTAGGCGACAGCCTCATCTACTACTACTGAACTTTCTAATGGTTGGAGAAAATTAAAGCATACCCCATAAAGAGACATTCCATATCTTTTTTCGTTACGTACTCTTACTTCTATATTTATAGGTACATAATAAAGGAGAATATTCAAGTGGCCCCCTAGAACGTGTCGTAAATTACTTGCCATTTACAAAGTAACGTATTTATTAGCAATTAATACTGCAAAATACACTTGTTTATCTTCCGACAGACAGATAAGCATCGAGATCATTGACATATAAGTACAATGTCAATGCCGATAACGTTACGCAACGTCCGAGTTCAAGAATAATTATTAGTTGCAATCTACTATATGAATAACTGATTAGCGAAGTTACAATTACGTATTATGATCATCTTTATATAAAACTAGTTAGCTATGTTTGTATACATTGAAATGTGGGTGTAAAAGTACAACTACATCTATTTGATGCTCATTTAACTTTGCTACACATCGGGTCGCCAGCTGCTGTTCACCGAACTGAATAACAATCAAAACCCTTGAAGTGGGTTTTAATTTTTAAGATATGAGCCTATAAATACAAGATGTACTATTTCTCAAAGTTTAGCGCAACATGACGCTACACCAGAGTCTTAATTTAATAAACAAATGGTAACATTGTATAGTTTAACTATTAGCAAACATAAAAATCATAATGTTTGATAGTCTTTCATGAGCATTTAAGCCCCAATAGCCGCTTTAGCGTTATTCGACCCGAAGGGCAATCGACGCAAAACGCCGGCGTGGTAGTTGACTGTTATATCCGTTAAATAGCGTGGACAAATGACGAGTTCCAATAAAACCAGAATCAGCAGCTCCTGAGAATAACGCGTTCAAGCCAACAGATTCTTCAGCTTTGAAATATTAGTATAGATTTGTATGGCATAATAAATATTCACGTTGAGCGATAAAAAGGAATGTTTTACTTAATAAAAGTAACTTACTGAACCAGTATGTGCTCTTTATTGAACAATAAATTATAGAGCGTTGACACGGTCTTATGATAAAATGCAAATGCTATAGAAATAAGTGTATTATGTTAAAAAATCCTGAGCGACTTTCAAATACTGCGGGCAAGGTCTCCTGATTTATGTCCTCCAGTTTCATTTTTATTTTAAATAGATTGATAATTGTTTTATAGAAATTTGATGGCATAAATTATTTTTTATTATTACACCTATCGATAAATAAATAAAAAACGATCAATTGCTCTCACGAGATCATCAAAACTGTATTTATGTAAAGGATTAGATATTAATTAACTAATGAGCTACAGGAGATGCTAAATATTATGAATGAAGCTTTAAAAGGGAAAGGAATGAAAGTGAATGTAAACAAAATGAAAGTCATGCTTTTTGAACGAGATGAATCTATGATGAATGGCAATATTTTGATAGATGGGGAACAAATGGAAGAGGTGAAAGAATTTGTTTACTTGGGATCTAAATTTACAAAAGATGGAACATGTGAAAGTGATATAGAAAGGAGAGTGAATGCAGGGAATATGGTAAATGGTGCTCTGCATGCTTTTATGAATAGCCAGATGGTGTCTCAAAGGGCTAGACTGGCAGTGCATGCTGGAGTGTTGGTGCCAACACTTATGTATGGTAGTGAAAGTTGGGTATGGCAGAAGAATCACAAAAGTAAAATAAATGCGGTAGAGATGAGAGCGTTGAGAAGCATGAGTGGATTAAAACTGAGTGACAGAGTAAGAAATAGTGTGATAAGAGAACGTTGTGGTATAAAAGAAGACGTAGTGACTAAAATTGAGAAAGGTATGCTTAGATGGTTTGGGCATGTAGAGAGAATGAATGAAAGGAGACTGACAAAAAGGATTTATGAGTCAAGAGTGAATGCGAAAGTTGGAAGGGGAAGACCGAGGCGAACGTTCCTGGACCAAATCCAGGACATTTTAAATAACGGCCAGGTCAAGAGTACTCTAAACCGACGAACTTGTATGAAAGGTTTAATGAGATTGAAAGAAGCGAAGGAGATATGCAAGGATCGTGGCAAGTGGAAGGATGTTGTCTCTGCCTACCCCTATGGGAATGAGGCGTGATGCTATGTATGTATGTAATTAGATATTGCTATTGCAATTCATGTCATTTTTCATCAGCCCAGGATCGAAAGTTGGATAAAAATGTAAAAAATAATATAGAATAAAGTTAGATATTGAATCTATAGTTTACAAGCATCGACTACGTTACTAAACAATAAGTTGTTAACTCATTTATTTATGACAACTTTCAAACACCAGCTATATTATAGACTAAAAATAGATTTAGATTTGGAATCAAAAACACAGTTAATCTGGGGAACGTAATAAAATATAGTACAAATAAAAAACATTAATATATAAATATAAATATTTACCAACATTTTGATTCGCAAAAGAAGGGCGCATGCGTCGAATATTTGAAGCATGCGCACCAAATTACACTCAAAATACTTTCGATACAGGTGTGATGAGAAAAAACATTGTGTAATTTTATAAACACACGCAAGTGAAACAGCGGATGCAATCAAAAACACAATAAATCTGCTAAAGTTATAGATAAAGTAAAGAAAATAATTTCTAATAAATCGTCGTCGTCGTCGTCGCTTCAACCGATGGACGTCTACTGCTGGACATAGGTCTCACGAAATGATGCCACAAGGCCCTATCTTGAGCCGCCTGGCTCCAGCGGCTACCGGCGATCCTCCTTATATCGTCGGTCCACCTTGTGGGGGGTCTTCCTACACAGCCTCGTCCAGTGCGGGGTCGCTATTCCAGCACTTTTCGACCCCAACCTCCATCGGTCCTTCGGACTATGTGCTCCTCCCATTGCCACTTCAGGTTCGCGATTCGTAGGGCTATGTCGGTGACTTGGGTTCTGCTACGGATCTCCTCATTTCTGATTTGATCGCGTAAAGAAACTCCGAACATAGCCCTCTCCATCGCACGCTGAGCGACTCTGAGCTTTCGATTAAGGCCCATAGTCAGCGACCAAGTTTCCGATCCGTAGGTAAGCACTGGCAACACGCACTGTTCGAAGACTTTAGTCTTCAGGCACTGAAGGATATTGGACGAGTAAATCAATTGGTAAGTATGTTGATATATAAAACAAACGCGCATACGTCGAATATTTGAGGTATGCGCACAAATTAATTAATCAGAAAGCAATATGCCACTTTTATCACCCAAAATAGCGCTGAAAGTACAAACTTTCGATACAAGTATGATGAAAATACAATAACCATAAACGTGAAAGTATACGTATTTATCGCAATCTTCTAGAAGTTTTTCTAGTGGTGACAGTTTGTAAATTATATTCATTTAAAAAAACTATTGAAAAATCACAATACAATTCAAAGCATTACTTGAATCAGGTATTTGCAACCAGGGTCCGTAATCTGCTGCAGTGAGCCAATAGTTAATGGCAAATATGTAAAATATAGTTTCATCTCATAATTGCGAATTTAGGACATTGCAATTTTCTAATTTGTCTGACTCTGGACTGGTGGAAGTCTCCGGCTGAGGCTAGTTACCACCCTACCAGCAAAGACGTAATGCCATGCCAGAAATTTATGGTATTACGCTGTGACATTTGAGGTAAATTGCCTTTTAACAGATTATCGCGCTTCCATCTTAGACTGCATCATCACTTATATCAGATATAATCACAGTCAACCGCTAACCTGTGACACAGACAATTTGAATAATCAAGTCAAAATATCTTTATTCAAGTAGGCCTATTACAGCACTTTTGAATCGTCAAATATCGTTTTTTTTTTTNTCGATTGTTTTTAGAACATTTAGATGATAAACTCGGGCGTCACTCTGGGGGAATCCATGACGAACAACTGGCAAATTCAATTGGAACTAAGAAATGTTTGAAGTACGTTTTTCCTCGTCGCCGGAGTCCTCATTTACATCCCTCCTCCTCATGGTAATACATAAAAATTTATCCGTCGCGAGACGGATAAGTTTTTATGTATTACCATGAAATAACGCTGTATACACTATAAGTAAGTATGGCAATTAGTTGTATTGAGTGGGAAGAGAGACGACGTGGCGACACTTCGCCACGGAATACGTAGTTTCCACGAGCCGTTACAGTTGCTTCACTTCAAAATGCAACCCGGGTGACACGGCCTATATATTTGCATACAAATTTCTGTAAACTGTCCTAGGAATAATTTCTACCAATTTTATCTGTCCCAAAAACGGCTTGGTTGATATTAATCAAAATTTCTATATACCGTAATATACAAGAACATGTGATTGCGCGAATAATATTTTATGCACGACTACAATGCAACTCCCAACAAGGTGAGTGAAAAATTTTTTATTAACTTATTCATCTAGGTATATAAATAAAAAATTTAACAAAAAAAGAACCGCCTTCAGAACAAACTGTTCCAAATATATTAATATGCTCTAAAATGTAAAAAATAATTGCGTATTCTTTATTAGAGTTCTTTGTATTCATATATTCGGAGTCGGCTTTAGCCAAGGTAGGTGTGTCCCGCGCAAATAAATATATTAGGAACGGTTTGTATTGAAGGAAGTTAATTTATGTTAAAATTTATCTCAATATGTGTACACCTAAAAAACGTGTTGCTCATATGAGGCAGCACCGATTACCACCGCAACCGGGATCGAACCCGCAACTTTATACGTTACAGGTCGATTGTTTTGCCACCCCGCTATCCACAGTCTTTTATATGGCAATCGAGCACATCACTAATGCGGATAAATCCCCCCCCCCCCGACTCTGCTACCACCGCTTTACACATAATTCACTTTTCAAATATTGCAATGCAGCAATAAACGTAAAGTCATTGCTATTTGTTTTACAAACAGTTATATATTTTACCAAAAATCACACTCTTACTGTAAGCCGTTGAGGAGTTCCATTGATCTTCATATTTAACTACGACTAGCACTAGACCATACCGAAGTTACGGTAAGCAACTGAAATATCTGGATAACTTATAGAAGATTCTGCCGAGTATCGTTGATATGCTCCTCAGAATTGAAGAGTTCCGTCACTTTGTCATGGATTCCATCATCAGAACTTAACCAAACTATCACAAAACAACTCTTGAAGTATATCCTTTCTGATAAAAAAGTATCATCTAAATCGGATAGCATGATCTTTAGTTATTCGTCCATTTGTCGGGCATATTGTTTTGCAAATTTAAGACTTATCCGGTTTTCTCATGGATGCCATCATCAGAACTGGTATAGAAAATTCGTCATAGGGTCCCACCCTATGACGAATACCACCTTTCATTTAAATAAAATTATCAAGATCGGTCCATTCAGTTGGAAGATATGAGGGGAAAAAAATACAGACGAATTAATAACCTCCTCCTTTTTTGAAGTCGGTTAAAAACACTGTCAAATCATATTGCCTGTGTCTGTACGTATGTCCACATTCTTCTGTATCTTAAACATAATTAATTTCCTTAATGAAACTTTGAACTAATTAATTGTTTGTGTTTTAAAAACACAAGGTTTGCGCTCGTGACAAGTTCAAAGATTTATGAAAGGACAGATGTAATTGTAACCCGGATATAATGCGGAAGTCGGAAATCAATTCTTTATACTGACCGCAGGTTCGGCCATTAAATCTCGATATTAAAATAATAAGATTATTGTTTTTTTTCAATTCCTGTTATTAGGTCACGATATTCCTATATACTCGTATTAGAATATCATGTAAAATTTTATTACCTTTATGTGTCCTTTTCATCGACGACGATGTATTTGTGTACATTTAATGAAGTGAAACTTCTTTACAATTCGTTCGAAGGTTCGTCTCAACCAATGGACGTCCACTGCTGGACAAAGATCTCTCTTAATGAATTCCAACGGGCCCGATCTTGTGCCGCTTGTATCCAGCGGCTGCCAGCGATCCGCCTGATGTCATCGGTCCACCTGGTGGGGGGTCTGCTGACGCTGCGTTTTCCGGTACGAGGCCGCCAGTCTAGCGCCTTCGGGCCCCAACGTCCATCGGTTCTGTGAACTATGTGCCCTGCCACTTCAGCTTTGCAATTCGGTAGTCTACGTCGGTGACTTTAGTTCTCCAATGGATCTCCTCATTTCTGATTTGATCACGTAGGGAAAACCCGAGCATAGCCCTCTCCATTGCCCGTTGAGTCACTCTGAGTCCAGTAGTGAGTAATCCAATTAGGTAGGTCCAACTTCGAAAAAGAGAACCACCGAATCCAACTCGGATGGGCAGCGTTTGGAAAACTACGGGACATCTTTTCATCCATAATTCCTCAGTGCCTGACTAAGGTCTTCGAACAGTGCGTGTTGCCAGCGATTGGTTCGAAGGTAAGGTAGTTTTAATATTTACAAATAACATGTGGCATTTTAATTTGCCACTCGTCGTTTAATCATTTAATATAATATAGATAGATAGATAATAATCTTTATTGAACACCTTGCTAATAATAAATGTACAATTACTAAGTATAAGGTACTTTTAGTCTGCAATTTGGCGGTCTTATCGCTCATTAGCGATCTCTTCCAGACAACCCTGGCGTTAGGGAACCCGTCAAAGAAAGGAGAGAGAAAGTAAGTGGTGTGTATAAATAAATAGGCATACAATGTCTAAAAATATTATATACATATATACAGAATATTACGTCCCGGGTCAGGCTAATTCAAAAATCAATATTGAACTGAACTGAAGTTGAGAAAGAGATATAAGTTACTCAAGAATGAAACTCTCTACTCCGCATCTGCATCTGCATCTCATAAAAGAGACAGAGAAGGATCAAATTTGGTTAACATAAAAAAGTTTATAATGAGCTACTACTAAAAGATAGACATATGCCCACATAGAGTGTTTTTTAGAACTTTTTAATGGGAATAATTCTGTCATACATAACTTTTTGATACTTTAACGGTTTACCCAGCGCATGGAAAGGACGGACTGCCTCATTGGTCTAGTGGTTAGCATCGACTACAGACATGAGGTCCTGGGTTCGAGTCCCGGGTCGGGCCAATTCAAAAATCAATATTGAGTTTTCTATATAAGATTTTCTCAATATTTGCTCGAAGTTGGGAAGTTGGCAGTGTGATCCACGGAGAGCATGTTAAGCCGTCGATCCTGCGCCTGATCTCTTTCCGCTCGTGTCGGATTCCCGTCACATCGGACTATGAGAGTGAAGGAATAGAGAGAGCATTTGTGTACTATGCCTGCCATTCCGCAGTGGACCAGCGTGGTGGATCTTTTTTCTAAAAACTCTCGCTCCTCGGAGTGAGGAGGACGTTAATGGGCTACTACTTACTTACTTTTTATGTTTATATAACTTTTATCAATATTTGGTCTTTAAATTGTACTCTTTAATCGTATTCTTGTATAGTGTTCTTCGTATTGTTATATTTGGAGTCAGTGTCAGCTAAGTTCCTTTAGAAAAAACAATATATTAATTATTTATACATATAAGAAGCAGAAGTAAAGTAGTGTTTCTTTATTACAGGTTGTTATTTAAAAAAAGCGCTAAAGTTGTTTGTTGAATCGTCACTTTTAACTATAAAACTGCCTTTATAAACCCTTTGCTTTTAATAATAATTTTTTTTATTTGTTCAAAGTATGTTATGTACACGAACTAAAATAAATTAAGTACAAACAACACAATATAACACTAGAGTAATGTATGAAAAACATCTGTCCCTAAACTAGGAATGAACCTGTATTTTAGGCGACAGCGCTCTCCTCGCAAATACTTATACAAATACATTTTAAAAAGGAAACGGAGAAAATAAAGAAATTCGGTGTAGAAATGAGTTTGTGCGTGCGTGCGTGCGTGCGTGTGTGTGTGTGTGTGTGTGTGTGTGTGTGATAGAGTGAAAGTACGTGTGGCTAATAATTATTAATATTCTAATAGCTTTTCACAGTCATGGTATGTTTGTGTGAGTAACCACTCTTTCACAGTTTTTTTTAAATTTAAATTTCGACAAGGGATGATATGTTTAAGGTTTTGTTTATTTTGTTATATATTCTCGAGCCAATTATGTAAAGTTATCTCCCAGCCAGTGTACTTCTATGTCTTTCTGTGCGGAAAACAATATCTAATCTTCTGTTTTGGTCGTATTTCTTGTAAGTAATAGTATTATGCATACGTTGTACGGTCTGGAATTCTTTATACGTTCAATCGTTAATAGAATATTTATTTATCTTCTAGTTAAGGGCAAAAAGGTTTTTTTGTAAGTTTAGATTACATCTAATGTTAATACAGATATTTCAAATATGAATACCTTAAATAGTTCCAATTAAATAGTGGTATTTGCGAAAATCGACATCTATTGAAAGTTCACGTAAGGAGTTTAAAGATTTCCTTCTAGAATTTATATCAGAAAAACTGTATTGACGTCGTGCATCTTTCGATATAATTTTGAAAATGTATTTGAGCTTTAATGGAGGAAGAAAACAATTGAACATTTGAACAAGATAGACTGAGAGAAATTTTAATGGTCCGAGAAGGTGGTTAAATCTCCTTTCGCCTTAATTAGTTACTAAACATATAAATAAGATGTGAACTAATAGTAGGAATTGAATATAATAGAAACAAAACTTTCACAACATTTATCAAGTGGCTGATACAATAATGTGATGAAATTACAAAGCGAAAATTTCCTTAGAAAAAATAACATTATTACTTATTTGTCCCTGAAATTATAATCCCTTAATAGGTTTATAATATATCCGGGCTGATTTGTGTTTTGCGGTTACATGTTTTGATGTCAGGTGTAATTGGACTAGATTATAAATTGTTTCTTTGATATCGACCCTTGAAAGCAAACATTTAATAGCAGGGGTCGTAAACCAAGAAGAGGCCCTCAAGAAGAAGTACGCAGTCTCTATGCAGGCATTATGCGATCTATGGCCCTGTATGGAGCACCTATATGGTCTCACGGACTGTCGGGCGTCCGACGCTATAGAGCCATATTTAATAGCATGCAACGCAAGATGGCCATTAGGACTATCTTAGTGCTCTTCCCTCCGCTAGACATTTTGGCGGAAATGGAAACGAGAATCTATCGTGGGTCACAATTACTTCGTCGAAGCGGTAGAAACGATACAGCTGAGACCAAGATTCTCAGACAGCAAGCATACCGACAAGCATTTGACGAATGGCGACTTCGGCTTGGGGAGGAGAGGTAAGCACGTCAACTCATTGCGACCCTGCCGTATTTCGAAGCCTGGATTGAGACGAAATCTTTAGACTGACACAGGCACTAACTGGACATGGGTGTTTCAGTCAGTATCTGTGTCGGATAGGGGTGGGGAGTGCGACGACGCTCAGCATGCACTTGCGGTCTGCCCTGCATGGGGTGTTGAGCGGCGTGCCTTAATAGACTGGATTAGGGAAGACCTCTCACCACCAACAGTAATTGCGGCCATGCTAACTATAATGTTCGGTGCAGGGAGATAAGTGAAACGTCCTTCCACTTCGAAATATGTATTTATAATGCTCTCTTAATACTAGTTACAATAGCTTATATACTCTTAACGCTCTTAACACTACACGCCCTACCAAAATAAAAAAAAGAAATAAAATTACAATTTATTTCGTTTTTAGTTCTACTTATATAGTTACTTCGAATACAATTTAGTTCTATTTTTATGAATAATTTCTTCTTTATTATTACGTAAGATTTTTACATTTGGTTCGAGATCTAAAACTATAAAAGGTCCATGGTTATACGTCATCAAATTTTTTCCCAGTTTCATTTTTAACCAATCATCTTTCTTATATATTACAGGTTTTATATATTTGTCATTTTTACTTTTCCTTAATATTTTACTTTTAATTCAATTCTGTCAAGCTTCACTTTGCGCTTTTTGCAGTCTAAATTTTAATTCTAAAGGATAACTTTCTTTATTATATAAAGGTTCAACAGTACTACTTTGTAAACTACTAGGAATATTACAAGGTTTTCTAAACACAAGTTCATAAGGAGTATATTTTGTTTCGGAATGTACTGATGTGTTGTAAGAAAAGCACCAATATGGAAGGCAATCACTCCAATATCTACTATTATTGTCGGTTTGTATTCTTAAAAATGCATTAAGTGACGTATGCGAGTTTTCAAGAGAACCTATTGATTCATGATGATAAGCGCTACTAAATGTTTTGTTAATATTTAGAAGCTTACATACCTCTTTCATAGTACTGGAAATAAATTCAGTTCCTCTGTCAGTTGCGATCTCTCTTGGAATACCATACCTGAGAATAAAATTATCGACAAATGCTCGTGATACACTTACACTATCTTTACTTTCCAATGGATATGCTTCTAAATACTTACTTAATTCACATTGTAGAGTGAGTATGTAAGAGTAATTATAATAATCCTTATCTAAGGGCCCAACTATATCTAAAACACTTTATCAAAAGAAGAATACGCAGTGGTGGTTATAACCATTGGTTGTTTTGTGTGCAACGAATGCTTTTGCTTTTGACATTTGCTACATTTATTAACAAATTCTGTCACATCTTGAGCCATTCCTGGCCAAATATATCTTTTTAAGTTATTAATCATATGTCTAATACCTGCATGTCCACTTGTAGGTAGTAAATGAAAATCATTTAGAGCGACCTTTTTATCGTCATTATTTTCTATACTTATAACATTCTTTAAAATATAAACACGGGGGATACCCCTATCATAATTATTTTTATAACTTTTGGTTAACCATTCTATATACTTTTTATTCTCATTATTTTTAATTATAAAAAGTTCATCGATCGATATCTTTCTACAAATAGAAACCAGATCTCTAACATGATCGAGTAATCGGATCTATATAAACCTTGTCTTGCTTAGGTACATATACAAAATCTTTAAACTGGATATATTTCATGTTCTTTCCTAGTTTATAAGATGACATGATTAATTCAGTACAATATTTTGGCTTTTTAAGAATTTCAACGACTTTCGGTTGATCAGGCCGATTGTCTTCGCCATTCTTATTTACCCAAGTTATTGTTAATATTGTCTGTTGGTTTTTCTTCACCATGGCTGTTCAACCTTTTCATGGATAAATGTTTGACAGATTTAAAAGAAAGTATGTATGGGTTAAGAATGAATGAATTACTCATCAAATGTTTACTCTACGCTGATGATCAAGTAATACTTGCGTCATCCGCTAACGAGCTACAGGAGATGCTAAATATTATGAATGAAGCTTTGAAAGGGAAAGGAATGAAAGTGAATGTAAACAAAACGAAAGTTATGCTTTTTGAACGAGATGAATCTATGATGAATGGCAATATTTTGATAGATGGGGAACAAGTGGAAGAGGTGAAAGAATTTGTATACTTGGGATCTAAATTTACAAAAGATGGAACATGTGA